>OY992879.1:45551323-45718823 GCA_963921405.1 Cepaea hortensis
AAAAGAGGAGTAGGAGGAAGGAGGAGGAAAGAGGTGGAGGAGGGAGGAGGAGGGAGGAGAGATAGGCGGAGAGAGGAGGAGAGGGAGGAGAGGAATAGGGAGGAATAGGAGGGAGGAGGAGGGATTAGGAGGAGGAGGGGGGGAAAGAGAAGAGGAGGAGAGGAAGGAGGAGGGGAGGAGGGAGGATGAGAACGCAGGAGGAGGAAAGAGGGAGGAGGAGGGAGGAAGATGAAGAGGAGGAGGAGGAAGGAGGAGGGGAGGGAAGAGGAGGAGGGAGGAGGAGGGAGGAGGAAGAACGGAGGAGGAGGGAGGTGAGAACGCAGGAGAGAGGAGGAGGGAGGAAGAGGGAGGAGGAGGAAGGAGGAGGGGAGGGAAGAGGAGGAGAGAGGAGGAGGGAGGGGGAGGAGGAGGAGGAGGAAGAAGGAGGAGAGGAGGGAGATGAGAACGCAGGAGGAGGGAGAGGGAGGAGGAGGGAGAATGATGAGGAGGGAGGAGGAGGAAGAGGAAGAGGAGGGAGAGGAGGATGGAAGAAGGAGGAGGAAGAGGGAGGAGGAGGATGGAGGAGGGAGAGGGAGGAAGAGGGAGGAGGAGGAAGGAGGAGGAAGAGGGAGGAGGTAGGAGGAGGAGGAAGAGGGAGGAAGAGGAAGAGGAAGAGGAAGAGGGAGGAGGAGGAAAGGGAGGAGGAGGATTAGGAGGAGAGGGGGGAAAGAGGAAGAGGGAGGAGGAGGAGAAGAATGGAGAAGGAGGAGGAGGAGAAGGAGGAGAAAGAGGGAGGAGGAGGGAGGAAGAGGAAGAGGGAGAGGAGGAAGGAGGAGGGGAGGGAAGAGGAGGAAGAGGAGGAGGGAGAGGGAGGAGGAGGGAGTGGAAGAAGGAGGAGGAGGGTGGAAGAAGGAGGAGGAAGAGGGAGGAGGGGAGGAGAAGGAAGAAGGAGGAGGAAGAGGGAGGAGGAGGATGGAAGAAGGAGGAGGAAGAGGGAGGAGGAGGATGGAGGAGGGAGAGGGAGGAGGGGAAGAGGAAGAGGGTAGGAGGAGGAGGAGGGGAGAGGAGGAGAAGAATGGAGAAGGAGGGAGGAGGAGGGAGGAATAGGGAAGAGGGAGGAGGAGGAAGGAGGAGGGGGAGGGAAGAGGAGGAGAGAGGAGGAGGGAGAGGGAGGAGGAGGGAGGAGGAAGAAGGAGGAGGAGGGAGGATGAGAACGCAGGAGGAGGAGGAGGAGGGAGGAAGAGGGAGGAGGAGGAAGGAGGAGGGGAGGGAAGAGGAGGAGAGAGGAGGAGGGAGGGGGAGGAGGAGGGAGGAGGAAGAAGGAGGAGGAGGAGGGAGGATGAGAACGCAGGAGGAGGGAGAGGGAGGAGGATGAGGAGGAGAGAGGAGGTGGAGAGAGGAAGAGGTAGAAGGAGGAGGGAGAAGGAGGAGGGAGGAGAAGGAGGGGGAGGAGGAGAAGGAGGAATGATGAGGAGGGAGGAGGAGGAAGAGGGAAGAGGAGGGATGTGGAGGACGGAGGAGGAGGGAGGAGGTAGAGGGAGGAGTAGGAGAAAGGAAAAGGGAGGAGGAGAGAGGAGGAGAAGTGAGGAGGTAGGAGGAGGAGGAAGAGGGAGGAAGAGGAAGAGGAAGAGGGAGGAGGAAGAAAAGGGAGGAGGAGGATTGAAGAAGGAGGAGGTAGAGGGAGGAGGGGGAGGGGAAGAGGAAGAGGGTAGGAGGAGGAGGGGAGAGGAGGAGGAGGGATGTGGAGGAAGGAGGAGGAGGGAGGAGGTAGAGGGAGGATGAGGAGGGAAGAAAAGGGAGGAGGAGGGAGGAGAAGGAAGAAGGAGGAGGAGGGAGGAAGTAGAGGGAGGAGGAGGAGTGAGGAGGAAGAGGGAGGAGGAGGAGGAAGAGGGAGGAGGAGGATGGAGGAGGAAGAGGAGGGAGAGGGATGAGGGGAAGAGGAAGAGGGTAGGAGGAGGAGGGGAGAGGAGGAGGAGGAGAAGGGAGGAGGAGGGAGGAGGTAGTAGGATGATTGATTGCCATCCCACCAGGTTAATATGTTATCGCGGACCTCAGAGAGAAGTGTCTATGTAGAAGACCATTTTCTGGACGTACGTATTTTGGGAGGGGGAGGAGGGAGGAGGGAGGAGGAGGAAGAAGAAAAAAAAACTACGACAGTTGGCATCTCTGGCATGAAAGGAAGGCGTGTAGAAAATTTCATCTCAATCGGATGGGCCGTTCGCGAACGCATAAAGGACATACATACATACAGACATACATAAATACGGACGCACATCCTAATTTATATATAAGATTACACGACACACTGTGTTAAAAATTAAAAGTAAAGAGACAATTTACAACGGACGTAGAGAATCGACTTAATTGTAATGTTAAAGATGCATGCGCCAGAACAGACAACCGGACAGACAACGATGCAGAGATGGGCAGAACACATGCCAGACAAGTAGCCAGATAGGCATAGAGCGACATCAAGACAGATATGGACACACAGCTAGAGAGACTGACATGAAGAGTCAGCTATGGAGGTATGAAGAGGCAACTATACATGCAGACCTATATTGACAGACGGAAAGGGTAGCTAGCTTGAACAAACAACTTGGCAGACACGGACAGGCAATTAGACAGGCACACATTGTGAAATAGCTAGACAGACATGCAAGGACAGACAACTCGGTCAATAGACATGGGCAGACAGCCAAACAGACAGGGTTAGACAACTAGACCGATAGACGGCTACTTGAACAGACAACTTGAGAGACATAAATACAGAGCTAGACAGACATACTGCTAAGAAAGTTAGGTAGATATGGCAGGTGGACAGACAGACATGAACACAGACAGAGATGGACACAGACAGACTGATAGATACAGACAGACTGATAGATACAGATACTGAGATACATAATGTCACAAGTCCTTGCATGTGGCCCTGGCAAGATCAAGTGCAGATACTACACTTTGATCTTAGCCAAAAGGTCGAGAAGATATCTTCAGCTACGCGTGGAAGTCAATAAGTAAGTCACAAATGACTGTTAAAAAATAACTAAATATGATAACAACTTGAAACCAGTTTATTTTTATACATACATTGTCCCTTTTTTTCTCAACATAATTTCCACCAACATTGATGCACTTATCCCATCGTTTTATCAGTCCTCCAAAACCGGATGCATAGAACTGCGTGCTCTGTTTTCTAAACCGCATTTTCACTTCACATTTAACTTCGGCGTCATTCGAGAAATGTCTCCGCAAAGATGGGTTTTCAGTGGACCAAAAAGGAGGAAATCGCTAGGGGGCTAAGTTGGGGCTGTAAGGTGGATGTTCTAGAACTTCTCACCTTAGTTGATTAATTTTCTCCAGAGTTAATCGAGCCGTATGTGGTCTGACATTGTCATGAAGAAGCAACACTCCTCTAGACAGCAGTCGTGGACGTTTTCTTCGAATTTCATTGATAGAACTTCACAGTACGATTAAGAATTCAAATTGTCACCTTTCTTCTTGAAATTGGTTAAAAGCACTTCTTGACAATCCAATAACACTGTCAGCATAACCTTCCCTGCTGATGGCGTAACCTTGAATTTTTGGACACAAGGTGAAGAAAGATGTTTCCATTTTCTACCCAGCTATACACCGATTTACGGGACAAACATTTGTCAGCATAAACAGGAAGCATTTCCTTATGAATGTCCTTTGCAGGCAGTCCTTTTGCCCACAAAAAACTCTCAACAGCACGTTGCTCTTTGGTTGTGCACCACTCCGTAAGTACAGTCGCCATTTTGTTTATGCGCTGCGCATGCGCATGAGACACCTAGCGCCACCTGACGAACGGGAATATAAAGTTCAATGTTGCTGTCACCTAATGACACATGTAGAAAACACCAAACACATTTACCTGTCATCTCACAGAACTATGTGACTTACTTATTGACTCGCCCTCGTATTTGACACACAGGGACTTGGGGACCTGATGGAGCGGCTCTGGCCTCTGGGGGAACCGCAAATCCTTATAAATAAACGGACTTAATCTTTTACACTGTTTACTTATACTTCAACTAGTATTTTTGTTTGTCAGTTTTGTCGTGAATACGCAATATGCATTCAATTGTATGCTGCTGAAACTTGCTGCTTCCATGCATCAAGAAGGTCTTGGTGGATTTGCACTGCACACCCAAACCATCAAGGATCAGCAAACCTTCAACTCTGATGCGCTCGAAGTCCTGGCGAGAGTACTTAGTAAAACCCCACTTCTTGGAGACGACACTCTTCTGTCTGTCTGGGTAATTGTTGAAACTCCACTTCTTGGCGACGACAATCTTCTGTCTGTCTGAGTACTTGTTGAAACCTCACTTCTTGGAGATGACAATCTTCTGTCTGTCTGGGTAATTGTTGAAACCCCACTTCTTGGAGACGACACTCTTCTGTCTGTCTGGGTAATTGTTGAAACCCCACTTCTTGGAGACGACACTCTTCTGTCTATCTGAGTACCTGTTGAAACCCCACTTCTTGGAGATGACAATCTTCTGTCTCTCTGGGTACTTGAGCTTGGCACGATGCAGAGGCTCGACGACCTGAGCTTCTTGGTTTTCACAGGCACGCACTGACATAATTGGTTGTCCAATGTATACACTTGCAGCTGTTCCAAAAGCTCCTCTCATACCTGTCTGAAGCCTATCAGCTCCAGCGCACAACATCTTGTTGATACCGCGTATGTGGAAGGGTTACAACAGAACTCGTTGGTATTGGTACAAATACGACCAGCTTCTAGGGCTATGGGTAATAGCTGTTCATACTCATCAGTTATCATGTGCACACACGGTGGGAACTCATCAACTCTAGCTTTCTTGCGGCCCAAATCAAAGATCCTGATATTTGGGCCAGGAACGCCGCGGAAAGCGTGATTTTTGGGTATGGCTAAGTCTTGCAGTAGCGATAACATCGTGCTGGGCGGTGTCCCATTTTCGTTTTATTTGCAGAATTATAATACTTGTTTGCAGCCAATCTAGATGCAGCAACATAAAACATTGCATGGCTAAATGGCAAGTGGATACACTCCGGAATTTAAGAGATTTAAGAGATTACATCTTGAGCGCAGTACGCCTCCAGTATTTCCTCTTGGCATTGTATCTGATTGTGTTTCCTGTCTTCATATGAACCCACTGAGGGATAAGTCTGTTTTGCGTCATCTTGCGAGCAGTTTATTTTTATTTTTAAGGTTTTGTGGACTCCCATTTCCTACACTATTATGTCCAATTGTTTTATGGGTCTACATCTATAAACCACAAAGCTGCTTTGATCGATCGCCTTTCGATTTAGATTATGCCATTACTCCTACCACTTTCAACCTCAAAGAGAAGACATTAGGGCCCATCCCTGGCTCAGATTAATAAACCTGCGACTGAATCAGCCACAAATAGCGTCTGACCCCGGTTTTACCCACAAAGAATATTAATTAATATTACAGAAAAAGAAACACACACACACACACACACACACACACACGCACACACAGAGAGAGAGAGAGAGAGAGAGAGAGAGAGAGAGAGAGAGAGAGAGAGAGAACAAAGGACAGTCTGAATAACAAAAAAAGGGAAGTAATAATAAAACGTGTCTACCCAAATGCAACAGCAATGTGGGCAGAACCAGTCAATGTATTTAAGCATGTGGGCACTTTAATAACAGCAGATGAGAGTTGAATTAAGGAAGTTAAATGTATAATAGTCCAAGAAAAGACGCATTTCATACGATAAAGAGTATTCCATAAGATTTATCTTTGTTAATGGCGATGAGGAAAGTAGTATTCAAGAGCTATTTGAACACATCTTGATGTATGTAATCATGGACAATTAGCATACACGTGATGAATAACGTGGAAGCTGTGGAGAAGTGGTTTTATAGATGAATAATGAGAACACTGCAGACAAATAGAAAGAGCAATGAAGATATCGTGAAAGAAGTTAACACACAGACACATCTGGTTACTTACTTGCATCAGACGAAAGTAATCCACGTCCTTTGGGAATGTCAAGAGAGGGCGAAAACTGGAATATTTCGTTACAACGGAAGGTTGGGAGAGAGGACAGGCAGGGGAGACCAAGACAGAAGATGATGCTGAACTGTATGACATCATAACATGGAGGAACACAAGTGTCAGAAATATATTGCACTTCACGACATTGTGGAAAGTCATGAACATAAGTATCAGAAATATCTGGCACTACACGACATTGTGGAAAGTCATGATCACCAAAGCCAGATCGTTGGACTATAAGAAGACGAGTTCACAATCCGTGGTTGGTGGCGGGAAACTCACAATGTCGAATTTCATCATTTTCTCTAGAGACGAACTTAAGAACATCCACGCTACTGCATACAATCATTATAGATCAAAGTGGCAGAGATAAAACTGTAGGAACAATGGCTTCCAGTGGAATGTTATATATAGAAATGATTGTTTCTTACCTATCTATAAAACTATTTAGTTTTTAACTGTTAATTACGGACTTCAACAAATGTAGTGAATTCTTATGAATACGCGTAGATTAACTTATATGGTTGGAAGAGAGGAAACTCCTGGTCTACATCCTGGCGCAGCTGAAATTATCCATCTTCTACGTGAAAAAAGGAGCGGTAACAACACAAGACAACAGCCCGCCGCCATCTGCTAATATGTTTGGAAGAAGGTGGGGGAGTGGGGTGGGGGTGGGGGGGGGGGCGGGGGATTTGAGAAGGGGGGAATACAGTAAGTGAAAACGGTAAATTTGCTAAATCCCGGGTATCATTACAAGTGACCAACCTTAGTCTCAGTGGAGATGGTTTGTGCTGGGTGGGGCGAACTCGGCGCTTGTCATCTGTTATCCAGAGGGAATAGGTCAATAAATAGTAGTTGACCATATCACATGACTTGCATAGTGATTGCTTTTGTTCGTGGAACTTCCCACATTGACAAGTTACATTCAACACTGAATTTGATAATAACGAATATATTATCACAAATTTCTAGAATATTTGAGAAATGGTATAGCAGACTCGACTTATGTCGCTTTCTTACTGATTAATCAGACAAATTAGCAAAATTTGACAGTTTGACGTTTTCACATTCTCTCACACCAAGATATGAGATATTTGAATGACAGCTCGCGACTTCTCGGGTATTCACGTGTCATGTCTGTTAACATCCCAAGTTGTCAGTTTGTAGATTTTCTGACAACACATCAGATACCGCTGTTGGCAGGCGCCGTCATTACTTCAGCGAATGCTCGACAATTATCGAATATTAGACATTTCAGTGAGCATTAGAAATTTCAGCGAGTACTCCTGGCACTTCAGCGAGTACTAGGTAATTCAGTGAACAGATATATTGGTTTAAGAGCTCTGCTAATTGCAGACTATCTACAACTGACTGCTAAGTGAACACGCGACATTAGAGGCAACCACCAGTTTAAGGGTGTTGTATGTTGCGTGTAGGCGTAGTTCCGCTGGGAACGTATGAGGAAACCAGTCCGAAGTGCTTTTAGCTATAGTGTTGCTGGAACAATAGGCATCTGCATAACGCAACTTGCTGAGCGGGTACTAAGCCTCTATGGGTTTGTTCAGATGTTATTGTTCTATTCCTTATCTTTCGAAATCAGCTGGTGCACATTAATTCTCGTTATTTCAGTCAGACAGCGGTGGGAACGACTAGTAGCGTGACTCTTCGCTGGCTGTTGACATATGGAAATGTCCTAAGTATAGTGATGTTGGGTCTCAGCTCAGCTCAACTCAACTCAACTCAAGACTCGTTATGTCCTCATTTATCAAGGAGCCGCGGATAAGGAGGTCGAATAATACTTTATAGAATACTAGCTGACCCTGCCCGGCTTCGCCCAGACCCTGGTGGGGAGCATCTCATTTAATTTATATAAGTAGTCATATAAGTTCTCGTTCCCGTTACCGACTGACTGTCTGTCTGTCTGTCTGTCTGTCTGTCTGTCTGTCTGTCTGTCTGTCTGTCTGTCTGTCTGTCTGTCTGACCCGGCCCGGCATTGCCCAGCTCCTGGTGTGGAGCATCTCATTTAATTCATATAAGTAGTCATATAAGTTCCCGTTCCCGACTTTCTATCTGTCTGTCTATCTGTCTGCCTGACCCTGCCCGGCTTCGCCCAGTCCCTGGTGGGAAGCATCTCATTTAATTCATATAAGTAGTCATATAAGTTCCCGTTCCCGTTACCGACTGTCTGTCTGTCTGTCTGTCTGTCTGTCTGACCCGGACCGGCATCGCTCAGCTCCTGGTGTGAAGCATCTCATTTAATTTATATAAGTAGTCATATAAGTTCCTGTTCCCGACTGTCTATCTGTCTGCCTGACCCTGTCCGGCTTCATTAAATTCATACAACAAAAAAAGTAACTTAAAAGAACGTTCTTCCACACACCATCCATTATTTTTAATGAAAACTCTTTCTAATCACCTGCATGACTACAGTAACTTCTTAAGCAAAAAAAGATGAGTTACAATGTTATGCATTGTGCATCATTTTTATGAAAACTTTGAAAATGCCTTACAGATTGTATCATTATTTATTATAACTCATATGCCGGTACATAACTATGGACAAAGAGTTTATAAATCTTTGAAAACGATGCCACAATATGACTATAAGTTATACAGAAAAGTTATGCCCCTTGAAATAACTTTTACAGAGTTAGGTCCCCTGAGATATATGAAATTATGATGAAAAATGAAAAATGAAATAATACTGAGTAAGCAGGCGATTTCACACTAACAAAATATCACAGTTGACAGCTCTGGAATGAAAGGAAGGCGTGTAGAAAATTTCATCTCAATCGGATGGGCCGTTCGCGAACGGATAAAGGACATACATAGATACAGAAATACGGACGCACATCCTAATTTATATATAAGATGCAGTTATAACCTTTGTCAAGACAACGGAATGTCTTCCTAGACACAGTGGCTGCCTATTCACTTAAAATAAGCTCAAAAAGACGTCCCATGCAGACAGAAACAACAGTGCAACTTGTTGCAAAGATAGACCTTCATTTTTCAGTTGTAGCTGACAAAAGCATTTAAAGGACATCTTTTCACTAATCGCCATTTGTTACAAGTTATACCCTTTTTCATGATCACTGAAGTATCCACTTAGCTATTCCCTATCCAGTCTGTGTTTTCTCCATGGCAGCCATGCATATCTGTTCCTTCATCTACACTAATGTTCCTGGATTATTCCACACAAGAAGACACCATTCATTTTTCTTCGTAATCATTGTGTCTAGTCTCAAGTCAATTCCGCCTTGGCAGCCATTTTAAAGTTATTCTACTGGCGCCATTAATCTTTCTCATCTTAATCATGTGTCAAGCGATAAGATTGGGCGGTCGTGATTCGTCTTGCCACATGATTACTACAGTTCTAAAACAGCTCTGTGTTCTCGTTTCGATTATGCCATCCAGGTATTTATGCATTTGCTATTTTCCAGTAAAGTTTAATAGCGGTTAGTTAGTTAGTCAGTCGACAGATCATCCTCATTGCACATCAAACCATTCAGTCCATAAGTGCTCGGATCCCCTCCTCAGCAAATCCCGCAGCGTGTAGCGGCTAACGACACCAGTTCTGTGTTGGTTTATCAGTCTTCTTTGACTTCCTGCGTAGTGTTCTTGTTTGGCCACACCTCTTCTAATTTGCTGTTCTCGCAGTCTGGCCATGGTTGTAGATTCACAGTCATCACTTGGTTCTGGCAAAAGTCTTACTTCTCGTAGAGAGCATTCAGAATGTCAGCCTGGTCCATGGCGCGCCCGACCTCCACAGTAGCTTTACCTGCGAGCTTGTTAGGCCGCTCATTTCCTTGTACATCCGCATGCCCTGGCACGAAGATGAAATTAATCTTTGCCAGCCGAGACCGCTCCAGAGACAGCAACCATTCTCTTCGGATCCACCCCATTTCTATTCTCTTAAGCATGCTCATTGAGTCGTTAAGGAAACATGCCCTAGTGAATGTCTGTGTCTCGAGCCATGTTATTGCTTTACTTACTGCCATGACTTCCATAGGCAGGCTACTTGTGGTCTCAGCAAAAGCACCAGAGTCCTCCTTCACATTTCTCCCTCCGGCCTGAGCCGTAAAGGCCCATGAGCTTCTCACATGTCGGGCGACCGACCCATCTGTGTAAATGACAGCATCACCGTCTAGCGAATTCTCGAAAATCAACGCTTGTACTTCCGCCTCCACAGCAGCTGGATTTTCTTGTCTGTATTTTCCGTCTAGTTGGATGCAAACTGAAAAGGACGTACGGAAATCTGTTGGCACTTGTAACCACTCCTCGCCAGGTTCTAAGTCCTCAAGTGAACACACCAGTTGAAGAATGTCTTCGGCTTGACCCATCAACGACCGTCCTCTTTTTAACCTGCTGCCCTTCACCTTCATAATTTCACTATGCAGTGGATGTTGTGTGTTTGCGTTATCCCAGAGGTTGGCGCGTGCTCTGCAAATTTGTAGTCTGTCTTCAATGGTTGGATAATCAAGAGGGTAGCGCATCGCCCTGCATGCTGTATCTCTTGTACATTCAAGAATAATGCGCATAGCTTCATTCTTATCCTTTCCATCCTTTTTATCTGCTTACGGCTGAGAGTCAGGATTGCCATTGTATACTTAAAAATAGACATGACCAGCCCCTCGTAAAGAAGACATAGATGGCGCTGCTCACAGTTTGCTGCCGCCATCACCCGCATCGCAGCCAAACCCCGTTTGGCCTTTGTTATCACTTGGTCTCTGTACTCATTATAAGCAAGGCTTCGATCAAAATGCATCCCCTCGTAATTCATTGCCTGCGTTATTTCCACCGTCTCTGAATACAGATTAACAGTTGGTGTTGGAGTGTTGACAATATGATTATTCAACGAGAACCATGTCACTGTTGCCTTTGTTGGGTTGACCATTGCCCCTGCTTCAACATACGAAGTACTTATGCGATTGAGTTCGGTTTGTAGTTTCACAGCAAACTGATTCCTATCCTTCCCCTGACGATACACTAAAACATCGTCGGCATATGACGGTGTCCTCCCCGGTCCATTGATCTGCTCGCTGGTGATTCTCACAGTGTAGGCGTTGAACAGTACTGGAGATAATGGTGATCCCTATGGTAGGCCAGGATATTTTGCTGTTGGTTCCGAAGTCCAACTGTCACATCTAAAAACTACTTTCCGTTGGAAGAGGGCTGCAGCGATCCAATGAAAGAGGAATGGACTTATACTGAGTTCAAGAAGCTGAAGCATTAAAAAATCCAAGGGTACTCTATTGTACGCGTCCTCAAGATCAATCTCTGCAGCAAAGGTTTCAGTTCCTGAGTGGAAACCTTCATAGACATCATGGGCAAAAACTGCTGCATTCGTCCAGGTTTCTCTTTTTGGACGGTACCCACCCAGGGTAGGTGGGAAAACATCATGCCCCTCTAGCTGGCTTGATATTGTTCTGGCAATTACCTTCTCCAGCTGCTTGCCTATTGTATTCTGCATGGTTATAACTCGATACCCCTGAATTTGTGTGTGGTCTTTGCCAGGCTTCGGCAAGGGAATCAGATAGCTGTGTAACCACTCCTCCTTGATGCTAGCACTCCCTATACTGTTGTTGTACATGTCTGCTTGTTTCTCTAGCTCGTTGTCGGTACACCTATTGATGTCGTCGTATCTTATGCCATCTGGCCCTGGGGCGCTGTTTTTTTTTATCGTCGAAGCACAGCGTTGATTTGTTTCACTGTCACTGAGTCTTCATTCGAAATGTTCTGGGCCTTGCACCTGTCTGAGGTGACCTCCTTGGCAAGATTTTGGCCTCCCATGCCTGTCTGTAATAGCGGTTCAAGCTTATGTCTCCTCGTGATGTACCCACATATTTTATATTTCTATGTCTAATGTTGAGAAATCAATTTACGGCTACCATTTGTTTCCTTTAAGGACTTTCTAATTCCTGTTTCTTACAATCCATTACATTATTTGCATTTCATGAAATGTTGCTCGGCTTGTCTGCTTATTTTCCATGCTTCACAGTATAGGTGAAGTATATGGTGATATGGTGATATATAGTTCTATATAGCTATTCGACACTATTCCTTTCAATGCTGTTGGTGGCTTTTTTTTGGGAGGGGGGGGGGGGATTATTGTTGTTTCCATCTGGCAAAAGGCTATTTTTGCCACATCGATTCGTGTTCTAATCTCTACAAGGCATGTTCTTTCAGATATTGCAGTGTTTCCGATAAAGATGTACCGCGTCACCTGTTTAAGAATATCCCCATACTTAAATGTTACATTGCGGTATGTCTTTATCTTGTAGACGAAGAATAATGTCTCTTTTTTCCACAATTTACAGTCAACGAAAATGATCTGCTGCATTTAGTAGATTTAATAGAAGTTGCAATGAAGAACTGCAAAAAATCAGAAATAAATATCATAATGGGTGATTTCAACGCAAAAATAGGACAGCAAGGCGATGGATGCAGTGTAGGCAACCATGGTTTGGGAGAGAGAAATGAAAGAGGATACAGACTTGTAGAATGGGCAAAAGAACAAGAAATGGTTGTAGGAAACACCTGGTTTAAACAGCATCCTAGAAGATTATGGACATGGAGGAGTCCAGACAGCAGGATTAAAAACCAGGTAGATTACATCCTGATTAGTAAAAGGTTTCGAAATGCGTTAACAGTCGTAAAAACAGTTCCAAATGCAGACTGTTACAGTGATCACAGATTAATTACAGGCACATTGAGGGTAAAGTTAAAGAAAGTCAAGTATACAGCAGGAAACCCTAAATATGACTTGTGCAAATTGAAAACTGACAAAGAAATACAAGATAATTTTAACATAGAAGTAAAGAACAAATTTGATATATTGTCTGATCTAGAGATCCTGTTTCAAGATGTAGATGATCAATGGGAAACGATGAAGAATTCAATCAGTTGCGCAGCAGAAAAAACTATTCCAAAAGTAAAGAAAGTGGGCCGTAAGACATGGATGACTGAAGAAAATTTACAACTAATGGAAACAAGAAGACAGAACAAAAATAATCCTGCCAAATATGAAGAAATTCACAGAAAAGTGAGAACCTTATGTAAGGAGGCAAAAGAAACATGGCTTGAGAAAAATTGCAGAGAAATTGAAAAACAACACAACAGTAACAATGCGAAACTAATGCACAAAAGAATTCAGGAGCTTACTAATCAAAGAACACGTACATCAGCAGGCTGCCTAAAGACAAAAGATGGAAGAGTCATAATAGAAAAAGATCAGATATTACATGAATGGTCAGATTACGTGAAAAACCTGTATGACGATAACAGAGACGAACAGTATGATGTTCAAAATAATAATGAAGGACCAGCAATTTTGAAGATGGAGGTTCAGAATGCTCTTAACCATATGAAATCTGACAAGACCCCCGGTTCAGACAGCGTCACAACAGAAATGATTGATGCTTTAGAAGAATATGGAATAGATCAAGTTACCAGTCTGCTTAATACAATATATGATACTGGAAATATACCTCAGGAGTTATGTAATTCTGTATTTATTGCAATCCTAAAGAAATCAGGAGCCTTGGAATGTGATCAACATCGAACAATTAGTAGAATGAGTCACATCACGAAGATTTTGCTAAGAATTATCATGCAAAGAGTTAGGAGGAAAATACAACCTGAAATAGGAGAAGAACAATGTGGGTTTGTGGAAGGCAAGGGTACAGTAAATGCTGTGTATATACTGAGAAACATAATCGAACGTTCTATAGAAGTAAACAAAGATCTACACTTTTGCTTTATTGACTACACAAAGGCTTTTGATAAAGTGAGACATGTCAACATGATAAAGATGCTTGAAGATCTACAAATTGATGGAAAAGATCTTAGACTTGTAAAAAACATATATTGGAAACAACAAGCTGCCATAAGAGTTGATAATGAAGTAAGCCAATATCAGCCTATTAAAAGGGGTGTGAGACAGGGATGTGTAATGTCTCCAGATCTGTTTTCCCTGTACAGTGAAAGTATTTTCAGAAATATTGAAGATATGGAAGGAATCAACATTGGGGGACGATGCATCAATAACATTAGATATGCAGATGATACAGTCTTGATTGCAGACAATGAACAGGACCTGCAAAATTTAGTAGATGCGATTGTTACACACAGTGAACAACTAGGGTTAGAATTAAATTGTAAAAAGACACAGATTATGGTCGTCACTAGGAAGGACGAAATACCACAATGTAATATACAAGTAAATGGGAATATTCTTCAACAAGTGAGCAGGTACAATTATCTCGGAACAGTAATAACATCTGATGGGAGATGCCTTGAAGAGATTAGAACAAGAATCGCCATGGCAAAAGTAGCCTTTAGCAAGATGAAAAACATATTGACCAATAAAAAGATGTCAATTGAAACGAGAAAAAGAGTGTTGAGATGCTACATTGAACCTGTACTTTTGTATGGATGTGAAGCGTGGACAATGAGCAGTCAGGCTGAAAAACATCTGATGGCTGTAGAGATGTGGTTTCTGAGGAAAATGCAAAGAATACCATGGACAGCCAGAAAGACCAATGAACAAGTCCTTCAAGAAACAAATGAAGATCGTAAATTGATTAGAGAAATTAGACGTAGACAGTCAAAATTTTTTGGGCATGTTATGAGAAGAAATGGATTGGAGAATTTGGTGACAACTGGTAAGATCGAGGGGAACAGACCAAGGGGAAGACCTAGAAGCAAGTACCTGGATGGCTTGGCCTTGTGGCATGGTCGAGACAGAAACACGGAGCTGATCCACGACTCTGGTGATCGAGTGAGATGGCAGAACATGACCGCCCACGCTTACCGGCATGGCACATGATGGATGGAATAGAAGTTGTTATCATAATTAGTTATTTTTCTACAGCCATTTGTGACTTACTTATTAACTTACCCTCGTACAGTAGTGTAACTACAAAGTAAATGGTACAATTCTTAGACCAGTGACACAGTACAACTATCTCGGAATAGTCTTAACGTGTGACGTAAGGTGCCTTGAAAAGATTAGAACTAGAACCGCACAGGTAAAGGTAACCGTTGGCAAGATGGAAAACATACTGACCAATAATAATCTGTCAACTGCAATGAAAAAAGAGTGTTGAAACTCTATATAGAACCTATAATGTTACATGCATATGATTGATTGATTGATTTAGGAATCGACATCACAGCATTCGGGGCATTCCCATAAGTGCTCCGTCCCCATCCTCAGCAGCCAGCGAAGAGTTCCAACACTAATAGTACCAGTAGCAATCTGATTATAAGTCCGTCTCGCCTTTCCTTTGAGCGTTGAGCGTCGGCCAGATTCCCTCGTCACACCTCGCTGTCTCATTCTATGAAACATGGATAATAAGCAGACCAGCTGAGAAACCTCGAAAAGCAGTGGTTCTCAACCGATGGGGAATCCCCCACCACCTGTGGGGTGGGGGGAATTTTAGGGTTTCCAGAGGGGGGGGGGGGGAATTAAGATTATCTCAAGATCGCGTTAATACAAGAACCGATTACTTGATATTGTTTTTCCCTTCACACTGTACGGTTGTGTACGTCTCACTCTTCTAAAATTCAATTTATAAAGTAATTGGACCCACAAATCATGTTTTAGGTGGACGTCTAGACTAGTTTTAGTATGTGCTATTAAATTTAGCTTCCATTATTACGTATACTGTGTAGGGGCAGGGGTGGGAATTTTAGGTAGGAAATACGAAAGGGGGGAATGACGTTTTGAGAATATGGTGAAGGGATGCACGGGCCAAATTTTTAGATAGGAAATACGAAAGGGGGGGGGGGGTAACGTTCTGAAAATATAGTGAAAGGGGGCACGGGCCACAAAAGGTTGAGAATCACTGCTATAAAGGAAGTGTGGTTTCTGGGGAATATGCAGAGACTACCATGGATGGACAGGTGTTGCAAGAAATTCAGTCCGGAATTCGGAATTTGGAGTTATGACGATGTTCCAGAAGAAAATGATATGACTGTATTTGAATAAATGTAGAATTGTGTACATGAATAAATGTAGATTTTTGTGTCTGAAAAAAAAAAAAAAAAAAAAAAAAAAACATCCCCCGAAAATAAGCCCTAGTGCATTTTTTAATGCTAAAATTAATATAAGACCCGGTCTTATTTTCGTGGAAACATAGTAGTGACGACCATAATCCCTGTCTTCTTACAATTTAATTCTAACCCCAGTTGTTCACTATGTGCAATAACCGTATCTACCAAACGTTGAAGATCCTGTTGATTGTCTGCAACTAATATTGTATGTCTAATCTTCTTTCGTCAACATCCATTCATGTTAATTCCTAGGTAGCTTACGTCACAGAGTACATTCAAGCAGACGTGTGTGATACTGCTCTTCTTGCCCCTATTTGAGTATAAATCAAGGACCTGGTATTTGCTGAGAATTCAAAGACAAGAAATAAAACAAAATATTAGAAGCAGGTGTGACGTGTATCATGTTTTATTAGTAACGATCAAAACGCACAGATGTATTCGTGTACTTTCTTTGATGGCCCACCAAGTTCCCATGTAAAAATATGAATAAGATTGGGTGGAACTGCGGTAAAGCTGTGAAAATGTAAACAATATAAAATGACATAAAGTAGTTCAGATCTACATAACAGAATTACGACACATACAGAACGCTGCGGCGATTAGCCTTCATCAAGAAACAAACACATTCACAAACGCAACATATAGTCAAGGAGATCTCCCGTGAGTACATCAAAACGTGACGAGAGGACGAGAAGAACAAAAAGATGAAAAAATGAAACCAATGAAGAGAAAATGAAAACTGGAAAAAATGTTCATATTTACCTCAGAATTCCGAGCTGTGTATAACGGTTAATAGCTGTATATAACTGGTTATACACAGCTCGGAATTCTGAGGTAAGTATGAACATTTTTTCCAATTTTCATTTTTTCCTCATTGCTTTAATTTTTTTTTTCATCTTTTTGTTCTTATCGTCCTGTCGCCACGTTTTGATGTAGTCACAGGAGATCTCCTTGACTATATATGTTGTGTTTTGTGAATGTGTTTGTTTGCTGATGAAGGCTAATCGCCGCAACGTCCAACATGTTCCCAGTGTTTTTTTTTTCTGTACACCATGTTTCAATAGAACCATATTCTCCTTTGATTTCATGATGATTGTAGTAATTAGTTAGGGGTGAGGCTGGAAGTTGAGGCATAGTGATCTGAGATTAGCGTGCGCCACTAATAGTACCTAGACACAACCCAAATTTAACCATTTTTACTGAAAGTATATCCTGTAGATGCGAGCGTACAGGTTGAGATTTAGTCAAACATATATTTCATACCCGTGTTTCTACAAAATCACTTCTAATATTTGTGTGTCGATATGTGGTGGAATTTGTAGTTATAAATTGACCTACAGCAATGAGTTTCAATGAACTATTTCCAATCATGAAGAGGCATTGGTCGAGCAGTGCGAAGATGGACGACACGGGAAATAAAAAAAAAAAAAAAAACAGCTTGGACATGACAATACGTGTTGGGTATTGGCAAACGATCTAGTCTCTTCATCGGGCTGTGATGTGAGCCATGTTCTGCATAGGGAGCAATACATGATGACGAACCACAGCAGGGAATGGACTCTCAATAGTGAACTTGCAAGAAGTAGTTTTTCGAGCGTTTATTAAGAGTTGACTGGAAAACTAGTGGATCCTAATCCAACTGTGGTCGACACACGGAAGTCTAATCAACAGGCAGTCGGATAGATGTTTAACCTTTTTTTTGTGTATAAGGGGGTAAAAATTCGGATGCACCGTGTGTAAGTTATGCAAGTTTAAGGGCATCTGCAGTTGGAAGTTATAAAGGCAAGCCGACATTGCGCACTTCAAGGATAACATACCATAATGTAGAAAACAATATTTCACACTAAATATATAGCGTCATTAAGTCTGTTATGTGGATTTGAAACGGAGAAAACTACCAAATTTTTTTACCCAGGAATATCATCAACGGCAGTAACAAATCTAGATTTATGTTGCAGTGCCAAGCTAACTACACTTTTCAATGAATAACCTGAAATGGACGTAACTAAGTAACTGGACACAGTTGATCACTTGGTGTCTATCAACCTGTTGGATGTGCTAGCATTATTTGTACTGTAGTCACATGTGATACTGCAGTTTTAACTCGTATTCCTGCTCTCCTAGCGAGCACCCACTTCAATGTGAGTAATCTCCTCCTTTCATGTGTTATGAAACGCATCAGCCTTCTCCTGTCATTTCTATCTGGCGAGTTTTAATAGAAACTCTTAATGCTTTGAAATGTGGAGTCACGTGAGCTCAGATGTGTCAGTGTATCAGTTCCAGCTGTGGTATATAGTTTCGCTTGGCTCCGTGCGTGCTGACGGGGTCAATGTGCAACTACATCGTCGCACAAAATACTTGCTTATTTCCAGTTTCAATATTAAATTGTATGTTAGGCTTAACAGCTTCACTTTATTTACGTAATATTTCTGGTGGTTTCTGGAGAAACACTTGTCTGATTATTCGAAATGTATTGTCCCTGCTAGTCAGTGTTAACATCTAACACTGTGTGTATCTTTGAGCAGAAATAAAGATAGATCCAATCACTGATCTAGCTGTGGTGTGGGACATGTGTGGAAATATCCTGAGTGTAGTGACATCAATTCGTACATGCAGTATTAAAAAAAAAGCTAATGTGTGTTTTGTGGAAAATCACCCTAACATACATGTGGAAACCACGATGCAAGTACTAAGCATAATGACTGTCCTCAAGTCGTGCAGCATTGATACATTTACCCCTGGTTCGAAAAGCACTCGGTCCCATTCCAGTTGAGAACAATTATTGTCAGTAATCACGTATCTTTCTCAGTCGCCGAAATTATGATTATTTTTTATTTGGCGCTCGCTCGCTTGGAACTCACACGTAGTCCATAATACTACTTCTAGTAGTGCTGGACTGTATTTTGCTTGGGTTAGCTTTCCCTATTAACAGTGTCACTCGCCATCAGGCCAACCCACTCCGACTTCAGAGGTACTTGTAATTTACGTCCCCAAGTCAAGGATGAGAGGTCAACATTTTAGTCCAACTGTCCGGTGCAAGGGTTGGACCTCTTACCGCGGCATCAACACACCGGATGTTTAAGAACAAGCGTTCTTGTCCATTCGGCCATGATGGCCTCCACCGAAATTATTCACTGATGATAGAGAGTGCATAAAATGTATGTTCCATGCATGCCGCTGGCATCTCGTTCAGTGCATAGAGTTCCTTCCTGATCTCTGATACAATCATGCGGTCCCTACAAGGCAACCTTCTGTGAGATGTTCTCCCAAGTATTTAATTGCGTTCTCTAACTTGATCGGATTGCCACTGGCTGAGATGTCCGGGACCTCATCTCCGACAATTCTGTTGTTTAAAGAACTTAACACAGCTACTTGCCAGGAATGATGACGGAGCCCGTTTATGCGCCCCATTCACTCACTGTATCCACAACAAATTGCAATTATGCGCCCATATGTCGTCTCCCATGTCTATAAACATGGACGCTGTCAACAAATGTCAAAATACGTACAG
The DNA here is from genome assembly GCA_963921405.1 of Cepaea hortensis. Taxonomy (NCBI): domain Eukaryota; kingdom Metazoa; phylum Mollusca; class Gastropoda; order Stylommatophora; family Helicidae; genus Cepaea; species Cepaea hortensis. The sequence goes on from OY992879.1 coordinate 45,570,904, forward strand.
CTCCTACTGACTCTGTCGTCGATATCCTCATCTGGGCGTTGAACATCACAGGCCAAATGGCTGATCTCTGTGGTAGCCCCAGTGCCATTGTGCAAGGTTCAGATCTCCAAGAGTCAATGCGCCCAGCGACCTAACGTTCAAATAGAACGGCTGCAATTCAACTGACGATCCTGGGATCGTCCCCCATGTCCATAAGCGTATACATCAATATGTCGTACTTAATCATATTGTATTCACCCTCTAGATCCAAGTCCACCATCCCGGTTTTAAAGCGTGCTCTAGAACCGTGCTCTAAACCACAGTCGCTGCATATGTCCACGTGTTATTTCCTTATCAATTATACTTCCTACCACTCGAAGTCAAGCTTTATCAAAGGAAGTCGGATTAAAATTTGTTTGATTTATTCTGTCTCTGCCCTGTACTATTATATAATTTGGCATGAGGCCATAGAATCTGGTCTTGTGTTATCATATGCTACTTTTGTACAATTTGCCTGATTATGCTTGTGTCTTAAAGTTGTTTATGTACATGCCTGACATTCATATTCATTGTGTGTGTGTGTGTGTGTGTGTGTGTGTGTGTGAGAGAGAGAGAGAGAGAGAGAGAGAGAGAGAGAGATAGAGAGAGAGAGATGCCTAAATCTTATTTTTGTAATATCCTTTTTTACACGTACTGTGTGTTTCCAATGTCTTCGAGAAGTCTGATCATGCATGTTCCCTAGCTCTTGTTTCTGGAAACGCTTAGAAAGCTAACTTGTCTTTAATTCCGCAATTATATGGGACTTTAACGTCAAGATCAAATGCCGTCGCTGTGCAGACAGGAGGAAAAAGGGACAGCAAAAAATAAAAAAAAAGAGAGTGGGGTGGAGAGAGAGAGAGAGAGAGAGAGAGAGAGAGAGAGAGAGAGAGAGAGACAGACAGACAGACAGACAGACAGACAGACAGACAGGACAATGACCTAGATTCAAGGTACAATAGACTTTTTTTAAAAAGGAAACAAAGCATTGAATGACCTAGAAATGTCGGAAGTTAAGGTTAGAAAGCTCTTCCGGCGGAAGTGACGTCGTGGACATACACGTTCCAGAATCTTCGACAAGCGAGTATCTGACGTCATCTCTCGATTTTCAGCCCATGTTGGGGAGAGAGAGGAAGAGAGAGAGAGAGAGAGAGAGAGAGAGAGGGGGGGGGGGGAGGGAGGGACGGAGAGAGAGAGGGTGGGAGACTAGATGAGAGATATAGCAAGAGAAACAGAAGATGCGAAACATGAATAAGAAAAAGAAAAAAAAATCAACAAAAGAGGTAAAGGAGAAAACGGTCGAAACGTACAATGACACAAAGAACACTAGTGAGACAACGGAAGTATGAATGCAACAGAGAAAGAACGAGAAATGATAGGAAACAAACTATTTACGACTGAATGAATAGATTTATGGACCGATAGACAAAGAGACAAACCAATACAGAAATTAGCGTATATTTTTATAAACCGATAAATAAAGCAAGCTATTTTCAGCTGAGGACAAACTCCACAGAGATGTCATCAAGCTCAAGTTGACTTCTACGTTCTTTGAATATATCCATGTTTTCGTCTGAAGATGTGAAGAAGAAGAAGTAAACTGCTCCTAAATGGAATCCCTGTCCACTGAATTTGAAAGCCAGCATACATCAGACACTACAACAATTCTGACTCTATAAGAGGTTATTTAATTACTGCACTAGTTTCTACCGTCTAATGATCATGTGTCTGCGAAGACAAGACATCGTCGTTCTCATTGTTCCGTGTCCCTTCACATCTCTCATCCGCACAAAGTCGCACAGAAATCTACGGCATTATATTTGTTAAAATAAAAACGAGAACTTTTAGAACATTGAAGAATTTCTAAAACCTACACATATGCATTAACTCTCTCTCTCTCTCTCTCTCTCTCTCTCTCTCTCTCTCTCTCTCTCTCTCTCTCACACACACACACACTCTCTCTCTCTCTCTCTTTCAAAGATGCATGTGCCAATGGTATACATGTGCCAATGTATGTGCATGAGCATATGTCATAATAGGTTGACACTTGTGACAATGTTGATCCATAGGTAGAAATGCTATTACTCAACTTAGATGCGCAGATGATACAGTCCTACTTTTTAACAGAGCTACAAATCCGAACAGTTCATTCTTTCTGTTATAAGACGCGGTGGAGACCAATATTTTTCCGCCTGAATATTAGCCAACAAATTAAAACAAAACACGATGTCTACAGACAAAACAACATATGAGTAAAACACACGATCAACAATGTAAGGACTTAAATTGCTTCAGACTTTGAATACATTACCTCCGTAATTAATGAAAACGGGAAGGGGTCAACAGAAATCAGAATGAGACTGCCGCCAGCAATGCACTGGATAAGCAACATTAATGGCTTATAAAACACTCCAGCGAACAAATAATAATAATAATTTATTATCTCCTTCCTCCTTCCTCCTCCACTTCTTCATTCTCTCGTTTTCTCCTCCTTGTCTTCGTCTGTCGTTTCGGGAGTCTCCGTGGTGAAGTAGTAGCGCCGCCTGCCCCACGCTCCCAAGGTTGTGGGTTCGATTTCGGTCCACGACAGGAATTTTCTCCTAGACTCATGGGGATCGACGCTGGAGCTACGGAGTTCGTGCTTTGTTCAAGGCTTTCGGTAGGCCGTCCTGCGGACAGAGACCGAGTCAAATGGGATCAAACTCGGTGCAATAAAGTCGATCTGTTTGCCTGTTAGCCCTCTTCTACATCTTGTGCCAGTGAACTTCTATTGGAGCATAATCCCCAGAACCAGCCAGCAAACATGCCGGTCTCGGGGCATTTGTAATCGTTGTTTGGGGACTACCCTCCTATCATTTCAAATCTTCTTTAGTCCTTCCATGTAATTCCATATTATTTTTTTTTCTGTCACTCATTCTCTGTGCCCCCCCCCCCTCTCTCTCTCTCTCTCTCTCTCTTTCTCACACACACACACACACACACACACACACACACACACACACACACACACACACACACACACACACACATGAGGGCTCCAGATGAAGAACTTTCTAGTTAAACTACGGACAGGTTTTTATTTTTCTCTATGTAAATGAAATGTAGCTACAGCGTCTTTTCCGCACATCTTTATTCGCCTGGGTTTGATTAGTTCGCTCTATGAGCGAGAAAAGGCTGGCCGAGAGGCTAGAACGCCGGATTCTCCTTCGGGAGATCAGGTTCGAATCCTCGGTAAGGTATGGAATTTTTTCTGTCGGGGCAAAAAGAAAATCCTAACCTGCAAAGTTCGCGGCGACTGCACTAGCCAGGCGGCCTTAATTCCTCAGGCTCAAAGACACCCCCCCCCCCCCCCCGGCCAAACACCGCAAGGTACTATATTGGCAGTAAATGACAGTTAAATGACAGTGACAGCTCTATGAGCACGGCATCAGTTTTCTCTCAAACCAATTTAATCCTATTCTACGCATTATCATCGCGTAGAAGGTCATTTACAGAACGTCGCTCTCATCACGACCTACTGAAACGTTTCTCGATCTCTGGTCAATTCTGCCAACTCATCCCCAATGTGTCTGCAGTGTAATGTGTCCATCTCCACGTGGGTGGACACTGCCCCTTCCTCCAGGAAATAAGCCGTCCATCACTGTTCTACCCAAGCCACTATGACGTTTAATATGACCATAAAACTTTTCTGTAGTATTTAAGCTCGCAATCCTCAATTTTGTTTTTTCCTTTAGTGATTACGAAACGCTCTATTATTGCTCATCCATAAGTTGTCACAGGAAAGATACGCGTTTTCAAAAATTATTATTAATATAACTTATTTGCTTGTGTTGTGTTATTCATTATTAATACTATGTAATCTCTGCATGTTACGGCCAGTCCGCATTTGACTTCTCTTTTGAACAGTGTCTATTATTGTTGATAATTATGAAGTCAAGATATTCTAAATTTGTGATATGTTTCAATGTCTTTATAATTGCTTGTGATCTTTGGTTGGTATATTGTTTTGTCCGTAAAATTATATTTTCACCAGGTATTTCAGATCATCTCTTCATTTAGCACCACTTCAGAGGAGCATTGTGTCATCTGCATATTTTAGTTCTGAAATTGGATTTCCATCAATTACGAATGGATATAAATTATCAATTGTCTCGCCATTTATGACGTTTCTGATTACATTTTCTGTAATTATGTTGCAATAGGTATGGAGAGAGAATGCAGCCCTGACTTAGTAAACTAGTATGAGGTTTCACCGACTACCCTGACTGCTGCTTGTTGATCCTGATATATTGAGTCAATTAAAAGGCAGAAATGTGCTGGAAACTCCATATCGCTGATGATGATCAATACCCGTTTTCATTCATTCAGTAGCATGTCCTCTGCAGAAATTCGCTCTCATAAAACCTTCCAGACAACTTCTCGGTCATAAGCAAGATGTCCCGCGTCCGATACACCCATCTGGAGATCATATCCCACATCTTGCACCCATCTTCTCTTTGGCCTTCCTCTTCTTCTCTTCCTGGCATATACACCTTCATAACTGTTCTCTCCAAACTTTCTTGACTTTCAAGTGACTTACATAATTCAGTTTTCTTTGTTTTATCGTGTTTAGTAGCCATCCCTCTTCAATATTTAGATCTTGTTGTATAGATGCATTTGTTCTTTTCTGTATCTAAGATATAGTTAGAACCCGTCTATAACATTTATAATCAAAGGCATTTTTGCACTATTCAGCTTGTTTAGTAAGTGTCCAGGTCTCACGTGCGTATGTTGCACTGGGAAAGATGCATGTTTTTAATAATCTAATTTTTGTAGATCTATCTGTCCCTCTCCACAATTTATTAATTAAATAATTTAAATTAAATATACTTAACAACAAATACAAATCCAGCAAAACGAAATTACAGTGTGAAAATAACAATGATAATAATAATCGTAAAAATAAGGAGCAAATAGGTAAGATCACAATACAACGCATCGACATTTCGATGTGAAAGATTGTCATCTGGAGCAACCTAAACGGATCTAAAAATAAATGTGAAATTACAAAATTTAATAAAAAATTATATCGTAAATAGATAAAAGTACTTATATCTAACGTTGTTAGGCATTTTATATACGATAAAAATCTGTAGACATTCTATCTTCAGCTTTTTTATCGTATAAAACAGGTGACGCGACAATTATCTTTCATCAAGAAAACGCGACCTCCCAATAATGAGTCCAAACCTATCCTCACCTTTCATCGACATGCTCTGGCCATAACATCGGAATCGGGTTGATATTGGAAAATCAGCTGGAGTTTTACTACTACTGTTTTGATTTCTAATCAGTTCTCTCACATTTATTCATGATCTACGCTATAAGCGCGAATTAATTACAACTGATAACAAGTCATTCTGGGTTATGTTTATCCGTCTATATGCTTGGCCTCTCTCCTCTCTCTTTGTCTATTTCTTTTTCTCGCCTTCTCTTTGTCTCTCCCTCTCCTTCTCTTTGTCTCTCCCTCTCTCATTTTCTACGCGAGCGCGCGTGTGTGTGTGTGTTTTTTTTTTGGAACAAAACTAAAGTTTATAGCGCAAGATGTTACAGACAGGATTTATTCTGGACAACGATAACATTATAACAGGTTAAAACAAGAGAACCAAGAATCACAAATTGAGATAAATACAGAGACGCAAACACACAGAATACCCTACCTGGTCTCATCAATGTACACTGTTTCCAGAACATTGGCTGCGTACTCCAAGTTTTTCTTGACGTCATCTTTATTCAATTCTTCTTTCTCCAGCCGACGAACCAAGTTACGTAATCTGAAACATAATATAATAATATGTCAACATATAATATCTGGCGAATGCCTTGGACTGCCAAAGTCACTAACAGCGAGTGCCTGGACAGGTTTTGAACACAGAATATTTTATACATATAAGAAGGAATCTGGTCTGTGGTTGTGTGATGAGAAGAGACCATTGGAAAACATAGCAACGACTTGAAGGATCAGCAAACGGAGAGAAATGATGTCGGATGACTCTGCTAGTGGCATAAATGAGTGCCCTCACTATATTTCATCCAGAACACCAGGGACTGATTTCCGTGGAGGTGAATGATCCCCTTCGCTAGTTCGCGGGGGCACATAATGATGATGATGAATAAGTAACAGAAAGCAGCACAGTTGTACATGCCATTACGCATCTAGGAATTAGTCGTGACGTCACGCCATCTGTAGGACTAGAGATAGCATTGTCATCTCTCTGGGATTAATACTAGTGGTCACTCATACGGAACTGATACTAAAGAAAACAAAAGGACAAAAGGAACATAACATATGAATAGGAAGCTCGACTGAAAAAAAAATTAAAAATAAATACAGAGAAAAGTGAAAAGTTCGACCAATGTCGACTTCACCAAACTCAGAAAACGAGAACATTTAGCAAAACAAATGGAAATAGCAGTTCCCAAATACGTACACCTTCACACACACAGGATAAAACATTAAACTAAAACCAACCTTTTGGGAAACGACATAAGACAGTTCAGAAGTAAATAAAGAAAGGCCAAAGACTGATAGATATGAATCTATCTATAATGACACACCACACGCACGCACGCACGCGCGCGCGCGAACACACACACACACACACACACACACACACACACACAAACACAGGAGGAGATCGGTTTCTACTACAGTACAAGATGTGCGTATCCATCCATCATGTACCATGCCGGAAAGCGTGGGCGGTCTTGGCTCGTCATTTCACTCGATCACCAGAGTCGTGGATCAACTCAGTGTCCTGTCTCGACCATGCCATGTGGCCAAGCCATTTAGGTATTTACTTCTCGGTGCGTATGCGGGACACGATTGATACAAGCAATCATACTACACCTTGGAAGCAAGTCGCCGCTGATTGCGTTGCACGGAGAATGATTAGAAATGGAATAAAGACAAAGGAGAAAATTATTGCAAGTAGGCCAGACATCAGATGGTGCGTGATGGAGGAAATGACCAAGTGTTCACATTATTCACCGTGGAAGAACATTTACAGCGTGAATTGGTCTGTTCAGTCACATTCACATTCACTAAAGCAATAATGCAGGACTTTATTTAATTCTAGTAATGACAGTGAGCGTTCAATTCATGTTCTCAGCATATACACAGCATTTTCTGTACCATTGCCTACTACGAACCAACCTTTTCCTATTGCGGGTGTATTTTCTTCCTAACTCTTTGCATGATGATCCTTAGCAAAATCTTCGCGGTTTATTAATTATTCGATGTTGATCGCATTCAAAGACTCTTGGTTTCTTCGGGATTGCAATAAATATAGAATTACATAATTCAGGAAGAATATCTCCAAAATCATATATTGTGTTCAACAGTCTGGTGATTTGATCTATTCTATATTCTTCTAAGGCATTGATCATTTCTATTGTGATGTTATCTCGACCCTGGGTCTTGCCAGTTTTCATATGATTAAGAGCATTCTGAATTTCCATCTTCAAAGTTGATTGTCCTTCATTATTATTCTGAATGTCATACAGTTCTTCTCTTGTATCATCATACAAGTTTTTTTTTCCCCACATGCTGTATATATGAAAGAGAGAGAGAGAGAGAGAGAGAGAGAGAGAGAGAGAGAGAGAGAGAGAAGAGAGAGAGAGATGGGGGGGGGAGAGAGAGTAGTGGAGCGAGGAAGACAAATGATGAGCTGGTAAGTGAGAGAAACAGGTAGAAAGAGACAAAAAGAGAGAGAAGATGTAGGATACAAATGGAGAAATGGAGAGCATGAAACAGACGGAACAAGGTATAGAGACAGATAGAAACCGACCGACCGACCGACCAACCCACCGACAGACAAGATGAGAACAAATGAACGATTCTCACATGCGACACAGTACAGGCTTAACAATATGATCACAATGACCAAAACTGATAATTTCGTGTCTAGATAGTGGCAAAGAACTCGCAGTATGCCCTTCGCTGACCTCAGAAAATCGAAACTACTTTTTATATGGATATCATATTCAAGAGGTAATTCAACATAAAGAATAATTGATAAACGTATTACTGTTTGTTTCGCATAAAAACAGACAAATTGACAAGTGGAAAAATATAAGCTAAGGTTCCACTGTTAAAATTGTCTAAGTAGAGCATCGTCAGAGAAAGTCACTGTACACAAATACAATGTAGCCACAAATAACCACATACAAAATGAGGACAAACAAGAATGAGGCAACGTGTAGAAATGTGACGAGGACGCCTGAAATACAGTCTAGCTCACTCTTGAAGCCATTAGCTAGAGCGCTAAAATCACAAATCGATTTCAGGAAGAGCCATCTCAAAGACAGCAACCTTTCTTCCAACTGGGTTCAGCAAAATAAACACGGGAGACGTGTAAAGATGATAACAGCGTCGGGGAAAACAACTCGGGAACATTGTGTCCGTCTTAACAGAAATAAAAAAACACGTATCTTAATCCTAAGAAAATATTTGCGTCATTCAGTCACTGGTCTGATGAATGAATCAGCTGTAAACACGGAGTTCAGAAATACAAATCTTCCTCCGTATGGCTGGCATGTATGGACGTTAACATCGTGATCTCTATCGAGATAGAACAAAACGTATAGAGATGCAACAGTGACACGACGTGAACTCTCTGCGTACCTGGAAGGTATACTTTAATCTTTGGATGGTCTTAAAATAACCAGTATAGAGATACTTGAAACACGGAAACATAACCATTTAATACGCCCTCTAGTGTGTCTCCACGTCGAACTGGTATAGGGGATTCGATACTTCGACTATCTCAAAGGTGGACGGTCAGTGGTTATAGACTAGGCACAGACGCTACAATGCAGATATACTGTGGGAAGTTAAAGTGTCCAGTAAGGTGAGGTACAGGTAGCCGCATAGCAAATAATTGCCCGTGAATAGTGAAGTGTTAGGCCTTCACATTCTGGACCACGAAATATGATATGGGATAGCCAGTTCTCTTACACGTCACCTTTCCTTTGCAGATAATACTCAGAACATTGTGAACATGGTCTGGTACTCGACTCAGAACATTCTGAACATGGTCTTGTAAATTTTACAGTATGAGAAACCAAGGATGTTATACAGCCCCCTTCATCTCGGAAATAGTATATTTGGAACATGGGTTTCTCAGAAAATGTGCAAGCAATATGAGGTCTCATGTGCACAAGATGCTTTGAAAATTGCATAACTTAGTCCATTATTTGCCCTTGACCAGAGATAAACTACATTTAGCACAGTTATCCGAAATATAGGAATGTTGATAACATGTACATTTTTTATATTGAAGTAGAAGTCAATATGTTTTGGAGATTTAAGTCTTCACATAAAATTGCACATCATTCCTCGTTTTTTTTAGAACGAACAATCAGGTTTGAAATGCACATGTTTTAGCTCATCTGTGTTAGCTAAGTGTTAAATTTAACGTCAATGAATTATTATTTTATTTCTGCAACTTTATATTTTATGTGTATGAATTTTTGATTTATCGTATTTGTTATTTGGTCTATCTACTTATTTATATCCCACATGGTATATTCATGTCTGTAGCATGTAGACACCCGCGTTGTACCGTGTATTTTATTGACAGAGAAACATAATAGTTGCAGGACGCCTGTGCATTATCAATGCAGTGATACAGGGAACCATATTTAGCCATTTGTCAGAAAAAAATGCAGACGAAAGCAATGAACAGACGAGAAGTAAGAACTGCGATTGATGTAAATAGCAGACGTCCCACTACCAAGCAGGCCGGAATAAACAGTCATTTCTGTGCAGTAATTACTGGCTTCGCGAGGACATAATGACAATTTTTATTGTTCGCGTGCCTGAAATGGCGAGGAGATCCGTTCCCATGTATCCTGCCGATGAGGCGGTAAATGGCCTGTTGGTGCGTCGTTGGAAATCACAGCTCCGCCCTGTCTGGGTAGAAAGTTACAACTGACTGTAGGACGACATAGTTAATACATAGTTGTCTTTTGTCTGCAATGAGTTGCCACGACCGACACCTTCTCTTGTTATGTAGGGGACGATGGAACCGACGTCAATGTGATTGCAGCCATGTGTGTTGTTCAATAACATAGCTCTATTAAAAAAACAAAAATTTGTGCCAAACATTTTACACCTAATTTTGCATAAAGTCTGCTATATCCAAATATCACATTTATTTGTCTGTACAGCTCTAGTTTTTGAGATACATGCATTTGTGTATTAAATTAAATGTATTTAATTTAAAAATTTGTGTATTAAATATCTTTACAATATTTTCTGTATAAAGGTCTGGGTGAAATAAAATAGCTATTTAGTGCCTTACAAAATAAAACTACTTGTTTACTGACAGTTTCAGTTTTCCAAGAATCTCCCAAGAATTGCATTTTTTTTACTTATACTTCTAACACAGATGACATCATCTTCAGGAAGAGCATGTTTTTATTCACCGCATTTATTTTGTTATATTTGTGGAGAGTACATTTTGAAAGATGATCACGGGAAGCATATTACTGATTTTGTGTGTGAAAAAGGCATACTTTGCTTACTGCAAAGTAAAACTAGGTGACCAGGACAAGTCTTGAACCCCTCATATTGTTTGCAAAACATGTATCGAACATCTTCGACAGTGGACTTGTGAGAACAGACAATGTTTAACATTTGGAATTCCGATGGTTTCGAGAGAACGCAAGAACCACTATGATGACTGTTATTTATGTGTTGTCAATATTAAGGGAGTAATGCGGAAAAAAATCACAAACATTGAAAAATCAAGATTTAGATTCTGCTAGACGACCTTTTCGACACGGAGATGACATACCAATTCCAACTTCCAGTAATTTTCGGATTCCCTACGAGAATATGAGATAGCAGTGGCATGTGGAACGACAAGTGACAGGCAAAGTGATTAAGAAGATGATTTTCCAGCTTATCAACGCTTCGACCAGCCTTAAAATGAATGATCTAATCCGAGATCTACATCTCTCCAAGGAATCTTCAGAACATTTGGCTTCAAGATTGAAAGAAAGAAAAGGATTACTGCGGAAAAAAGGTTACATTTTATCAGAGCAGAGAGCGATGTATTCTTCCATCCTTTTGAAAGAAAACGACCTTGTGTTTTGTGCAATTGTAGGGGGTCTTGTAAACGAAATGGGTGTAAGTTACGAGGCCGCGTCAATAAGTAAGTCACACAGGTCTGTGGGATGGCAGGTAAATGTAGTTGGTGTTTTATACAGGTGTCATTAGGTGACAGCAACATCGAACTTTATATTCCCGTTCGTCACGTGGTGCTAGGTGTCTCATGCGCATGCGTAGAGAATAAAAAAAATGGCGACTGTACTTATGGAGGGTACAACCAAAGAGCAACGTGCTGTTGTGTGTTCTTTGTGGGCAAAAGTACTACCTGCAAAGGACATTCATAAGGAAATGCTTCCTGTTTATGCTGACAAATGTTTGCTCCGTAAAACGGTGCATAGCTGGGTAGAAAAAGTTTCTCAAGGACGCTCTAAAATTATTGATAAAATCTGATCTGATCGTCCTGTTGAGATTGCAACAGAAGCATCCGTGCAGCGGGTGGAGGAGATGGTTAAAGGTGGCAGGCGAGTAACGACAGACTCTGTAAAATCTACAATAGGGTGCTCACATGTTTCAGCAAACAGCATAATGCATGATCGACTGAAATTTAAGAAAGTGTGCTCAAGGGGGGGGGGATGGGTACCCAGACAATTTAAAGAGAGAGCACCCAATTCTATGCAGCCGGTTGGGAGGACTGATAAAACGATGGGATAAGTGCATCAATGGTGGTGGAAATTATGTTGAGAAATAAAGGGACAATGTATATATGAAAATAAACTGGTTTCAAGTTGTTATCATAGTTAGTTATTTTTCTACAACCATTTGTGGCTTACTTATTGACTTCCCCTCGTATCCATCCGATGAGTAGTGACCTTTCATTGACATCTCTAAAAGAAGTTTGACAGGTGTTCTCTTACACAATGGTAACAAATATGGCTCCATTACAATTGCTCATTCTGCTACAATGAAGGGAGAGTATGTTACAATAAGCACAGTTCTAGATTAATTGAAGTATTTAAAACATAAGTGGATGGTTTGTGTAGATCTTTTAATGATAAACTTCTTGCTTGACTAGCAAAGGGGATTTACCAAATATCCATGCTTTATGTTTGTAGGACAGCAGGGCAAAAGATACGCGCTGGAAAAGGAAACGGTGGCCGTTGAGGGATGATTTGAAAGTTGGAGAAAAAAAATATTGTCAACAAGCCTCTCAGAGGTTGAAATAAAGTTCTAATGCTACCATTACATACTATTACATATAAAGCTTGGATTAATGAGGGGAATTTGGTAAGGCACTGAACAAAGATGGTATTTGTTGTAATTACTTATTGTCACGAGCTCGCCATGAGTTAACCAGATAATAATTCCGACGTTTGCTTGGCGTATATTTTCTAGGCCACAACAGTCGTACTAACAGAGTAAACACAGCTGCACAGGTTACATCGTGTCAGCCCATAAACACATTTGGTGGTGAGTGAGAAGGAAGGGATACAATGCGTTGGCAGTTTATAAACATTTAGAATCACATAGCCTTGCCCGGCTCAGTACATGGAACAGCCCTGTCTGTCAGTTATAGTTCCGGACATCAGGCGAAATGGCTGCTGGGATTGTCACCACTGAACAGAAGCTTGACAGTTTGTCAACAGTCGGAGACAAACCGGAATTGGCAGCGAGAGACAGGAAACAGTACATCTGTCAAGTCTTGTTTCCGGAACATCGAGAAGATTGACAGCGTGTTGGGAAAAACTCTTTGTTGGAACTGTACAGTAACTCTCTAGATTGTTTTGGATGTCACAACCAGTGATGACAAATCTAACATTAATGGAGCCAGGGAGGATGGATCCCTGACAGGAGATGATCTGCCACTGTGCCACCTGTGTGGGGGCATAAAGGAGAACGTCACGTGGCCAACTTTGGTAGTTTGCCATATAAACCCGAGTTGGGATCAACTAGGGGGGAGTTGACCAAGAACCGTGGATTATGATGGACGTGTTTGTGGGAGAGCTCTACAGTGTTAGATTAATTTAAGATTAACTAGCATGTGCCGTTATGGCAAAGTGTAGTAGCCATCCCGGGAATGAGGCGGTTTTTACATAAGGTAGTCAATATAGTCTATTAGTTCTAATTAATATAGACTGTAGCCTTGTTAAACTATAGTGTGATGATTAGCACTGTTAGTGGAAACTAGTTAGAGTAGAATAGTGATATTAGCTATGCTAGTTAAGAATTGAGTAATGAGGGATAATTGGGATCTTCCCGTAGGTGTCCCTGGTGAGCGGGGTTCCGCATTCTGTTTGCTGATTTTTTTCTTTGTCATAGCCTGATTCGGCTCTAGGTGGGTAGCTAATCTGCTCTATGACTAATTCTAGTTAGCTAAAGATCATTAAGCAAGGTGATAGGCTTACACTCAGCCGAAAGGATCAGTGACTAGTACTATCACCAGATGTGTTGTTTCTATCCTAGATTCCCTACCAGATCCAAGGAAACTCAACAAGTTTTTGGGAAAAAATCAAATCCAAAAGGGAAGAACACCAGTTCAAGAGTCACTAGAGTTGCATACAGAACGTAACTTACGCTAGAAGGAAATTGATTCATCAAAGAGAGTGATGCATACTGATGCACCACACAGCATTAGACAGTAGTAACGAACCGAGAACCGGCTAAGAGTACCTAGTGTTAGTACAGCAACAATTAACATTAGAAATTAGCACTTATGGACTGAATGGTTCGATGTGCAACGAGGATGATCTGTCGACTAACTAACTAACTAACTAACTGCGTACACACTACAAAAGACTTGTGCAGTTTGTTAAGGAACGTTAGGAACGGACATTGTGTAGAGTGCAACCGGTCCATGATTAACTGTTAATACCACCGGTGTCTATTTCGGATGTTCATGAAATGGGATTACCAGAGGTCTACAGAGGCAAAGCAGTATCCGGCAAGATGGTTTCGGCAACGGGTGAGAAGTACATGTTCTGACGTAACGTGCTGTGGTCTATCTTTGCTGGGATCAGCTGACTGGGTTACTGTCTGAGAGTCAGAGTCTACACACTTTATAGAACACGTCACACATTTTCTTCACATACACGTCTCATATACGTTACACTTTTATTTTAATAAATTACTCTTTATTAATTTTTAGAAGCAAGAGTTGTTGAGTATGTTGCGTTGGGGAAGTATGAGAAGGGGGGCATAGTACGACAGTGAGAGAGTGATAGGAATAGGTGTCCATAGGCTGGTGGAGTGTGTTGGACGGAAGCTGGTGGATTCTCCAGAATATTGAGAGGGAAAAAATATTATAATGTGGGTGTCGACTCTCTTCACTCCAGGGACGACACTTTAAAGGAGGACACGACACTTATGCAGAAAGTTTCCGGATTTGAGCATAGACAAACTTAAAGCTGGAATTTTTGATAGACCTCAAATTAGAAAGTTAATAAACGATACAAATTGTATTGATTCAGTGAACATAACAGAGTCCGCAGCCTGGTCATCATTTGTTTTAGTTGTGCAAAATTTTCTGGGTAACTTTAAAGCAGACAATTATTCTGAATTAGTTGACAACATTCTGTCGAGTTTTTGTAAGCTTGGACGCAGCATGAGCATACAATTGCACTACTTCCATAATCAATTACATTTCGCAGGTCCGCATTGCCGAATGGGTAAGAACGCGTGCTCTTAAACATACGGTGTGCTGATGCCGAGGTATGTGGTTCAATCCCTACGCCGGACAGCGGGACTAAAATGTTAACCTATCGTCCTTGACTTGGGGACGTAAATTACAAGTACCTCTGCAGTCGGAGTGGGTTCGCCTGATGGTGAGGGACACTGTTAGTAGGGAAAGCTAACCCACACGCGAAATTCAGTCGATCACTGCTATAAATAGTGTGCATGGCCTACGCTTGAGTTCAAAGCGAGCGAGCGCAAAGAGACAAAAAAAAAAAAAAAAAAAACACACACACATAACATTTGTTTCCCGAGAATCTTGGCGACGTTAGTGGGGAGCAAAGGGAACGATTTCATCAAGATGTAAACACAATGGAAGAGAGATATCAGGGACATTGGGATGCCTACATGATGGCAGATTACTGTTGTATCCTTAAGCATGACTGACTGAACATATCACATTCCAGAAAATCATCGTAAAGAAGCTGTATGTGTGTTGACTATACATTTAAAACAATGCTAACATTTTAATACATTTTTGGTGTTTTATATGAAGGTAATAAATGCACAGTAATTACATATAACATGAATGCAAATTACAGTCAAAATGCTAGTGATGGCACCTAACTCTAGGCTTGTATATAACAGTTGCCTTGCCAAGAAGGTCATTCTGAGTTATCTCAAAAACTAGAGATGATAGAAAACAATCTGATTACATTTTTTGGAATCAGAATACTCAATTACCCAAGTACTGCTATAAAATATATGGCACCAAAATGTTTGTAAACCAGAGAAATCATTATAATATGGCAAACCAAAGGGAATAAGAAAGACTCTACTGATTAAAGTGCAATCTCACTACCCAAGAACACGGCGAACATGTATGCCAAAATAGTAGAAAGATCATTACTGGAGCAACTATTAAAAGCCCAGATGGGCTTTAGACGCAACGAAGCCTCTACTGACACGGTATTCACACTAAGAAAACTGACAGAAAAAACAGTCGAACATGATCAGACCTGTACAGATGTATTTATAGACTAGACAAAAGCTTTTGACATAGTTGATAGGAATATGTTATGCGATTGCCTAAGAAAATATGGAATTATAACGCATCTAATAGATGTTTTGACAAGTTTTATTACGTCAAGCACTAGTTGCATACGAACAAAGGTAGACACATCTGAACCTTTCTAAGAGAATTTAGGTGTACGACAAAAATCTGTGCTCTCTATCCTACTGTTTATAACACGTTTACGTTCAATACATCGTTGGAAAGCAATGGCAATCTACTGAACGTAAACGTGTCAACGGAGTTCGTGCTTTGTGCATCATTTTCCGCGCTGCGGAAAGAGATTGAGCTATATGAGATAAAACTCCGGTGCAATGAAGTCGACCCTATCGACTTTTAAGCGACTTTTTTTTGCCAAGGAAGCACAAACAGTAAAACAATGCTGGAGTTGACTGTCACGTCTTGTCAAGGATATGCAGCTAGCTCTTTTTTTTTTTTTTTTAACAATATATGCCGAGAAGCAGACAGCAAAGAAGAAGATAACATTCATAATTATTTTGTTTTTTAATGCGGACGACCAAGTATAGCAGAGGATGAAGAGAAACATTTCGAACCAAATATATCAAAACAATACCAAGTGTGAGAAATATAATATAACAATGAGCATTACAAAGATATAGACTATGGCGATAAGCAGACAGTCAGAAACCCTGGCAATAAAGATAAAGAACTCGTAAATAAAACAAACAAGCGAATTTAAATTAAATTTCTATGGTTAATTTTCACTTTAGAAAGGAGAATTGATAGTTAAGTCAACACACGTTGTGACAACTAGCGCCACTTCTAAACGCATAGAATGAAACATTAAAAAAAAAAAAGTAAATTTCATAATAACTATTATTTTCGCCAATATTATGCTATCAATGCCAAATATGGATACTTACTGCGAGTAACAAATGCAAAATTATAACACATATGAGATACAGTAAAAGAGCTGCAGAATTAACGGTGAAATACAGATTTTTTAATTTTATTTAAAGATTAGTTGCACATCCTTTACGGAAGTCGGTGTCAACATTCCTTGGTTGTTTGTTATTTCTTTGCCAGTTTACGTTCAGTAGTTTGCCACTGCTTTCTGAACGACCAGCATTCATACCATTGTATGAAAACCAATCCCTGAGGGGCCTGCTTCCAAATCGCCCGCAGCTGTGTTTGATTACGAATTACGTTCGTAAGCCTTCGCTACAGAGCCGGGAGTGATTTCTTGATAGAGGTAATTGGGAGCAGAGAAGAAGAAGGCCAAGTGTTGCCCAAATGAAAGACCCGAGAAGCACTGCAAAACACACGCACATCATTCCAGCATTCAGTTTATATTTCTGTTTTCATTTCTTGCACTGTGATGTAATACGAGGGGGATTCAAATGACAACTTTTTCGGGGGTGAATATAGTCTGAAAAATGCGTTAAATGCAATTCCTCCCGCACCGATAAAGTGCTTGGATTCCTGTATAATAATCGACTCAGGGGTCACTACTCTGTGTGCCTGCCGAGGTCGTGAACAGTGTATCTTGAAACTTTCTTATCCACTCATAAACTTGATGGACTGACAGGCATGCATCGCCATACTGCACCTTCATTCGCCGATGAATTTCTATAAGTTTCACCACTTCACTGACTGACATACGCACGTACGCACGCACGCACGCACACGCACGCACACACACGAACGCATGCGCGCACACACACACATAGATATCTGAATGCTTCTACTCTTTGGTGCATATCAAAAGTGGGATGGCCATCTTTAAACTTTCCTTATAATGTCATAGTTCGTCTGCACCTTGATGTCGCGTGCTTATACATCCGTAACAATAGTATTCACAGATTGCAAGGCAAGGGCATGGTTATTGTAATTTCTATCACACTTTTAAGGTTTTCATTTGAGGCTCCCTCGTATTTTGTTCATCGTGTGTAGGCTTGACATTTGTCAACGGAATATACAACAGCAAACTTACTACTATGTGTGGTACAGTTTGTGCACTTACCATCAATGAACACGCATCCTATCAGTTAACACTTGAAGATTTCTTTAAAAATTGTTTTTACCAGTGGCTGTGTGCACATTTGATTTAGTCATGAACTGCCGGATTCCCTTCTGATTCCCATGCACATGTTAACATGACCTATAACTCTGTTTGCTGTTCTCACCAACTCACACAAGTGGTGTTATCACTTCGGCATAGCCACTAGTCAAACAGGCAGCTGCCCGCCTCTACTCTTATTCAGATAACATGGAAAAGCACAAAGCAAAGCAAGTAGTTAAATAACATAAGAAGATACATAGACATGCACAACACTTGCAGTCTCTGCCGTACTGAGATATGAATGAATATCTACCAATCACTGGTCTAAGTAGGGACAATCTAAGCTGCGGAAAAACGCAAGGACAAATTTAGCATAACAAAAAAGTCCAGTAGCGAAGCCCTGCTGCGGGTATATGATATGTTAGACAAATCACATATTTAGGCATGAGTTCACGGAGGACAGGATGGCCAACTTTTCCGCCGTAGTGAACGATAAGTGCTAGCATGAAACTCTTGCCCCTCCGAGCGCATGACCTTCTCGGCGTAGTCTCCTGACAACTACACCAAGGCGCCTGTTATGTTTACAAAAACACACACAAACAGAACTCCTTGTCAGCCTGTTTGTAACAGCCCACACAATGCTGTGCTCTTAGAAGGATTCCGAGGGAAGATGCTATAGTACAAATGTCTTACCCATAACAATGATGTCGTAGTGCGGAACAATAGAAACCAAGTACCGTGAGTCCAATTTTCGGCTGCAAGCACACAAATCCCCGTGTGCATTGAACGGATGATTCTTACATACTTTAATAAAGTCTATTAGCGATTATGGAATGTTCTGTAGAATCTGTCTGCGTGTAGGGTTTACGAGGAGATTAATCAGGCTGGCGTCTTCAAATCTTTTTATTTCAGCTTTTGTTCTGTGGGTATGAAATGTCGACAGAGAACAAACATAATTCGTCTGGAAGTGGCTACACTCGGCAGGGTTGATATAATTAGATAAAGCTTGTGATACTTATCTATGTCCAGATTACAGGAGGAAAGTGCCAGTTAGATGCACTTGCTGTTCACAGTTGGATTAACTGAACAGTTCTAGTATCGCCAAAACATTGCACATACCACATATAAAAGACAGATCCACAGATAAAGACAGACGACCATTCAGATATGAGACACGAGCGGATTGGGCGGGCATACTGTAAGGGCAGACAGGCAAGCAAGCATACAGGCAAGCATGCATCCATCAACACACGCACACACACACACACGCACGCACACACGCACACACACACACACACACTCACACACACAATTACACGCACGCACTCACACATACTCTCTCTCTCTCTCTCTCTCTCTCTCACACACACACAATTACACGCACGCACGCACACATACTCTCTCTCTCTCTCTCTCTCTCTCTCTCTCTCTCTCGGTAATAACTTCTCAGCAACTTACCTCAGGGAACAGGCATGAAGTGCCTCTGAAGTATCCACAGGTGGCAATTTGTCCACACCGAGATCGGCGCTGGCATAGCTGTCAATGCTGTCGATGCTGATGCTGCTGGCTCGGCTACTACTGCTGGCAGTTTTCCGAGAATTGGTGCGCCGCAATACAGTCAAGGACCCGGTACCTGGGTGAGAGACACGACTCAGTTCAGATGAGGGCAAATAGGATGATAGTAGAGAAGGTGATATTTGTGAAATGAAGAAATACTAATGACAAATATACATAGATGCACTGAACGGATCATTGGATTTGCTCTTCGTTTGGAAATATGGAGGACTATAAATGTATAAATGCTTTTTGTGACATAAAAGTTCAGCAGAGCGGATCAAATACAGATGGGGACAGTGACCTGCAGTGATTGCAACACTATCTATTTACAACACATACCCTCTTCACATTTTAATTGCTATCAAGGCCAGACACCCCAAGTTGTTTATTTGTCTATGTCTAGGCCATATACCCATAGGCAGCCGGACCCAGTCCACTTTGTGATTTCAATAACTTTCAACAGTCAGGTGGTGCCGTCTTCACACTCGTTGAATATATCAGCGTCACAAAGTAATATGTACCGTCTTCATATACACAGGCATGTTGTGAATTGTAATGTCAACTGCAATCATATATCGCTGTGACTCTGCCTGCCTGCCTGCCTGCCTGCCTGCCTGTCTGTCTGTCTGTCTGTCTGTCTGTCTGTCTGTCTGTCTGTCTGTCGATGAACAATAAAAACAGTCATATATGCCTTTCAAAACAGAATGTGTTACAAGCGACGGGTATTTTTCGTTCTTGAACAAAGCTAATTATTTCTAGTTCCAATTAAACACAAGCGGAACACATCTCAAGGCAACTAAACAAACACGTCTTCTCGTCTAGAAAGCTGAGTGTAGAATGCCCTCTGTTTCTGTGCCTATTTTCAATTACGACCTGTGAGATCGGTCAATCGCAAGCAGATCATGGTGCCGGGAAACCTGATGTTAGCCTGCATCTCAAAATCTCGTATAATGGGTATCTTAGTTAACTACCTGGTCTCTTGTGCCAACGCAAGACTGATGGGTTAACTCACACTAGTCCTCTCTAATACTTTACATTCAAACTTGACATTTAACCCACACATAATAACGCAGACTGTGACAATCGTTGTGGCGTGTAGTGTCACTGTCATTTACTGCCAATATATTACCTTGCGGTGTGTGGCCGGGGGGGGGGGGGGGGGGTTCCTTGAGCTTGAGGAATTAAAGCCGACTGGCTAGTGCAGTCGCCGTGAACTGTGCAGGTGATAGGTTTCTTTTTGCCCCCGACAGAAAAAAAACAAACAAAAAACTATACACCTTACCGAGGATTCGAACCCGGGTCTCTCGAAGGAGAATCTGGCATTCTAGCCACTCGGTCAGCCGCTCATGTGGCGTGTTATATGACTGAATAATTCAGTGTCCGACACCTGATGCTGTGTATTAGCCAATGTCCTAAATGTTTAGGTCAGACAGAATATCATCATGTTGCTTTTTCTTAATCTACGATATTCTAAGCACTTTTCTTAACATTTCAGTTCATAAGCTCAGATTTTCGTAGCTAGTGATTACAAAATGGTCCACGACCCCTACCATATGTTGTCACAGAAAGTGTGCACGTTCTAAAAATGACTGATGTGGCCTGCATATTAATGGACAAATAGATATCTCCAATTACCGGTTGTCTGTTGACTACTAAAGGGAAACTAGTAATGGCAACTTGAGATTCCTAAGTGAACTGAACCAGAAGGAAGGCTAAGAGATCACAGGAAAGGCACCGCCGTGAGAAACACGGCTCTCTTGATAACACAATTATAAAGCTCAAAGATAGTCTTTGTCCGCTACCACGCTAATACGTAACACAGTTACACGTGAAGAATATTCAAGAGCGAAATGACATTTAAGAAGTTCAATGATTATACCGGCTCGATTAGATAAGTGGTTCTCAACTTTGTTTGGCACGTGTACCCTTTCACCATATGTCGGAATGTCATTCACCCCTTTTCAGCGAACAAAAGAAGAAGAATTCCCCTCTTTACAAATTTGTCAGCCTCTAAAAGGGCATTTTTTATTTTCACAATATTTTATTAACACGCCAAATTAATCATATTACAATAAACAAACAGATGAAACATCAAAGAACTGTCACTTAATAGGATTCAAAACAATGTTTTCCCGTAGTGAATTTGAATAACGAAAGACACAAACATTAGATTGCACGATTTATCCTTCCTTGAAGGATTTATCTAGTTAATTTACTTTATGTTGTGTGATTTCTGCAGTATGTACCTGACGAGATGCAACGAAATATGTTAGGCAATAAATCGTGCGATCTATTGTTTGTGTTTTCGTTATTCAAACTTAATAGGATATTGTGCCTGAAGTCATTTTGAGTCTGCAAATCTATGGTCTTAATTCCACCCCCCCCCGGCAAACCTCTATGGGGTGGGGTGGGGGGATTCCCAACCGGTTTATGTGTGTGTGTGTGTGTGTGTGTGTGTGTGTGTGTAAGAAAAACAACACAGTTGATAATATGATAATGAATGATAATGACTCGTCCGTCTCTACAATATCAGCAGTAAGATATTTTGTCTGGTTTAGCAGGATTGGCGGTATTGTCTGCTGACTATGATTCTTTCTTTCCTGTTGGCTTTGGGTTTGTGAATATGTATTTATGATTAGTCTGTTTGTACTCTGTTTTTTCGTAAGGCAGCTCGTGCTGGATCAATTTGGCTCTGCGTATACAGTGGCTGTTATAAGTTCTTCACTCCTTACGGCGTTAGACATGTGAGATACTTCAGCATTCACTGGTGAACTTCAAGTGTAACGTTGGAAAAACCACTTCCCAACTGTTACCAGAAAAACACTCACATTCCTCTCACAAATTAAGGAAATATTTTAAGTCACAAGTGCACTCAATGGCTCGGAACGCTGAAGAAGAAGAAGAAGACAAGTGCACTGGAATCAGTTTGCCAAATCAACGCTTACGACCAAACGTCTATAAAGACATAAATAGTCCTCGTCTTTTCTCTCTCTCTCTCTCTCTCTCTCTCTCTCTCTCTCTCTCTCTCTCTCTCTCTCTCTCTCTCTCTCTCTCTCTCTCTCTCTCAGGTAAACAGTATTGGTCACACCTTACACAGGTGGTCTAGGATCAAATTATAATTCAAGATGAGTTACTGGCTATAAAGGTGTACTCGCTTGTTAAGTTAACTTAGGTCCCAACGTTTTCCCTCGATCTTCCAACAAATTTTTCAGTGGACCGTTGTTACTTTCAGAAATACAGTAACTGGTTCCTCTGATATAATTCCCCTCTGAAGTGTCTCCACCTTGTCGTGGTAAAAGGGCTTGCGTGTCCCAATGACCCAAAGAGCTCTGCCAACGGAAGCACAACTACATGTCGGACAGGCCTTGGGATAGGGACCAGACCAAGAGAGACACAACCTACTTGACACAAAGTGAATGTTGACTAAGTGACAGATAGAGTGGCTATGGTTGTGTCTAGGGTATGTCCTCGTACCAATGTGATGTTGAACAACAGATTAACCAAGATGCATCACACCCAAACACCAGTCAGTGAACAAGCGTTAATTTGCGCATATAATATTCCTTTAATTATGAATTAACACAGACACATGTAGCATATAAATCCAGGAACAATAATTCTCTAAGAATATATCTCCATCCCAATGGAACACTTCGAATAACTTTGCCTCTCAAGGCTACTAAAATCTCGTCCCACACGACAGGTATACTAGCCTCTCTCTAGGCCCGACTCAAAGTAACCCACTATGGGTCTCGAATTCCACTCACTATCCCTGGAACCCACAGTGCGGAGTTATCTTCCAAACTCCGTCACAATTCTTCACTTTATCAGACCACGACCTTCTCCTGGTCTGGTCTACACTCAACTCTCTCTCAGCTCGGAGTCCACACATCAACTGATCTCCGTCAATCTTTTTCCTTCTCTTTTCAACAATTCTATCCCCCACATTGCTTCACACACAACACACAACCTCACTGCCCCAACTGTCTGCCCCTTCTTGCAGCCCCTCTACCTTACACCCTTCCCCGTTTATCTCCTTATATTTTCTTTCCGGTGAATGCCCTTTCACCTCGTGAACTGTTTATATTGTACGGCCACTCACCTTAATGCCACTGAACACTGTGACACTACTGCAGATTGAAAATAGGCAGTCAAAGACCGAAACAGGGGCACGATGCCACTAACGCTTGGCCCGTACACACACTCTAAGGCTCTTCGCTGAGGGGTATAACTGAACACCACTAAGTCAATATCTCCCGGATGTGAGAGCCGAGCCGATACTCACCCACTGAAAATGGTGGTGAGATGCTAAGCTTGCTACATGCTTGGTTCAGATACCTGTTAGAAGGCTCTCATCCGAGGGATAAGAGGGATCCCCGGATGAGAGAGCCTGGCCGTTACTCGCTCTCTGCTGCATGGAGGTAAGGTGCTGAGCCTGCATCACATGTAGCCTACCCCGAGAGCGTTACTAAAGGTGGAAAAGCGTCCCAATCGCACGTAGTAGTTACGATGCATATCTGTACTAGAGCTCACTGAGTGAGCGTAGACAAAGGTGGAAAAACGTATCATAAACACGAAATGGCTAGCGAATCCATTACGTGGAAGTCCGAAGTGAAAAACTGCAGAGTGAATGTGACCTGCAGACTAAGGTAGAAAACGTCTCATTCAGCTCGCTGAGTGTATGTCGTCTGCAGACTGACCGTTCCTGGTCTTTTTGGGGAGCGGCCAGGGGCGAACGAAATGCCCAGTACATGGAAGTGAGGAATTAAAGCAGCCATGAGCAGGACGTGGTGATTCCTCGGGCGAGCCCAGTCTCAGAGCACTATGTGCCGGCTCTGCAATTATGGAAGCCTCCCTGGAAAGCGGGAAATGCCCATGGACTGTCCCTGCCTTCCATTGAGTACTGAACGTAAAGTCCTTGGCGCTTCTAACTTGACCAGCAGAGGTGTGGACGACACCACAAAAGCATGTCCCTAGAAACCTCCAGGATGGTTAACCTGATTTTAAAAAGCCCGCCGAAGTCGGATATGCAGGCCTAAGGGTGGCAAATAAAAACTGGCACAACGCAAAAGCGTACGAGTGAAATATCCTTCGTGCCTGGAACATCTCTGATTACTTAGTTTTCCGGCCGGAACAGCTCTGACGATATAGATTTCCGGGCACAGCGTCCGTACATATCCGAACCGAAAGCTCGCTGAGTGGAAGTCGTCTGCAGACTGACCGTTGCTGGTTTGTGCAGGAGCGGCCTGTGGCGAACGAAATCCCCAATACATGGAAGAGAGGAATTAAATCAGCAATGTGCAGGGCTTGGCGATTCCTAGGGTAAGCCCAGCACCAGAGCGCTATGTGTTGACTATGCAATTATGGAAGCCTCCCTGGATGGCGGAAAATGCCGCTGACTGCCCCTGCCTTTCTCTGAGAGTGACCGTGAAACCTTCGACCGTTCTAACTTGACCAGCTGGGCTGTGGACGGCAACACAAAAGTGAGAGTCCCTCAGGAATGCTAACCTGGTGAAAAAAACGCACGCTAAAGTCGGATGTGTTGCCTAAGGGTCTCGGCCCAAGGGTGCATAACTTAGACACACCGAAATTACATTTGAAAAACACTCCGGATGAAATCAGAAGAACAAGAAGATACAATGACCACTCAATGGGCGTGGCTTGCCAATAAACTTGACCTCCTCTGGATTATCAAAATGCTCGTCGCTGACGGAATCGAAAAGAGCAACCTGTCTATTGGTCTCGTATACTATTGCCGTTGGACCTTTCTGAATGCCCAACCGAAAGTTAAGGTATCAATGTTTGTGAAACAAATTGTCTTTATCCCTGATTGTAATTTTTGGTTGATATGTTTAGTCAGTGGAAATTATAATTGCTTCTTGGTGGGGGTTAAAGTTGAGAAACATATTTCGCTGCCAGCAGTCCGGGAGCATATGGGTGTTCTCCACGTAGCCACTGATTTTCCCAGCAATTTCCGTAGATAATCTGAAAGATGATATGTTGTACCTGCTGAATGTTGAGGGATGTCTTCCATGTTTCGGTAGAGGGTTTAGACAACTATGTCAGGGGAGCCGTGGCGGTGTGGTTGCCTTGTCCGTCTTAGGCTCAGAGGGTATCTTGTTCGATCTCAGCATCATGCTGGACATTTTGATCAGAACCACTGGTGAATAACGATATCACACGCCCTGTTCTTTCGGACAGTGACATAGGATATTTAGCTTCTCAGATAAGGGCGGAAAACAGCAGTTCCCGTGTGTATGTTTTTTTTTTCCGCATATCCTTTGCAGGACATTGCAGTCTACACCAGCATTTTTCAGATGCTGTTTATGTCTTCGCAAGTTTTACGTTCAGTAGTTTGCCATTGCTTTCTGAATGACTGGCTCACATACCTCCGTAAATAGCTAACGAGACGCGATCCGCTGCCGAGTGTGATTGTTTAGTTTAGTTTAGTTTAGTCGACGGATCAAAATCACGGCACACGGGTATAACCCGTAAATGCTCCGTTTCTACTCCTAACTCAAGTCAGAGTGCGGATAAACTCAGCTCAGTGCACGAACTGCGTAGCACCGGAGAGGATCCTGAAATACTTTGGATAGATTTTTAACTCGAAATCTTGCCTGGGAAGCGCCGTTAGACTACTCTTTTTCGATTTCCAACTGCCAAGGGATATTTTACGTGCACAACAATACACTAGGGCGTCCGATCTCACTACCCAGAGACCAGGGGAAATTTTGTTACTAGAAGTCCACGTGAAAAAATCCAGGTTCTAATCGGGGCTTGAACCCGGGACCTCCAGCACTCGAGGCGGTCACCATACCTCGAAACCACTCAGCCCTTCCCCCTCTCAATATTGTGATTGTATATGTGTATAAGTGTGCAGGGGAAAAGGCACAGAGAAAGGCCTACTTCAAGAAAGTCGGGACTGGGTACCTTGACACCGTGGCTTTGTTTAATTGATTGATTTGTAGCATCGCGCAAGACAAGATATAATCATGGCCACCTACGACACGTGGTGTCGCCTATAAGATGTTTAAATAGTGTAAACGAGTTATTAGAGGCCGGACTCCCTGGCGAAGGGTTTAACGACTTTCTCCGTAATCCCGTATATCCACGGGAGGAACTACTGAGCGTAATCTTGCCAAGAACATCAATAGCTGACAAATGCTGGTGTTGACTGCAACGTCCTGTAAGGGATATGCAACTTTTAAAAAAAAGTTATTAGAGGCATTCATATTCAGAACAGACACTGGACAGACTAACTGACAACTACTGGAAAGACTCACGTGACAACTGTCCGTTACGCGTACCGACATTGCTGTCATCTTTGGCTCTCTCAGGTGGGTTGGCAACTGGAACAAGAAATAGAAGGACATTGCGTTAGTACATTCAGACAACCGGCCAAAAGAAGGCACGCATTTTTTACATACAAAAGTAAAAACATCATGTTATAGATTCGGCAAAAAACAGAACCCAGTGTCAGTTAAAGTATCATTCATTGTTTCACATAACATGATACATACGTCTCAGTATGCACCTGAAGACATGCAGCGAAAAATGCCAGGCACGAAATCGTGCATAATTTCAGCAGCGTCTGTGTTTCAATTCACTATGGGAATATATTGTTTTTAAAATAATAGAGAGTTGTAGAATTTTTCTCCAGTATGATCCTTTATTATTACCACTTTACCATAACCACAAGAGAAATGCCATTTGACAAATTACAACAATCCGCCTCGTGTAAATCTGTGAAGCTAAAATAAGAGTAAGCTTGTACAACGCGATGTAATGTCGTGTACCACCTTCCAGGGTTAGGAGTAATCACATGTTCAATCACTGGTTCTACAGCATGTCAGTGATTCTTCTGTAAGACATATCAGTGGTTCCATAACACATATCAGTGGTTCTATAAGACATATCAGTGGGGTTCTGTAACACATATCAGTGGTTCTATAAGACATTCGGGTGGCGCGCGCAGGTGGTGGATGAGTTTGAAGAGCAGCCGACGGATAGTTGTGGGTTATGGTCTCCAGCTTCACGACGGTGGGCAGAGGATCTCTCTTTTGAGGAGACAATGGCTACGGTCATTGACCAGTATTGTCACTGCTAAGAAGGAAAGCAATGGCAAACTACCTTCTTTACAGATGCCAAAAACATTATGTGTTGCGATATTATCGACATTCAGAGAAACGGCGTAAATGAGTGCCCCATAGGAGCAGCCTCGTCCTGTAGGGATAGTCATGTGCACAGGTGACTTCAGACCGTCAGCAGGCTACTAGGCGCAAAAGATTATTATCATTAAAGGTAGGAACCTGGAATGTCAGAACAATGAATGCAGATGGAAAATTGTATAACATCAAACAAGAAATGGGAAGAGAGAATATTAATATATTAGGAATGTGTGAAACCAGATGGAGAGGGGCAGGGATCAAGACAGGAGAGGATTGTAAGATTATTTATTCTGGAGGAGAAGAACGGCAAAGAGGTGTAGCCATTATGTTGGATCGGCAAACATCAAATTCTATTAAAGGTTATTGGGCTGTGTCAGACAGAGTTCTTTTAGTAAAATTAAACGGAAGCCCTTTTACAATAAATGTCATTCAAATATATGCTCCAACAAGTGAATGCAGTGAAGAAAGTATAGATGCATGTTATAATGACATGGAGCTTGCTCTGAAGAAATGTAAAAATATCAGAAATAAATATTATAATGGGTGATTTCACGCAAAAGTGGGAAATCAAGGCGATGGATGCTGTGTGGGCAACCATGGTGTGGAAGAGCGAAACGAAAGAGGATACAGACTTGTAGAATAGGCTAAAGAACAAGAAATGGTTGTAGAAAACACCTGGTTTAAACAGAATCCTAGAAGATTATGGACATGGAAGAGTCCAGACAGCAGGATTAAAAATCAGATAGATTACATCCTGATTAGCAGAAGGTTTCGAAATGCGCTAACAGTCGTTAAAACAGTTCCCAATGCAGACGGTTATAGTGATCACAGATTAATTACAGGCAGACTGAGGGTAAAGTTAAAGAAAGTCAAGTATACAACCAGAAACACTAAATATGATTTGTGCAAATTGAAAACTGACAAAGAAATACAAGATAATTTTAACATAGAAGTAAAGAACAAATTTGATATATTGTCTGATCTAGAGATCCTATTTCAAGATGTGGATGATCAATGAGAAATGTTGAAGAATTCAATCAGTTTAGCTGCAGAAAAAACTATTCCAGAATTAAAGAAAATGGGTCGTTAGACATGGATGACTGAAGAAATTTTTACAGCTAATGGAAACAAGAAGACAGAACAAAAATAATCCTGCCAAATATAAATAAATTCACAGAAAAGTCAGAACATTATGTAGAGAGGCAAAAGAAACATGGCTTGAGAAAAATTGCATAGAAATTGAAACACAACACAACAGTAACAATACCAAACTAATGCACAAAAGAATTCAGGAGCTTACTAATCAAAGAATACATTCATCAGCAGGTTCCCTAAAGACAAAAGATGGAAAAATCATAATAGAAAAAGATAAGATTTTACATGTATAGTCAGATTATGTGAAAAAAACCTGTATGATGATAACAGAGAAAAGCAGTATCATATTCAAAATAATAATGAAGGACCATCAATTTTGAAGATGGAGGTTCAGAATGCTCTTAACCATATGAAATCTGGCAAGACTCCTGGTTCAGACAGCATCACAACAGAAAAGATTAATGCTTTAGAAGAATACGGAATAGATAAAGTTACCAGACTCCTGAATACCATATATGATACTGGAGTTATACCTCATGAATTATGTAATTCTGTATTTATTGCAATCCCAAAGAAATCAGGAGCCTTTGAATGTGATCAACATCGAACAATTAGTATAATGAGTCACATCACGAAGATTTTGCTAAGAATTATCATGCAAAGAGTTAGGAAGAAGATACAACCTGAAATAGGAGAGGAACAATGTGGGTTTGTAGAAGGCAAGGGTACAGTAAATGCTGTGTACATAATGCGAACAGTAATTGAACGTTATATAGAAGTAAACAAAGATCTACACCTCTGCTTCATTGACTACACAAAGGCTTTCGTCAAAGTGAGGCATGTCGACATAATAAGGATGCTTGAAAATCTACAAATTGATGGAAAAGATCTTAGACTTGTAAAAAACATATATTGGAAACAACAATCTGCCATAAGGATTGATAATGAAGTAGGTCAATATCAGCCTGTTAAGAGAGGTGTGAGACAGGGATGTGTAATGTCTGCAGACCTTTTTTTCCCTGTACAGTGAACATCCATCCATCCATCATGTGCCATGCCGGTAAGCGTGGGCGGTCATGTTCTGCCATCTCACTCGATCAACAGAGTCGTGGATCAGTTCCGTGTTTCTGTCTCGACCATGCCACAAGGCCAAGCCATCCAGATACTTGTTTCTAGGTCTTCCCCTTGGTCTGTTCCCCTCGATCTTACCAGTTGTCACCAAGTTCTCCAAATCATTTCTTCTCATAACATGCCCAAAAAATTGTGACTGTCTACGTCTAATGTCTCTGATCAGTTTACGATCTTCATTTGTTTCTTGAAGGACTTGTTCATTGGTCTTTCTGGCTGTCCATGGTATTCTTTGCATTTTCCTCAGAAACCACATTTCTACAGCCATCAGATGTTTTTCAGCCTGGCTGCTCATTGTCCAAGCTTCACATCCATATAAAAGTACAGGTTCTATGTAGCATCTCAACACTCTTTTTCTCGTTTCAATTGACATCTTTTTATTGGTCAGTATGTTTTTCATCTTGCTAAAGGCTACTTTTGCCATGGCGATCCTTGTTCTAATCTCTTCAAGGCATCTCCCATCAGATGTTATTACTGTTCCGAGATAATTGTACCTATTCACTTGTTGAAGAGTATTCCCATTTACTTGTATATTACACTGTGGTATTTCGTTCTTCCTAGTGACGACCATAATCTGTGTCTTTTTACAATTTAATTCTAACCCTTGTTGTTCACTGTGTGTAACAGTGAACATAGTTTCAGAAATATAGAAGATATGGAAGGCATCAACATTGGGGGACGATACATCAATAACATTAGATACGCAGATGATAGTCTTGATTGCAGACAATGAACAGGATCTGCAAAATTTAGTAGATGCGGTTGTTGCACACAGTGAACAACTGGGGTTAGAATTGAATTGTAAGAATACACAGATTATGGTCGTTACTAGGAAGGAAGAAATACCACAATGTAATATACAAGTAAATGGGCATATTCTTAAACAAGTGAATCGGTACAACTATCTCGGAACAGTCATAACATCTGATGGGAGATGCCTTGAAGAGATTAGAACAAGAATTGCCATGGCGAAAGTAGCCTTTTGCGAGATGAAAAACATACTGACCAATAAAAAGATATCAATTGAAACGAGAAAAAGAGTGTTGAAGTGCTACATAGAACCTGTACTTTTATATGGATGTGAGGCGTGGACAATGAGCAGACAAGCTGAAAAACATCTGATGGCTGTGGAGATGTGGTTTCTGAGGAAAATGCAAAGAATACCACGGACAGATAGAAAAAACAATGAACAAGTCCTTCAAGAAACAAATGAAGATCGTAAACTGATTAGAGACATTAAATGTAGACAGTCAAAATTGTTTGGGCATGTTATGAGAAGAAATGAATTGGAGAACTTGGTGACAACTGGCAAGATCGAAGGGAACAGAACAAGGGGAAAACCAAGAATTAAATACCTGGATGGCTTGGCCATGTGGCATGGTCGAGACAGAAACACGGAGCTGATCCACGACTTTGGTGATCGAGTAAGAACAGAACATGACCGCCCACGCTTATCAGCATGGCACATGATGAATAAATGAATATGACATATCAGTGGTTCTATACGACATAAGAAATGAAGTAGCTCTACTCTGTTCTGTGGCTGCTAATCATCACTGATATATTCCTGGCTCACCCAGTCACCTCCACTCTACCATGCTAATTACTCACACTCTACCAAGCTAATTACTCACACCCTACATGACTTCACAGAACCAGGGTTTTCCCACTACTATGTAAATTACGGCTGCCCTCTCTGGCGAAGAAGTTACGACCTTCTCCGTAATCCCGTACATCCACGTGAGGAACACAGCTGTGTGAGTTTCGGCAGCGGATCGCGTCGCATTGTTTACTTACGGGGTATGTGAGCCGGTCGCTCAGAAAGCAATGGCAAACTACTGAGCTTAATCTTGCCAAGAACAGCTGAAAAAAAATGCTGGTTTTGACAGCAACGTCCTGTAAGGGATTGCAACTTTTAAAAAAAAATGTAAATGAAGATTATTACTTGTCTTTTACAGGACGACACAACCAACCCCCAACATTTGCTGCAGTTTGTGATTTACCACAAGATGTGTACTTTCAGTAGTGTGCCATTGCTTTCTAAGCGATAGATTCCCATACCATGGAAATCAAGGTCAGGTGGTCTGCTTCTAAATCGTGTGCAGCTATTTCAAACCCTTGACTCTGTATGTCGGCCAATTGTGAAATTGTGCCGCAGTGACGGTACTATGTAAATTACTCACACAGAATTCGATTGTTCACACTCTGTTATGTCAATACTCGTATATGATTTATTTTCCCACGCCAGCGTCCGTGATTTATTCACCACACGTGTGATGCCTGTCTGCTGTAGAAGCGATGACTAATCTCTTCAGTAGTCCAGGCTCGGCTTCAGCAGTAATACGATCTCTACAACCACTGGCAGATGACGGATGCTTGACTCTGTGATGCCCGTGGAGGCTGCTGCTGTCAATTAGGTTAGGTGAGCTTAGATCTCAAGTGACATACAGGGGCGAAGAGAGCGACAAGACATGGGGTGGGGTGGGGAGGGGGGGGGGGGGGCTATGTTGGTTTGTTTACAAGGATCGATCTAACCCTGCCGAAGTAGGAACAGCGAGTTGTATTATGGGGCCCGTGAAATGCGGTAAACAAACTATGTACACGATCATGCAACAGATATGATATACCACTTCGATGAAGTGAAATATTTGCTATCTGGTATCAATGTTCCTGCTTGTTTATAATGGTACACAACCTGCCTCATCAGCAGCACCATGTCTCAGACACTGAAATAATCTCGATGTATTAAACTCCACTGAGGTTCGCTAAGAACAGTAAGTTAGTTAGTCGACAGATCATCCTCATTGCACATCAAACCATTCAGTCCATTAGTTCTCAGATCCCCTCCTCGGTAAATCCGCAGCTTGTAGCGGCTCACTACAACAGTTCTGTGTTGGTTTATTAATTAATTAAAAATTATTACTTTGGCTTCCTGTATTGTGTTCTTGTTTGGCCATACCTTTTTAAACTTGCTGTTCTCACAGTTTGACCATCTTTGTGCTGTTCTCGCAGTCTGACCATGGTTGTAGATTCACTGTTATCAGTTAATTCTCGCAAACGTCTTACTTCTCGTAGAGCATTCAATATGTCAGCCTGGTCCATGACTCGTCCACCTTCCACAGTAGCCTTACCTGCAAGCCTGTCAGCCTGGTACATAACTTGTCCACCTTCCACAGTAGCCTTACCTGCAAGCCTGTCAGCCTGGTCCATGACTCGTCCACCTTCCACAGTAGCCTTACCTGCAAGCCTGTCAGCCTGCTCATGTCCTTGTACAGCAGCATGCCGAGGCACAAAAATAAAACTAATTTTTGCCAGCCGTATCTATCTCGCCAACCAATGTCTTAGGACCCACCCCATCTCTATCTAGTTAGTTAGTTAGTCGGGGTTCCAACTTCACGGCAACGGGTCGTCCCCATTATGCTCGGTTCCTGTGCCAGTGAATATGACACAAAATGCTCCTCACTGCCCAATATGAAAAGTGGAACAGACAGGAGTCTCGGAAAACCAACAGCCCTCACAGGTATGTGCATAATGCCGCCACCAGAATGCCAACACAAAAGTCCTCCACGAAAAATACAGTTCATCGTCGACGGAATCGGCAGTCACAAGAAAGACTTCATTGACCGGGGTTTTATCCCATACGAATCGGCTTCTTTCCGCAGGGCGACCCGCCGAAAGCGCCGCACAACGCACGAACTCCGTAGCTCCAGCTACTACTCCCAGAAGTCTCCTGAAATATGCACTCGTTAACCGAAAAGGCAAACCAGTCAATTCAACGACAGTCGGCCGCCAGCGTTCCGAACATGCAGTTCACGCAACACACAAGCACGTACATGCAAAAGCATTCCGCGCAAATTTAATAGGTCACAGTGTCGCACGACGCACTCAGTAGCAGGGCGACGAACCATGTACCACCAGTTCAACATGAGGAAAATACGAATGCAAATCGTGGCCACAAGCATAAATACACCAGACGCCTAAACAGTTCAAATGCCTATCTGCCATGTTGGGGACCGGAAATCCCCATCTCTATCTTCCTGAACATATTCATTGAATTACTAAGGAAACATGCCCGAGTGAAGGTCTGTTTCTCTCGTACAACAACACTAAATGCAATTAATGCCGTTTTCAATGTCACAAGAGGGGCTATAATAATACACTCCTCATGGTTACGGTGAGCAGACATACTGTAGGGTGACTGCTAGTTCGGAGGACTGAGCATGCTTATGTGTGTCCAGTGTGCAGTGACGACTTATAGCATAACAGAACACAACACCTGATAGTGAGTGAATGTTAATTATTTTTATGTTTTTTATTTTTTTTTATTTTGCATATCCCTTACAGTACGTTGCAGTCAACAACTGCATTTTTCAGCTTCTGTTGATGTACTAGGCAAGATTACGCTCAGTAGTTTGTCATTGCTTTCTGAGCGACCGGCTCAAATACCCCGTAAGTTACCGACGCGGTGAGAACCGCTACCAATTCTCGCGCACATCATGTCACTCACGAGAGTATACGGGATTACGGAGAAAGACGCTAACCCCTACATGTTTCCAACATTTGTCAATCATCAACGCTAGCCTATCCGACTCTGAAACGCTGGACAAGTACAAAAGTACGTGCACTGGCGAGCAATCAAACAATGACTGCTGGACAAGTACATACGTGCACTTGAAGTATTGACTGCGGCACAACTGGGGCAGAGACTACTGGTCGTGTCGGACAGTCATTCTGGCCTGTTTGCTATAGACTATGAGATCAAGACACTCACAATGTCGGAAATAGTAGTGAGTACGATGGGATAAGAATCATCTTGGCGACTCCCAGTGCAACATTTTACAGTTGGTGAGTTATCAAATATATGACATAATGTGCATGTGCTCATGTACCTCTGAAGTCAGAGTGGGTTCGCCTGGTGGCGAGGGACACTGTTAATAGGGAAAGCTAACCCACATGCAAAATTCAGTCCATCATTACTATAAATAGTGTGTATGGACATTACTGCAACTGTCTACAACCATTAGACTTGCCGCACAGGCGGAACATCTTCGATGTTGCTGTTGTTGATGATGGCAGCCCTTTGATGGTTATGATGATGCTTATTATGTTGTTTTGGATAACTTTGATGTTGATGATAATTGTTGTTGGTCATACAGTTGATGGCAGGTCCGCATGGCCGAATGGATAAGGACAAGTGTTCTTAAACATCAAGTGTGCTGATGCCGAGGTTAGCGGTTCAACCCCTACTCCGGATAGCTGTACTAAAATGTTGACCTCTCGTTCTTGACTTGGGGACGTTAATTACAAGTACCTCTGAAGTCGGAGTGGGTTCGCCTGGTAGCGAGGGACACTGTTAATAGGGAAAGTTAACCCACATGCAAAATTCAGTTCATCATTACTATAAATAGTGTGTATGGACTACGCTTGAGTTCAAAGCGAGCGAGCGCAAAAAATAAAACAAAATACTGTTGATGTTTAGGCTCTTGATATTATTGTTGTGGGTTGAGGTGTTATTAATGAAGCTGTTGATGATACTGGTGTTGCCTGTCGATGAAACTGCTGTTGATTATGTTTCTGGGGTTGCTGTCGTTTTTGATGTTGCTGATATTTTATTCTTTGAGATTGTTTCAACTGTCAGTACTGTCATTGACAATGTTGTTGACTGAATTGTTGAAGATGTTGCTGCTTTGTGTGATGTTAGTAATGTTGTGGCAGCTTCTGTGATATGGCTCTTTTAATCAAGTCCATAGACTGATACATGAACTTACTGATTGCTTTCTTCCACAAACAGAATGTCACGTATTTGTCACTATTTCTCTTCTACACGGAGCTCGCAATCCGAGGTATGGTGTAGTGCAAGTCTGTGTGGTGCCTTCAAAGCCAGCAATGCACTAAAACGATGGTTCATTATGTAAAATAAAACTATTGTATAGTTAACCCCTGAAACCAATGTCACCTTAATAATGTCCCTGTTTCAGTTAATCATCTCTTTATTTATTTAGCATTAAAAATAATGAGGCGTGTGTTGTGCTAGTACTTTATGCATCACATTTGTTGACAACTCTTGCTTTGTTAAACTATTTGTGTATGCGAGAGGAACAAAGATAATATTGTTTAGAAACGCAAACGTGAGTGTGAAAAATTACATTACTAGGAATTAAGCGTTGTGAAGATTCGCCCACATACGCTTCACGGTGGCTTTAGTCCAATTCTTAGTCATTATTGTCGTCGTCCAATTCGGTTTTTTGTCTTCGCCTTTGTGTCATTTCTTTCGTCGTGCATACATCACCTATGTATCGCTCTACTTCATTTGCGATATTATTTCTGCTTCTTCGTGTATTTCTTATTTTCTGCACATATTCCTACGCACACACCGTATATACACGGCATCGTGGAGGCTGGACGGTCGCCTGAGGTACCGGTGGTGGTCTGGGATTAGATCTGCATCGGGGCGGTTTCGAATTTTAACAATTAACCTAGGCTGCCAGCCTAAAACGTATAGCAGAAGATGGGTTTGGGACATGTGCAGGGGCCATGTCTTACCTTTACTTTCTATACACTTTATACAGCGTGGCACTTCTCCCCATTCTTCCTCTTCCTCTCAGTTCATTTACTCATTTTGTTTCAACATATTTCCCTCTAACTTGTGTACATCGTCTGCTAATATCTGCCTCTTAATTTTATTCTTGTTCTTAATCTAATTCTGCGTTCATGTTTCTTTTTCTTTTCCTTTCTGATCTGTTGTTTTTTTTTTTTTTTAAATGTCCATCCCTTTATATTTCCACAATAAATGTTATTGACATGACCACACCCCCCCCCCCCTTTTCCCCACACACACACTCACAAAAATACACACCTGTACCTTGCGGTCCTATTGGTAAAACATCCTAAACATTCTAATGCCCGTTAGCTGACAACAGATGATACTAAACACTTGAGTCATGCGTCACATTACTGACCGCTGCAATCAGGTTTTTGATGTCAGAATTAAGGTCGTGTGGTGCTTGCGAACGCGGTTTGTGAGCCCGTATACCCGGGTTCGAAACACGTCGGTGCTGGTTTTTACGAAAAAGGTCTAGGGGCCGGTCGTTCAGAAAGCAATGGCAAACTACTGAACGTAACACTTGCCTAGTACATCAACAGCAGCTGAAAATGCTGGTGTTTGTTGACTGCAACGTACCGTAAGGGATACGAAAAAAAAAAAAAAAAAAAATTAAGGTAGGTTATAATCATATATTGCACAGTCTAGATCGTTTATTGAAACCATTCCAACCACATGCCATTGAAACCTTCTGACTACATGTCATTACAACCTTCCCAACCATTACAACCTTCCCAAACGCATGCCATTACAACCTTCCCAACCATTACAACCTTCTCAACCATTGCAACCTTCCCAAACGCATGCAATTAAAACCTTCCCAACCATTACAACCATCCAAACCACATGTCATTACAACCTCCCCAACCTTTACAACCTTCCCAACCACGTGTCATTACAACCTCCCCAACCTTTACAACCTTCCCAACCAGGTGTCATTACAACCTCCCCAACCTTTACAACCTTCCCAACCACGTGTCATTACAACCTCCCCAACCTTTACAACCTTCCCAACCACGTGTCATTACAACCTCCCCAACCTTTACAACCTTCCCAACCACGTGTCATTACAACCTCCCCAACCTTTACAACCTTCCCAACCAGGTGTCATTACAACCTCCTCAACCATTACAACCTTCCCAGCCACGTGTCATTACAACCTTCTCAACCATTACAACCTTCATAACCATTACAACCATCCAAATAACATGTCATTACAACCTCCCCAACCTTTACAACCTTCCCAACCACGTGTCATTACAACCTTCCCAACCACGTGTCATTACATCCTTCCCAACAATTACAACCTTCCAAACCACGTGTCATTACAATCTTCCCAACCATTACAGCCATCCAAACAACATGCCATTACAACCTCCCTAACCACATGCCATTACAATCTCCCCAACCACATGCCATTACAACCTCCCCAAACACATGCCATTACAACCTCCCTAACCACATGCCATTACAATCTCCCCAACCACATGCCATTACAACCTCCCCAAACACATGCCATTACAACCTCCCTAACCACATGCCATTACAACCTCCCCAACCACATGCCATTACAATCTCCCCAACCACATGCCATTACAATCTCCCCAACCACATGCCATTACAACCTCCCCAACCACATGCCATTAAACCTCCCCAACCACATGCCATTACAACCTCCCCAACCACATGCCATTACAACCTCATCAACCACATGTCATTACAACCTCCCCAACCACATGTCATTACAACCTCCCCAACCACATGTCATTACAGCCTTCCCAACCGCATGTCATTACAGCCTTCCCAACCGCATGTCATTACACCTCCCCAACCACATGTCATTACAGCCTTCCCAACCGCATGTCATTACAGCCTTCCCAACCATTACAACCATCCCAACCACACGTCATTACAACCTCCACAACCATTACAACCTTCCCAACCACATGCCTTTACAACCTCCCCAACCATTACAATCCCCAACCACACGTCATGACAACCTTCCCAACCACATGGCATTAAACCACTGACATCATATGTGTGAGCCTGGTGCAATATATTTGCTCCCAGCCATTAGGCACCGGGCATTGTTGTATATGCCCATGTATTCATTCATGCCATCGCAAACTTTACGATCGCATCATGACAATCAATGATCAGCAATATTCCATTTATAAGCAATGCCCATTAAGAATGCAATTCTATGTATTGTGTATCCGGATGTATTGCTTTATGGCGTGCTCGATGAAACCTGCTGCTGCAAATAGCCGAGCGGTTGGGGAGAAATTGATATTAATTGAGTCTGGTAAATGTTGCCCAACGTTAATTTACCGGGAGCTTGGCATTAATGAGGTATTTAATTATCATTACTAATCGACCAGTGGGTGCAGTCTCTCTCTCTCTCTCTCTCTCTCTCTCTCTCTCACTCTCTCTCTCTCTCTCTCTCTCTCTCTCTCTCTCTCTCTCTCTCTCTCTCTCTCTCTCTCTCTCTCTCTCTCCTGGAAGATTATCCAATAGAGAAAATATGAGTGTGAGGTTATCCCGATGTATACATAGTGGAATAGATCCGACTATGTAATACGTGCACCTTGAATGTTTCTCTGCACTATGGGAAGATTATTAGTACATTTGTGGTTCCTAACCCAAAAATGATCGGAGTCATTTAGAGGACGTTTTTGCATATCTGGTGCATATATCTTTCAATGTTTCTGTAGGGACTCTTCGTGGCGAAGTGGTCAAGCCGTCAGTCTGGGGCTCTGAAGGTTGTGATTTCGATTCCGGGTCACATCCTTCGGTTCACGAGTTCATTTTTTCGGAGACTCCTGAAGGTCGTCGCTGGAGATACGGAGTTCGTGCTTTGTGCGACGGTTTCCGCGCTGTGGAACGAGACAGAGCCATATAGGATAAAAACCCGGTGCAATGAAGTCGACCCTGTTTTTTCAATGTTTCTGTTTTCTAGTGTGTCTACTGTCATCTATTTTACCCTTGTCATCTCTAGTTGGTCCACTGACATTTACTCCCCCTTAGTTTCTCATGCTTATAGAACCAAACATTTATTTGCTTTTTTGTGCTTGTCCAGCCAATTTTACGTTCAGTATATTGTACATTTTAGGAATTAGTGAACATCGCTGGAGCGGCAAGGGACATTTCACAACTGAAAATGGAAGTATTTTCATTTATTCTGGTAGAGATGTCGGAGGCCAGAGTGGAGTGGCATTTTGTTTAGATAAGACAACTGCAAAAGCTTTAATGGGATATAATCCAGTTAGTGATAGAATCCTCACTATTAGACTTAAAGGCCGTCCAAAAAACACAACTCTCATACAGATATATGCACCTACTTCAACAGCAGAGGAGGACGAAATTGAAGATTTTTACAACACACTACAAGACACATTAAATAAGATTGGTCATAATGATATAGCAATAATAATGGGAGATTTTAATGCTAAAGTGGGTGCAGGAAGAGCTGAAAATGAGAGACACATTTTAGGAAAATTTGGATTAGGAAATAGAAATGATGCAGGTGACAAATTAATTGAATTTTGCACAGAAAATGAGTTAACGATAGCCAACACACTTTTTAAACAACATCCAAGAAGACTCTTCACATGGAAGTCTCCAGACAGTTTTACCAAAAATCAGATAGATTATATTTTAATACAAAGAAGATGGAGATCAAGCATAACATCTGCAAAAACCCTACGAAGTGCAGACTGTGATACAGATCATCAGTTATTAGAAGCAGATCTGAAATTAAAACTCAAAAAGCTTACCCGAGGACCAAGGCCACTTCGTTTTGATCTCACACAAATACCGGACGCATACAACATAGAAGTTAGGAATCGCTTTGGGGTCTTGATGTCTGTACAAGAAGAAATGACACCTGATGAACTGGCAGTACAAGCTAGAGATATCTTGATAACTGCAGCCAAAGATTTCATTCCGACCAAGAAAACGCAACGTAAGCCATGGATTACATCAGACACGTTAGAATTAATAAAACAACGAAGGGAGCTGAAACAGAAAGGAGATGAATCCGATAGCAGGATGAAGTATAAATCTTTAACTCGAGAAATAAGAAAGAACACAAGAAAGGACAAAAATCAATATATACAAGATAGCTGTACCAGAATAGAGCAATATCATAAGGCTGGAAGAGATTATGAAATGTTCAAGGAAATGAAGTTATTGACAAGAAATGTTCAACCTCAATTGAATGTTATCTGTGACAAGATGGGAAATACCTTAACAGAATCTAGACAAATTCTAGAAAGATGGCAGGAGTACTGCAGTGGAATGTATGATATGAGTGACAGTGAGGATATGAATGAGATACATGAGCCAATGACAGCAGAGACAGAACCTGAACCCTCATTAGATGAAATTGCTTGGGCTATAAGGAACCTGAAGAATGGTAAAGCACCTGGATGTGATGAGATACCAGCTGAACTAATTAAAGCAGGAGGAGAAGAAAGCATACACATATATCATGCATTATGTACAAAGATTTGGAAATATGGTATATGGCCAAAAGATTGGAAGAGAACTATCTTCATTCCAATACCAAAAAAGGGCAACCTGAAATTATGCACCAACTATAGAACTGTTGCCCTGATAAGTCATGCAAGTAAAATTCTACTAAAAGTCATAATGCGACGACTTAGTAAGAAAATGGAAGAAGAGATTAACGTAGTTCAAGCTGGATTTAGACAAGGAAGAGGAACAAGAGATCACATATTCAACATGCGTTTAATAATAGAGAAGTGCAGAGAATTTAATGTAAACCTATTCTCATGTTTTGTGGATTATTCAAAGGCATTTGACTGTGTACAGCATCAGAAACTTTGGGAAATCATGAGGAATATGGGCTTTCCTTCACGTGTAGTACATCTCATAAAAATGCTATATCTGGACCAACAAGCAGCAGTTAGAATAGATGGCGAGACATCAGATTGGTTTGACATCAAGCAAGGAGTCCGTCAGGGCTGCGTGCTGTCACCCTATTTGTTTAACCTGTATGCCGAAAATATAATGAGAAATGTAAGAGATGATATAAACAGGGAGCCATATGATGCCCTAAATATCGGCGGTCATGACATACCAGAGATTCGATATGCTGATGATACAGTATTACTATCCACAACACAGAATGGCATAGAAAACCTTATAGCCTCAACACAATTGAATAGTGAAAATCACAACTTATATCTTAACATAGCAAAAACTAAGATAATGCATACAGATAAAACTACTATGGAGAAAGAAATATACATTAATGGGGGAAAATTGGAGGTGGTGGAAAATTTTGAATATCTTGGGTCATTGATTACGAATAATGGTGACACAATGAAAGAAATAAAACGGCGACTATCCATTGCTCTTCAAAGACTAAAACAGATGAATAAATTATGGTGTGGGACAGACAGAACTACAAAAATTAGATTTTTAAGAGCATGCATCTTTCCCATTGCAACATACGCCTGTGAGACATGGACACTTACTAAACAAGCTGAACAGCGCATACATGCCTTTGAATATAAATGTTATAGACGAGTTCTAAGAATATCTTGGGTAAAGAAAAGAACAAATGCATCCATACTTCAAGAGTTGAATATTGAGGAGGGATGGCTATTGAAGACGATAAAACAAAGAAAATTGAAGTATTTTGGTCACTTGAAACGTCACGACAGTTTGGAGAGAACAATAATGGAAGGGTATATGCCTGGGAAGAGAGGAAGAGGAAGGCCAAAGAGAAGATGGGTGCAGGATGTGGCGGATGATCTCCAGATGGGTGTATCAGACGCGGGACATCTTGCTTGTGATCGAGAAGTTTTCCGGAGGGTTGTTATGGGAGCGAGGTTCTGTAAAGGACATGCTACTGAATGAATGAATGAATATTGTACTTATCTAAACGGCCGACGGACATAATAGTGTGCAAATCAACGCAGTGATCTGCTGCCTAGTCGCCTGTGGATGACTTTCAACCCGGTGTGTGGGGATTGTGAAATGACTATCACTAGCATCCAGACAACAGAAGCCGGCGAACTCGCGGTTACAAAGATGTAAATCTCACAATCCACACTTCTGGTGTAGGCAAACAGCGAACGACAGTTTTCAAATTACTGCTAATACAATCGCCGAAAGCTCTTAAAGTGTCATCCTCAGAAAGATTTCAGATATCATCGCACAGTCCTAAGACATTCTACCATGAGAAGCAGATACTCCACGATATGACAGCAGACAGGAACTGAGAGGGCCTGACCACACTTAAGGTTACCGATTTTCTTTAGTGTATTAGGAGTTAATTTTTCCCGATATTGAGTTGAGTTGAACTAAGTACTGACAACACTGCACTCAGGACATTCTCATATGCGCTCCGTCCCCTCGTTCAACAGCCTCGAAATTTGCACAGCTTTTGCAGATTATTTTGGTGTTTGTGCCTCTGAGGATCTGCAAGTATGTTTGTGTGGAGTAAAATACAAGGACATATCGAGTGTTATGAAGCAATTCTGTGTTTCAGAAAATCAAAACAATGTTTTCCAGTAGTGAATTGAATAATGAAGACACAAACAATAGATTGCTAGATTTATTGCCTGACATATTTCGCTGCATCTCGTCAGGTACGTACTGCAGAATTCACACAACATAAAGTAAAATAACTAGATAAATCCTTCAGACAATTTATAGAGAATACGTATAGTTTTTAACACTAAAAACCTATAAGAAATTAATATAAAATGAATATAAAAGATTTGTGTAAAAAATAAATGAATATTTAACATGGCATTTACTTTTCTGAAGACTCTTCTTGCCTTATGGAAGACGGCGAGGAAGGGTGAGAGAGGTGCAGCTATTATTGTTTGGAGAGGGAATTCCCCTCCATAAGTACCTTAGATATCAAGACACTATCTGTTGTCAATTCCCTTCTTGGTTTTCTTGTCTTTTGTAAGTCAGTGCGCCTTTTGAATCTTTCAAACCACCCTCTGCTGGCCTTAAAATCATTAAGCACACCAGGACTCGTCCTGGGCATTTTCTTAATGAGATCGGCATACAACAGCCTGGCCTTTTCACATATGATTGCCTCCGAAACAGAATCGCTATCTAACTGTTTTTTGATTTACCCAAATTAAAAATAACAGTTCGACATCTTCATTTGTTTGCGATCTCTGTTTCGTTAGCACATTCACGCCTTTCGCTACAATAGCCTCCTTTATTGCTTCCCTTTATTTTTCGCAACAATGGAATTTATCGTGGATGGCGACTTCTCGTACATGAGGCCTATTTCAGCAATCTTAATAACGCTCTCGTATTTTTCAATGATTTCCTTCTTCACCTCGATCGTGTTCCTTGCCTTCTTCTTCGAAGGGCTGCTGGCTCTGGGAACTTGTTTGGCCCCATGATGGAGCTAGTAGAAAAGGATTAATTTATTAGCAAGTGATGCTCACACAACGAGAAACAACACCAACCTGAGCAGAAGAACGCTTGGGTCCCTTTGTATTCACAAAATTAGCAACGAGGCCACGTGGGCACGCCGATGAAATCCGAGGCAACCGACAAAAACCGAGACAAATTGTTCGCGGAAAAATAAAATTGACGAAAACCGAAGTCGACGAAAACCGAAGTCGACGAAAACTGAAGTAGACGAAAACCGAAG
This sequence comes from Cepaea hortensis, assembly GCA_963921405.1. Lineage (NCBI taxonomy): Eukaryota > Metazoa > Mollusca > Gastropoda > Stylommatophora > Helicidae > Cepaea > Cepaea hortensis. The sequence goes on from OY992879.1 coordinate 45,614,984, forward strand.
TCAACATAAACCGAGGTTCCACTGTACTGTGTTTGTAAAGACAACATGAGGAGACAACCCACCCCAGCACTCTGTGATTATCTCAATCTCTCTACAATAACGTTCGTGTGTATGCGTCACTTCAGCTATTAGTTGTAGCCTATATATTAAAACGAAATAACGGCTTTCTGACATCACAAAATACACGAAGAAAATCAATTGATAAGAGGCAAGTAAAGGATTATATACACGACGATTACTCAGCCGATAATCAATTTAAAGAGGCATGTAATCTGCATTCATGTAGAAAGCCTGGCAATATAATGAATAGAGCTCGGGTATTTTTACCCAGTTCTAAACAGTACTGGGAATGGCTAAGCTTGCCATCTGTCAATTTATTTTAGGCTTCACATGTAAACTATACGACAAAAACACATACCACAATGTACACACAGACACACACACACAAACACAGAGAGAGAGAGAGAGAGAGAGAGAGAGAGAGAGAGAGAGAGAGAGAGAGAGAGAGAGAGAGAGAGAGAGAGAGGTGACATATACATAAAGAGAGATTGCGAAATTCGGAATGTTAAAAGTGGAAGCCATAAGGCAGGCCAGACAAGAACACATAAATAGAGGTAGTGAATAATTCATATACAGGAATGTGAGTGGACACAAGTAGAGGTTGAAATAGGGGTTGACGAATGGTGCGAGCTTTCATAAGTAAACATAGGCTAATGTGGAGTTTTATATGCTAGTAAAACAACAGAATGTGTTTATATTAGGATAGCATACCAGATAAAGTAAATGACTTGATCAAAACATAAAGAACAGAAAGGACTAGCAGAAATGTGGAACATGAAAGATACGAACTAACTAACATTCGTCTTCATTCACCGTTGTCTCCCATTAAGGTATTCCGGTCAACCAACTCGCTCCAAACACTCCTGTATCCGGATATTCCGTGCAACTATGCCCTCCCCATATTTGACACTTCTACGTTTCTTCACTATGTGATGTTTGCTCTGTGGATTCCACTCATAGGACTTCTCAATGCTCACGTACTTTCAATATGCCCTATCCAGTGCCACCATCTTTTCTTCACCGATTGTGTTATTAGTGTTTGTTTCCTTCAGCTCCACATTTTTTAACTTTGTCAAGCCTTTAAAAACAATAACGTACGAGTATGTAAATCGTATTTATAATTAATATAAAATAAGAGAAAACATGCCTACCTATACAATATGTGAACTAAGAGAGTAGCTCTGTTTGTTTTCTGAAATATGACTCACAACTGGAGTGTGTAGCGTGTCGTATCGGGCGATTCAGTCAGAAGGCAGGGTTGTGGTTGTATTAATTATGTCACTCCATCGTCAATGTGGCTCTCACAACACAAGGCATACATACTCGCATGTCACCCAAGACAATATAATCAGGTCAAGTCATTCCTCATCTGTCAGGTGCAGAGAAATGTGTATATCCAAGTTATACACGCCGGCGCGCTAGCGAAGTTGACAGAGAACTGCGCTGGCAATGTCACGAGCACGGTCTACGCGGGTTGGACACCTGCTCGAGGCTTGTCCACACGAGGGACAGATTGGCTGTCTCTGCCTCCTTGCTCTCGGACCTACAACATGTTATGGCGCTATCACATCACATGAAACTGTTTCAGGAAACATTATTATCAATTATAAATACGACTGCGCATAAACCTACCCTGAAAAGTAGTAGTTTGAGTAGTAGAAAAGTAGTAGTAGGAGCTTGGCTTCTCCTTGGCTACCAGACCCACATTAAATGTACATTTTATATATATATATATATATATATATATATATATATATATATATATATATATATATATATATATATATATATATATATATAAGAAGGATGAACGGACTGACCCAAATGGATGTAGACACGGCAATGTTAATGGAATACGAGATAGATCAGATGCTCTTAGACAACATTTAGAAAAATCAATCGAATTCAATGAAATCCCTTTAGCCTTTGTCGACCAAGAAAAGGCATTTGACAGAGTAGATAGAAACAAGCTGTGGGAAATCCTTAAACAATTTGGAGTGAGTACACATCTAACAAACATATATAGAAGCATATACAACAACAGTGAATGCATAGTCAGAGCAACTGGAGGACACTCAGAACCCTTCACCATAAGATCCGAAGTACGACAAGGTTGTGTCCTGTCCCCTCTCTTATTCATAACATATATAGACAATATATGTAAAGAAACCAGCCAAACAGAGACCGCAAGAACACCACATGACGAGAACACAGAAGAAGAACCATCTGCAAATCTAACCATTAGAGAACTCCTGTTTGCGGACGACCAAGCACAAATAGCGTAATCAGAAGCTGAATTACAAGACCACATAAATAGTCTAAACGAAATGTGTAGGGAACATAACATGAAAATTAGCACAAGCAAAACAGAGGTAATGACTATAACTAAAGAAGAAAAAGCAAAATTGATTTACCTAAATGAACGTCCCTTGAAACAAGTAAAGAGTTTCAAGTACCTAGGAAGTATAATACCATCAAATGGCAAATCAGAAGACGAGATCGAAAATAGATGCAACAAGGGAAACCAACTCATTGGCACCATCACTAAAGACCAAACATGTATCAATAACTACTAAGAAAGCACTTTACAACACAATCTTCCTACCAACTGTATGTTACCAATGCCAAACCTGGACACTGACAGAAAAAGAGAAAAGAAAAGTCACACCAACAGAAATGAGAATCCTGAGAAGAATACTCAATGCATCAAGAAGAGATAACATCAGAAATGAAGAAATCAGGACTAAAGTGGGGGTTATAGCTGCACTAGATTTTATTAGAAGGCAGCAAGTCAAATGGTTTCGCCATGCATGCAGGTTACCAGCTAACAGTATACCACAACAAGCAATGATGTACAGACCAGAGGGAAGCAGAGGAAGTGGCCGACCACATAAACGATGGACGCAGGGAATAACAGAGTCCATGGGAATATCGATACATGAAGCCCATAAGCGGGCACTCTCCCGCTATTTATACTTCACCTCGACACCGCAAGGTACAAGAGGAACGAGATGAGATGAGATGAGATTAATATATTTTACAGTGGACAGTACTGGCCAAAAGGAACGGTCTAGCAATCCCACAATGCCTAAGCCGTGGTCGGAAACTTCTCAAGAATCGAAGCTTTCGATTCTAGATGTCAGAAGGCCTCTATTTCGTGGACAGTTAGAGCATTGCTTTGCTGATCCAGCAGCTTCTGCAGCTTGTCTTATTCCAGGCGCATTGGCATTGTCTTTCCCCTGGAGTAAACTAGACATGCCGAGAGAGTGATCAATCCCCAACAAATGGTCTCTACAATTCAGCTCAGGCTGTGTGGTCCTCGCTATGGGTTGCAGTTATTGTGTTTAGTTCAATGTAATATACTATTGTCTGTCAAGAAAGCAAGACGCCAGTCAGTCACATATACATATTCACATATTGACATATCCACACTCACATGAATATTGTTTTGATTTTTCTTAGGGCTGACAGGAATATATATTTTAAAACATAAATAAATAAAAAAATAAATAAATACATAAATGACAAGTAAGAAAGAATCTACAAAAATAGCAAGAAACAAAGGGAAACCAGAAAAGAAAAAGGGAGGGGGGGGGGGGATATAAAGAAAGGACGTATGAATAAAGAAAGGACGAAATACAGCGATAAAAATGAGAAAGAAAAACCAATTAAACTCAACTAGACGGCTGATGAGCCAATTATTTTATTTTTGAAAGATATCTATTTGGATCCTGGGGCAGCCTAAGCACTCTCGTATCGAGAACACGAGTGTAGGATTTATTAACTCCCAGGCGATAGAGAGAGGGAGAGAGAGAGGGGAGGGAGACGGAGGGAGAGAATGAGAGAGAGGTCGAGATATGGAGGAAAGAGGGAGAAGAAGATAAGGTGAGAAAGAAGAGCGGGGAGGGGGGATTGAAAGGAAGGATATATATATATACATTGCATTGGCACCTTGCCATCTTGACAGACGATAGTTTGTGCTTTAAAAAGGCATAATAACTTTTAACTATGGCGGTAGCGAGTGTGACTGATAAGGCCAATTTGCGCTGTAAATGTCCGTTCACAGTGGGTGCATGTGAACACGTGGTCATTTCCACCATCATGCACCATCTTACGTCTCAAACGCTTGGTGTGTGACTTTTCTGCAATAATATTCTCCTTTGACTTTATTCCATTTCTGATATTTGCCCTCCATGCAACACGTTCAGCGGCGACTTGCTCCCAATGTGCATTATCAATGCCGGTATCAATCATGTCCCGCTTACACACATCTTTGTATCGTAGTAGAGGCCGACCCTGAGATCTCTTACCCATCTGTAATTCACCAAAAAAGATATCCTTTGGTATTCTACCATCATCCATCCTCCTAAGATGTCCTATCCATCTAAGTCTACGAAGACTGAGCATGGAATAAACTGTCACACAACCTGATCTTTTCAATACTTCAGCATTTGTGATTTTGTCTTGCCACTTAATACCAAGAATTCTTCGCAGACACCGCATATGAAAGCTTTTTAAATTGTTCTCTTGGTGTGAGTAAGTTGTCCAGGTTTCACTGCCATAGAGAAGAGTACTAAGGACACAGGCTTAATAGACAAGGACTTTTGTTTTGGCAGTAAGCTTCCTGTTCTCCCAGACTCTTTTTCTTAACCTGTTCATTGTTGTTGCTGCCTTACCAATCCGGATGTTGATTTCCTGATCTAGGGATAATTTGCTATTTACCACTGATCCTAGATATGTAAAATGGTCTACTATCTCTAGTTCTGTGTCGTCAATAAAGATTGATGGTACCCCATGTGCACCTTGTGACATAATCTGTGTCTTCTTTTTGCTAATTGTTAAACCAAATTCAGAACAAGCATTGGAGAATGCAGATAGTAGACATTGCAATTCTTCCTCAGAGTGGGTCGTAACTGCAGCATCATCTGCAAAAAGCAACTCTCTGATCAGTACCCTCCTAATTTTGGTCTTAGCCTTCAATCTCTGAGCATTGTAGAGGCCGCCATCTGAGCGTGAGTGAATGTATATACCACCATCCTGATCACGAAATGCATATTTCAGTAGAAGTGAAAAGTATATTCGAAAGAGGGTGGGAGCTAGTACACAACCTTGCTTAACTCCACTCTTGATTTCAAATTCTTCAGAAGTTGCACCATCAAACTTGATTATACCCTTCATGCCTGTGTGGAACGATTCCACAATGGACAGAAGAGTTGGTGGGCAGCCAATCTTCTTTAGTGCCTTGAACAGACCCTCACGACTGACCAAATCAAATGCCTTTGTGAGGTCAATGAAGGCAATAAACAGTGGTTGATTCTGTTCACTACATTTTTCTTGCATTTGTCGCAATGAGAATATCATATCAGTGGTAGACCGGTTCTGTCGAAAGCCACACTGTGATTCGGGGTAGACTTGATCTCCTAGGACTTGAAGTCTGCGCAGAACAATTCTGGCAAATACTTTTCCAACAATACACAGAAGTGAGATACCCCTATAGTTGTTGCAGTCGCTCCGATCGCCCTTGTTCTTGTACAGTGTTATGATGCTTGAATCTTTGAAATCCTATGGTACTTGTCCTTCACGCCAGCATAGCTCTATTAGCTGGTGGATCTGTATAGTGAGTGTGTCTTGCCCACTCCTGATAACCTCTATTGGAATCCCATCCTTACCTGGAGCCTTGCCAGATGCAAGTTCATTTATAGCACACTTAACTTCTGTTATGGTGGGAAGTGTGTCCAGGTGGTCAAGAGTTGGTAGAGCCTCTATGGCGTTGAGGGCATCATCCGCTAGTTTGGTCTCACTTGAGTAAAGCTCCAAATAGTGCTCTACCCATCTGTCCATCTGCTGTTTCTTATCAGTGATGATTTCTCCAGTCAAGGTTTTCAATGGTGCACTTCTTTTGATCACTGGACCACAGGCTTTCTTTATATATATATATATATATATATATATATATATATATATATATATATATATATATATATATATATATATATAACGCCCGCACACACGGGCGGTTAAAAAAGAAAAACTGCACACGAGATAGCATGCGTAAGTAAACGTTAAGAGTGAGGGAAAGAGAGAAGGATGGGATGGAGGAAGATGAGGCGATGAATTTAGAGAGTCTGTGAGTCAGAGACTGTCGTGGTAAGGAAAGTTAATTCCGCTGATTTCAGTCTGACATGTAACTGAGCCACATGCTGTATTGTGTGATTATATTTGCATCTCCTTCTCATTCTTCTTTCCGTTTTGCCTCGAATATTCATTCATTCATTCATTCATTCATTCAGCAGCATGTCCTTTGCAGAACCTCGCTCCCTTAACAACCTTCCGGACAACCTCTCTATCATAAGCAAGATGTCCCGCGTCTGATACACCCATTTTTAGATCATCCGCCACATCATGCACCAATCTTCTCTTTAGCCTTCCTCTTCTTCTCTTTCCTGGCATATATCCCCCCATTATTGTTCTCTCCAAACTTTCGTGACCTTTTAAGTGACTAAAATATTTAAATTTTCTTTGTTTGATCGTCTTTAATAGCCACCCTTCTTTACTATTCAGCTCTTCAAGTATAGATGCATTTTTCGAGTACTCTTGAGTTATTCCCGAGTACTTAGATGATGAACAGTCCTAGTTTGCACCAACATGGTGCTTTTTGCCATAACTGTGATTTTATCTGTCCCATTGTATCCATAAAAATTAGATTGAACACTGATTGTGATTAAAACTATCAGAAGCCCTTGTCGAGATTTATGCGACTGTGACAATGTGATGTGAAATCACCTAGAGCTTTCTTAAACATATGATGTGAAAGAATATTGAACAACTTGCACATTCCTAGACAACTGTATTGTTTTAGTATAGTTAGCGGGACGTTTGTCCAGCCATTGCGAGGTTTAATAAAAACACAGAAACGCCTAAATTTCAGGATTTGGTATGTATAAAGCAAACAGGTTAATTAATATCAACAAGCGTACACCTCAACAGAATATATTTACAAGAGAATTTACTTCCTGAATAAACAGGACGTTTGGCAGACAGTGCCGAAATTGAAGTTAAGGATGCCAGAAACATAACCGGATAGACCACGGAGAAAGATTAATGCCAAGGAGAAGATGTTTATCTAAACCCCTAAAGTTTAAGCGGAGTACGCAATTAACGTGGCAGGGGGATAATCGCCCTATTTCATTATAAGTCACCACATGAGTCTATCCGTTGTCACTCGACCCGACCGTAGTTTTAATTCAGAAAGGATGTGGAGAAATTCCTTAGGATTTTGCCCTGATGTCCCGCTGATACAAGAGATAATAGGACACTTTTAGTAAACCCGCGTGTATTAGTAGACTAATGTGAAAGGATTCGAACTTGCATTTAATATGTCTTTCTATGTGTAGAATAGAGTAGTATTATGTCTCAGAAAGTGCCATACTCTGAAGAGATATAATGATTATATTTCTTGGCTAATAAAATATTTATAATTATCTTTCTTTCATCAGAACACGCACTTGATGAAAGATCCGATTCACATTAGCTCAGGTCTTTTTTGCTTTTTTATAGGATTGATGAGAAGTTTTACCAAGATAAGCTTGATTTGATATTACCTTAATATCTCTTTTACACACACACACACACACACACACACACACACACACACACACACACACACACACACACACACACACACACACACACACTCACTCACTTATGTGTATGGGAAACATGTGATGATTTATGAGACTATCTATGAAACGGGAATTATTTCTAGGAAGTTGTGACGCTGTCTGTCTGGATTGGAGCTACCCAGGAATATGAACTAATGTTATTAGTACTTAAATGAGCCAAAGACTCGAGGACATTCGTCTCTAGTATATTATGCCAGACCTTACTTGTTGATCTAGAGGATTATGGAGACCACACGTTATAGATAGTATAATGTGTGATTGATGGACAATATTTTGTATATTAATAGTTGTGTAAATTTTGAATGCCCATGATGCATACACCTTCCCCATTTATTCATTATATAATTATAATCTTGTGCTACAGAGTTATTCAGTTTTCTTTGAGACTTGTGCATGACTGTGTAAAAAATAGTGTGATAGTATTTCATCACTTAACAATTGATCAGGAGAGCTGTGTGGCAGGGGTACTACTCGCTTTCAGTTTAACCAGATTGAGCTTTATCCTCTCTGAATGCAGTGACTGTCCTGTGCTCTCTTGGCCTTCTACTGGAAAACCTTACTTAATACCTTAATGGAATCTTACCAGAAGAGTTTGTTCCAGTACTAGTGGGTCTTACGAGCCAATTCTGGTTTTCAATTAGTAGGGAATATCTATCTCCCATTTCAATTTAACATACCACAGCGACCTGATCCCAACGCATCGAATTTAAGGCAAGCCTGCAGAAGGATTCACCAACGAACGATCAGAAGAATGCAGAATAACCGAACTGTGAGTAAAGGGAGCTTGACAGTCCCATCGAGACAGCCTTCGCATTCCATACATATTTTCTCGGCCAAACACACAAACACAATGTTTCGCTGCTTCGTCATAACCCCTCCTCTCCTGGCTTGGCTCCTCCCCAGTCTGAAATTGCCGAAAAAGATACCCTATTCGAGTCCCGAGGAGACACTATACCAAACGTGGCTATACCTCCATTTCCAAAAAGAACTTACTGACAGGCTTCCAAGAAATGGCAGAGCCTCTGAGAGAGATGTATGCAGCCCCGAGCTGAGCACTCGACGGAGATTAAGGTTTCAAACCTCCTGGTGAGTAACTGTATTTATCGTGACCAAAGATGCGATACTTTCTGAACATACGTAGTTAGGTAGGTAGGTAGGTAAGTAGGTAGGTAGTGGGTTAGGTAGGTAGGTAAGTAGGTAGGTAGGTAGGGGATTATGTAGGAAGGTAAGTAGGTAGTGGGTTAGGTAGGTAGGTAGGTGGGTAAGTAGGTAGGTAGGTAGGGGATTAGGTAGGAAGGTAAGTAGGTAGTGGGTTAGGTAGGTAGGTAGGTAGATAGGTAGGTAGTGGGTTAAGTAGGTAGGTAGGTAGTGGGTTAGGTAAGTAGGTAGGTACGTACGTACGCAGGGGTTAGGTAGGCAGGCAGGCAAGCATGTATGTCTGACTGACTGAATGAATGAATGAATGAATGAATTAATTAATTAATGATTGGATGAATGAATGAATGAATGAATGAAAATGAATGAATGAATGAATGAATGATACGGATTCCGAAGACTGTACATTGGCGCATGGACTCCCCTTCTACCACATAAACGCTTGATGATGGTAAACACGGATTGGATTAGACGCGCTCTGTACAGTGAAAACGCCAAATCATTGCCCGCCTTTTTCCGGGGTCCACTTTTCAAGATGAGAGTCAAATATCAAATTTTGCAGTAACCGATAAATGTATTACAAAGGTCCCCAAACCTGTTTGGAGAGATACATGGTATATTTTTAATGACTGTGCAGTGTTTGAAAATATTGCCGGACCAAGGTTTGTATTTACCTATTTTGTTGCATGAGCTTTACAGAGGGTAAATACAAAACACCTGTACTTCTGTATGGATGTGAAGCGTGGACAATGAGCAGACAAGCTGAAAACCATCTGATGGCTGTGGAAATGTGGTTTCTGAGGAAAATGCACAGAATACCATGAACAGACAGAAAAACCAATGAACAAGTCTTTCAAGAAACAAAGGAAGATCGTAAACTGATTAGAGACATTAAACGTAGACAGTCAAAATGTTGGGGGTATGTTATGAGAAGAAATGAATTGGAGAACTTGGTAACAACTGGCAAGATCGAGGGGAAGCGAAGAATGTAAGATAGAGCAGTAAATACCTAAATGGCTTGACCACGTGGCATGGTCGAGACAGGGATATTGAGCTGATCCACGACTCTGGTGATCGAGTGAAATGGCGAGTCATGACGGCCCACACTTACCGGCATGGCACACGATGAATGGATGAGAAGAGAACTTGGCGACAACTGGCAAGATCGAAGGGAAGAGACCAAGGGGAAGACCGAGAAGAAAATACATGAATGGCTTAGCCACGTATTATGGTCGAGACAAGAACACTGAGCTGATCCACGACTTTGGTGATCGAGTGAGATGGCTAAACATGACCGTCAACGCTTACCGGCATGCACATGATTGATTGAAATACAAAACTTGAACCGGCAATATCATCAAAAACTGAACAGTCATTTAAAAATACACCCTATACATACTGGTACTATACTGAATCGGTTATTCGCTAGAAACACGTTGAAACCAACAATCTCAATTGCAAATACAGTATTGTAAACACAGCACTGATATTAAACACAGAAATGTTTATATTATTTACTAGCTGACCCGGCCCGGCTTCGCCCAGTCCTTGGTGGGGAGCATCTCATTTAATTCATATAAGTAGTCATATAAGTTCCCGTTCCCGTTACCGACTGTCTGTCTGTCTGTCTGTCTGTCTGTCTGTCTGTCTGTCTGTCTGTCTGTCTGTCTGTCTGTCTGTCTGTCTGTCTGTCTGTCTGTCTGTCTGTCTGACCCGGCCCGGCATTGCCCAGCTCCTGGTGTGGAGCATCTCATTTAATTCATATAAGTAGTCATATAAGTTCCCGTTCCCGACTGTCTATCTGTCTGTCTATCTGTTTGTCTATCTGTCTGCCTGACCCTGCCCGGTTTCGCCCAGTCCCTGGTGGGGAGCATCTCATTTAATTCATATAAGTAGTCATATAAGTTCCCGTTTCCGTTACCGACTGTCTGTCTGTCTGTCTGTCTGTCTGTCTGTCTGTCTGTCTGTCTGTCTGACCCGGCCCGGCTTCGCCCAGCCCCTGATGGGGAGCATCTCATTTAATTCATATGAGTAGTCATATAAGTTCCCGTTCCCGACTGACTGTCTGTCTGTCTGTCTGTCTGTCTGTCTGTCTGTCTGTCTGTCTGTCTGTCTGTCTGTCTGTCTGTCTGTCTGTCTGTCTGTCTAATCATTTATTGGTTGCAGTTAGAACAACCTTAGATAAACGAAGACCAACTTGGTAATATATTAACTTGGGTAAATGGAGCAGCGGCAGCAGCAGCAGAAGAAGAAGAAAAAGGAGGAGTAGGAGCTGGGAGGAGGAAGAGGGAGGAGGAGGGAGGAGGAGGAGAAAGAGAGAAGAGGAGGATGGAGGAGGGAGAGGGAGGAGGGGGAGGAGAAGAGGAAGAGGGTAGGAGGTGGAGGAGGGGAGAGGAGGAGGAGGAGGAGGAATATAACGCATATGCCTGTAGATTTAATAATGGCTGAGGTTGTTCCATGTCTTCTTAGAGTTGGCGACAGTGTAAAGAAATATAAAATCTTCAAACTTGATAGAGATAAGGTAACTATTATTTATTCATTCTTTAAGCAAAAAAAGATGAGTTACAATGTTATGCATTATGCATTATTTTTATGAAAACTTTGAAAATGCCTTACAGATTGTATCATTATTTATTATAACTCATATGCCGGTACATAACTATGGACAAAGAGTTTATAAATCTTTGAAAACGATGCCACAATATGACTATAAGTTATACAGAAAAGTTATGCCCCTTGAAATAACTTTTACAGAGTTAAGTCCCCTGAAATAGATGAAATTATAATGAAAAATGAAATAATTTTGGGTAAGCAGCCGATTTCATACTAAAAACATATGACAGTGGGCTGTGCTGGAATGAAAGGAAGACGTGTAAAAAATTTCATCTCAATGGGATGGGCCGTTCGCGAGCGCATTAGGGACATATAGACAGACAGACAGACGGACGGAGATCGCCTTTTATATATAAGATATACCCATCCATGTTGGGTTTTCCTCTTGTCCGCTTACTCGTTAGGCCTCCCTCCATATACATCTTTTCCAGACTCTACACGCCCAAAGTATTTCATTTCCCTCACTTTCGTTTGTCTTAATAACCACATTTCTTTGACAATGAATCCCTGTTGAACGGTTCAGTGTGTTCTCTATTTCGCCCATGCAGGAGGAGGAGAGGGAGGAGGAGGGAGGAGGAGGAGAGAGTAGGAGGAGGGAGGAGGCGGAGGGAGAAGGAAGAGGGAGGAGGAAGAGGGAGAAGGAGGAGGGAGAAGGAGGAGAAGGAGGGTGAGGAGGAGGGAAGAGGAGGAGGGGAGGAGGAGGAGGGAGGAGGAGGAATGTGAAGGGAGGAGGAGGGAGGAGGTAGAGGGAGGAGGAGGAGGAGGGAGGCGGAGAGAGGAGGAGGGAGGAGGAGGAAGAGGGAGGAGGAGGAATGTGAAGGGAGGAGGGGGGAGGAGGTAGAGGGAGGAGGAGGGAGGAGGAGGGAGGAGGAGGGATTAGGAGGAGGAGGGAGGAGTAGGGTGGAGGAGGAGGCGAGGAGGAGGGAGGAGGAAGAGGGAGGAGGAGGGAGAAGGAGGGAGGAGGAGAACGCAGGAGGAGAAGGGAGCAGGAGGAGGATAGGGAGGAGGAGGGAGAGGGAGGAGGAGGGAGGAGGAGAGAGTAGGAGGAGGGAGGAGGCGGAGGGAGAAGGAAGAGGGAGGAGGAAGAGGGAGAAGGAGGAGGGAGAAGGAGGAGAAGGAAGAGGGAGGAGGAAGAGAAAGAAGGAGGAGGGAGAAGGAGGAGAAGGAGGGGGAGGAGGAGGAGGGAAGAGGAGGAGGGGAGGAGGAGGAGGGAGGAGGAGGAATGTGAAGGGAGGAGGAGGGAGGAGGTAGAGGGAAGAGGAGGAGGAGGGAGGCGGAGAGAGGAGGAGGGAGGAGGAGGAAGAGGGAGGAGGAGGAATGTGAAGGGAGGAGGGGGGAGGAGGTAGAGGGAGGAGGAGGGAGGAGGAGGAGGTAGAGGGAGGAGGAGGGAGGAGGAGGAGGGAGGAGGACGAGGGAGGAGGCGGAGAGGGAGGAGGAGGAAGGAGGAGGGGGAGGAGGGAAGAGGAGGGAGGAAGAAGGAGGAGGAGGGAGGAGTGATGAGGAGGAGGGAGGAGGAGGAGGGAGGAGGAGGGAGGAGGAGGAGGAAGAGGGAGGAGGAGGAATGTGAAGGGAGGAGGAGGGAGGAGGTAGAATGAGGAGGAGGGAGGAGGAGGAGTGAGGAGGAGGAGAGGGAGGAGGAGGAAGGAGGAGGGGAGGAGGGAGGAGGAGGAGGAGGGAGGAAGAAGGAGGAGGAGGGAGAAGGAGGGATGAGGAGGAGGAGGGAGGAGGAGGAAGAGGGAGGAGGAGGAATGTGAAGGGAGGAGGAGGTAGAGGGAGGAGGAGGAGGGAGGAGGAGAAGGGAGGAGGAGGGATGAGGAGGAGGGAGGAGGAGGGATGAGGAGGAGGGAGGAGGAGGAAGAGGGAGGAGGAGGAGGAAGAGGGAGGAGGAGGAATGTGAAGGGAGGAGGAGGGAGGAGGTAGAGGGAGGAGGAGGAGGGAGGAGGAGGAGTGAGGAGGAGGAGAGGGAGGAGGAGGAAGGAGGAGGGGGAGGAGGGAGGAGGAGGAGGGAGAAGAAGGAAGGAGGAGGAGGAAGGAGGGAGAGGAAGGAGGGAGAATGAGGAGGGGAGGAAGGAAAGAGAGGTGGAAGGGGAGGAGGAGGGAGGAGGAAAGAGGTAGGGGGAGGAGGAGGTAGAGGGAGGAGGAGGAGGAAGGAAAGGGAGGAGGAAGATGAGGAGAAGGGAGGAGGAGGGTGGAGGGAGGAGGAGGAGGGAGGAGGTAGGAGGAGGAAGAGGGAAGAGGGAGAAGAAGGGAGAAGGAGGAGGGAGGATGATGAGGGAGAAGGAGGCAGGAGGAGGAGGAGGGAGGCAGGAGGAGGAGGGATGAGGAGGGAGAGGGAGGAGGAGGGAAGATGAGGGAGGAGGGGGGAGGAGGCGGAGGGAGTAGGAGGGAGGAGGATGGAGGAGGAGGGGAGAGGAAGAGGGAGAAGGAAGAGGGAGAAGGAGGAGCTAGGAGGGAGAGGGATGAGAGGGAGGAGGAAGAGGAGAAGGGTGGAGGGAGGAGGTAGAGGGAGGAGAAGAGAGGGGGAGAGAGTTCGCCATTCCGAATTCATACTCGTCTAGTTCTTCCCTTCTACACGACTGTAGATAACTTCCTTACACATAAAAAGATGAATTGTTATTGATATTGCCGTGGCATGGAGGAATATCAGCAGCAGAGTTGATCCAAAAAACCAAAGACTGAGATCTACGGAGAGCCATGAACGCCTACGCCAGCCGGCACGGCACTTGATGATGATGATTGCCGTGTGACGATTCTGTGTAGTCACGTCATTTTCTTCCCTTTCCCTAGCGTTTTGGTTCGGGGATTCTTTCATCATCATCATCATATATTTACGTACGTATTTTGGGAGGGGGAGGAGGGAGGAGGAGGAATGTGAAGGGAGGAGGAGGGAGGAGGTAGAGGGAAGAGGAGGAGGAGGGAGGCGGAGAGAGGAGGAGGGAGGAGGAGGAAGAGGGAGGAGGAGGAATGTGAAGGGAGGAGGGGGGAGGAGGTAGAGGGAGGAGGAGGGAGGAGGAGGAGGTAGAGGGAGGAGGAGGGAGGAGGAGGAGGGAGGAGGACGAGGGAGGAGGCGGAGAGGGAGGAGGAGGAAGGAGGAGGGGGAGGAGGGAAGAGGAGGGAGGAAGAAGGAGGAGGAGGGAGGAGTGATGAGGAGGAGGGAGGAGGAGGAGGGAGGAGGAGGGAGGAGGAGGAGGAAGAGGGAGGAGGAGGAATGTGAAGGGAGGAGGAGGGAGGAGGTAGAATGAGGAGGAGGGAGGAGGAGGAGTGAGGAGGAGGAGAGGGAGGAGGAGGAAGGAGGAGGGGAGGAGGGAGGAGGAGGAGGAGGGAGGAAGAAGGAGGAGGAGGGAGAAGGAGGGATGAGGAGGAGGAGGGAGGAGGAGGAAGAGGGAGGAGGAGGAATGTGAAGGGAGGAGGAGGTAGAGGGAGGAGGAGGAGGGAGGAGGAGAAGGGAGGAGGAGGGATGAGGAGGAGGGAGGAGGAGGGATGAGGAGGAGGGAGGAGGAGGAAGAGGGAGGAGGAGGAGGAAGAGGGAGGAGGAGGAATGTGAAGGGAGGAGGAGGGAGGAGGTAGAGGGAGGAGGAGGAGGGAGGAGGAGGAGTGAGGAGGAGGAGAGGGAGGAGGAGGAAGGAGGAGGGGGAGGAGGGAGGAGGAGGAGGGAGAAGAAGGAAGGAGGAGGAGGAAGGAGGGAGAGGAAGGAGGGAGAATGAGGAGGGGAGGAAGGAAAGAGAGGTGGAAGGGGAGGAGGAGGGAGGAGGAAAGAGGTAGGGGGAGGAGGAGGTAGAGGGAGGAGGAGGAGGAAGGAAAGGGAGGAGGAAGAGGAGGAGAAGGGAGGAGGAGGGTGGAGGGAGGAGGAGGAGGGAGGAGGTAGGAGGAGGAAGAGGGAAGAGGGAGAAGAAGGGAGAAGGAGGAGGGAGGATGATGAGGGAGAAGGAGGCAGGAGGAGGAGGAGGGAGGCAGGAGGAGGAGGGATGAGGAGGGAGAGGGAGGAGGAGGGAAGATGAGGGAGGAGGGGGGAGGAGGCGGAGGGAGTAGGAGGGAGGAGGATGGAGGAGGAGGGGAGAGGAAGAGGGAGAAGGAAGAGGGAGAAGGAGGAGCTAGGAGGGAGAGGGATGAGAGGGAGGAGGAAGAGGAGAAGGGTGGAGGGAGGAGGTAGAGGGAGGAGAAGAGAGGGGGAGAGAGTTCGCCATTCCGAATTCATACTCGTCTAGTTCTTCCCTTCTACACGACTGTAGATAACTTCCTTACACATAAAAAGATGAATTGTTATTGATATTGCCGTGGCATGGAGGAATATCAGCAGCAGAGTTGATCCAAAAAACCAAAGACTGAGATCTACGGAGAGCCATGAACGCCTACGCCAGCCGGCACGGCACTTGATGATGATGATTGCCGTGTGACGATTCTGTGTAGTCACGTCATTTTCTTCCCTTTCCCTAGCGTTTTGGTTCGGGGATTCTTTCATCATCATCATCATATATTTACGTACGTATTTTGGGAGGGGGAGGAGGGAGGAGGAGGAAGAAGAAAAAAAAACTATGACAGTTGACAGCTCTGGAATGAAAGGAAGGCGTGTAGAAAATTTCATCTCAATCGGATGGGCCGTTCGCGAACAAATAAAGGACATACATATTTACATACATACACTTTGTTTTATAAATATAGATTAAATACGTCACCATTCGTCCAAATCATGTTATATTTTATCTCACAGCAAACATTCCCGCCACACCTAATGGCCTCTTATCTGCCGTATAGCCTGTGTGAGAACCAGTGTGTACTCACATTATATAAAGTAACATTCGAGCACCGGAAACATCTCCGGATTAACTATCATAAACAGGTTAGTCTAAAAGGTCAACACTCATTATGGGGAACAGGGTATGGTGTGGAGGACAACCGGAGACAGTAAAAGCACTATGGCAAAATCAATATGTTTTTGTTGGCAGTGGTGGAACCTGGAGTTTGAGTTGTCGCTGCTACACACACACGCGCGCGTATGCACACACACACGCGCGCGCGTATGCACACACACACGCGCGCGCGTATGCACACACACACGCGCGCGCGCACACACACACACACACACACACTATTGATACGAGGACGTTGCATAGAGAAACCGTTCATTTCATGTTTCATAGACCCATTCGTAGACGCGCAGCCTTCATAATCCGATCGCCATGACCTTGGCCGTCGATATGTGTCTATGGTGGAAAATAAAGCCATGCGTGATCCCATGAACAACACTGAGACAATGGGTGGGCAAAGGGAATATTTTAATTGCAAATATGTCTGTCTTGTGGTGTCATCTAATTACTAAACTAAACAGGGACATTCATTTTAACGAGGGTATGTCGGGCACAAGCGTGAATAAAATATACAGATGATATTCCTCAAGCCAGCGTGCAAATGATCTTGAGACATGGCATGGGACATACACACAGCTGTTAGCAAAGGTGGGGAAACACTCATGTCATTGCACCGATACTGGGCATGCCTCAACCAGACTGCTCATCATTACACTTATTGGAATAGTGCTAAACCAACGCGGGAAAGATAACATTAATACATTAGGAGGACAGACAGCGTTCAGAAGATAAAAAAAGGAAATACCCCCCCCCCCCCACACACACACACACACACACAGACACCACCTATTTTCAACAGCTGAAATACTGACAAGAAACAGACACAAGTGGAAAACTGGCATTCAGACAGAATTGGAAACAGCAACTGGACGTCTGGCATGGGACTGACAGATGTGGATACAAACATACATAGTGCATTCTGGTGATATTGCCCCGATAACAAGTTGGGTGATAAAAAGAGCAGGACAATATGGTCTAGCCTTATGTGAACGAAAGCAAGGACCTGAGGTGATATAAAAATAGCTAGATTTGCATTTTACAGCGTTCGCCGAGAAGGTTGATGCTAATGAAGACAGACAGCCTATGAAGAAAACAAGTGCGGAGGTGATTTATCATCAAGACCAAGGTTCTGAGTTTCCCGTCTGAACAGAAAATGAGTATGTATGTATGAGTAAATGTTTGTTGTGGGTTCGATTCCGGGCCGCGTCCTTCGGTTCACCAGTGAAATTTTTCGGAGACTCCTGTGGGTTTTCGCTAAAGCTACGGAGCTCGTGCTTTGTGCGATGCTTTCCGCGCTGCGGAAAGAGACCGAGCCATATGGGATAAAATTCCGGTGCAATGAAGTCGACCCTCTCGACTTTTAAGCAACTTTTAAAAAATGTTTGTGAGTGTGTTTGTGATTATGTGTGGGTATATGTGTATGCCAGAGAGTGTGTATTTGTGACTTATTGAGTGGGTGTATAACTGTGAGAGCTTGTGTAAATTATGCGTGTATGTATGACTGTGTCTACGTAGGTATGTGTGTATGTATGTCTGAGTGCCTGCCTGTCTGACTTTTAACATCGTAGTATGCCTTGTTTATAATCACAGCATTCATCTGAGAATGGTTATTCTAACTACGAAAGATGAGTGGTTGGAAGGGTTGCATGTTAGACGGGCCTGCGCGCATAATTTGTGACCTTTCAAAAATAAAGTTCATTCGTTCGTCCGTCTGTGACGTAAAGAGAAGACCGGAGGGAACGGTTAATGAATCTTATATGCACAATTGACAGCACCAGGCAGACAAGATCAACAATAGCCTCGGCAAATACATAATACAGCGGTAGGATCCATACAGGAATATCACAACCGTCTCCGCATAGAAACAGCAGACGCAGCTCCAACTGAACAATTTCTAAAACAGCGACGCCGGGGTGGGGGTGGGCAGAGGGGGTGGCCGGCTACCAAGATGATTCTAGCAAACAAGCTAACAGAGAAAAACGTACAGGAAGGCCTAGGTTAACGTCGGAGTTACGTTCTTGGAAAACGTGACTTTAAGTGAAACGACGTATAGCAAAACAGTATACAGGTGTATACACAGGTGACGACGTTATGGCGGAACGTAGCGACGTAAAGTGAAGTTATGTCACATTGTGACAACGACTTTATAGCGAAACGACGTAACCCGAAACAACGTATAGCGGGGCCTTCCAATACTTCCCGTGACAATCAAGCGCGACAGTCTAGTATAGGAGTGGCAACACTGGCATCCTCCGATAGCAGACAAGAAAGCCGGCCTGCTGGAGAAGGATTTGAGTGAAAATGAGCATTGCCAAACTGGGAAAACAATACAGACAACGGTTATCATAGTTTACAAGCAACGGGGAGAATCACAGCTACCAGACGACCGGGCAGACGGGGCGACAATTTTCACGGCTGTCAGAAGATACGTTATCAAAAGAATCAAGACTAATTTCTCCAATGAGCAGATCAGGGAACAGTTTCGAAAAGCAAAATCCTCAAATAAACATCTCGGAAGCTGAGTGAGTAATATGCAAGACAAACATTCCAACCAGCACGCCAAAACAAGAGTTCTGCACCGTGTAACGTGTCACAAATGCTGGCACACGTGATCCAAACAAACTGCATGTGCGGAGTGGACGATTATGGCGCTGCAAAGATAACAGGGACTGGAACTAACCCGGGGTGAAAGCTTCAAAGGAAGACATGCATGGACACTGTGGAATTCCTCTACAAGATTATGTCAGATTATGCACCAACAAACTCCCTGAAATAATTTCTTTTTCTTTTAAAAAAAATAATATTTTGCTGTATAAGTGCCTAAATATGCAGAATTGCTAAAGTGTAACATTTACGCTATTATTTATTTGAGTGAAAGAAACGTCAACAAAAAAGTATCTCCCTAATGGAATACACTGAATATATAACAATCGAACACATGATATAGACTCTCCTGGAGATCTGCAAAGCAACATTAAGCTGTGAATCACAAAACGTTCATATCAGGATACTCATTTAAAACAAAAAATAACAATCATATTTAAGTTATTCAATGACACGTACACAACAAAACTAGCAGGATTTCCAAAACCCCACGCCAAATGAAATATCAGAACTAGAACACAGTACATCCCATTCAACAAGGGTAGGTATATCTGAACATAACGGATCGGGGACAACGTCACCTAAAGGACAAAGGCTTATTCAAAGTCTACGTCTCGGTGGTATCCATCCACATGTAACGGTGTCCTTCTATTGCACGCTTCCCCTCGACTTTTCTCTCTAGCAAATATGTTCCTCATTAAAGTCGCAGACAACACGTGGTGTATGATTGATCATGTGCCTTAAATCCCAGCCATCGGGCCATGTGTTCTCGTACGCTTTACATTTGGTCAGAGTATACTACACTACAGTAATCTGGTTTATTCAGTGGCCACTTCCACTATTTACTTAGCTTTTTATTAATTTTTTTTTCAAAGTCACGCATTCGATATTTTTCAGTGTTTATCACGGCATCTTTTGAGAAACCTTTGTTGGTCTGAAATAGTTCACAGGGACACGTACTGGCTTTATATGGCAGAAGTACCCTAAATGTGTGGCCTTCATCTCACTCAGCCACGTTTTCTAGAATACACATTTCTGTAGTTCATCTTTCTTGATTTTGATCATATAAAGAACCATGACATGCTGTATATAGTATAGTAATTATAGGCCAATTTCCATATTATACTCACTATCCAAACCGCTAGAAAAGCACATCCACAAAACAACACTAGAGCACTTAGTTTGCCACAAACTAATAGTTGACATTCAGTCAGGATTTCGACCAAAATATTCTTGTCATACGGCCCTAACACACATGATAGAAAACTGGCATCAAAATATTAACAATACTCTAAGCGGAGCAGTGTTTATAGACTTCAGAAAAGCATTCGATACGATAGATCATATCATTCTAATTAAAGAAACTAGAAACAATGAAAGAAAGCTTTAATATAGTGACATTAATAAAATCATTTTTATTAGACAGAAAACAAGTAGATCACAATAAATCTTTATCTCCAGCCAAAATCATTAATATTGGAGTACCTCAGGGGTCTATACGTGGCCCTCAGTTATTTGCCATTTATGTACATGATCTTCCCTTTTATCGGTCGTCGTCCTGCGATCTATTTGCAGACGACTGCACAGTATATACAAACGCTATTGATTGTAATGTGCTAGAATTATCCTTGGAACAAGAAATAAATAGTGTACTTAACTGGAGTCATACAAACCGCATGCAAATTAACATTTCTAAAACAAAATCTATGTTAATAACAACCAGGCAAAGACTTCACACCCTAAACTCACAGAGAGAGCTCTTCAGCTGCACATTGGTAGCACGCCTATAGAAAGTGTAACCGAGCACAAAGCTCTGGGTCTTATCATTGATCATAATCTATCCTTTAATTCCCATGTTCATGCTCTAGTTAAACAAATAGCCAAACAAGTATACCAACTTGCCAACATTAAAAATTTCCTCGACGAAAACACAAGAAAGATATTCTATACTTCCCACATACAAACACATATTGATTACTGCTCCACAATCTGGGATGGATGCTCCAAATCAATAACAAAACGCCTTTATTCACTCCAGAAAAGGGCAGTGCGTTTAATCAATGGCGATAAGCTTACAGACAAGTCTAACCTACATGAACGTCTTCAGTTACTGCCACTCCACAATCGCCTACTTATTAATAAGGCTAAACTAATTAACAAAATCCTATTTCAAAATGCTCCAAGCTACCTTTGGCCATTGTTTAAATATAAAGCAAGACATAGCGGACGACTAAATATACTTCATGTCCTTAAACCTAGGATAGACTTATATACCTATTTGTTTCCAATTCATATTGTTATATAAAACAAGCTTAGCATACTCTGCCACTTACTTGTAGAACAATCTTCCACAAGAAATCAATGACATCACCAATCATTATACATACAGTCGCAACCTCTTTGAACACTACCTCAGTACAGACTACATGCCTCCCCCCCCCCCTAAAAATAATAATAGTAAATTATCTAATTATCTAAACGACAACTAGTGAGTCATGCATTATTGATTATTTTTCATGCGTATTAATGCGTATTGTTCTTTTGTTGTGTAAGATTAGCTTCATGAGTGATGTTGAATGAAATAATGTATAAGAGGAATTAGAGAAGAAGGGCAGAATGTCAGACGAGTCTGTGTGCCCAATTCTTAACCCTTTGAAAATAAAGATTGTTCGTTCGTTCGTTCGTTCGTATATTGTGCAGACATTAAAAAAAAAAAAACGCACATAAATATTATGATTTTAAAGACAACGACGACGAACACTGCATACTTACGCTGACTTGGTGACTTCCGCAGCTTTGTCGTAGGTAATGAAAAATCCATGACAAATAGAAGTAATGACCGGAAGTAAGAATTACCCTGTACTGACAGCACTACAGGTGATTCTCTGAATACAGTACACGCAGATCACAGGCTGGGCCAGACACATGATACAGTCGACATGTAATCAGTAAGTTCAGTAACTATTCAGAATGTACAATAGGCACGGATACAGTTTTTCTGTTCGGGTATTTACATATCACAGCTACTTGTCAAGGAGACGATCAACACCATACAATAAATGGCGGGATAGAAATGGTTCAACAGCTTTACTGTGTTGTTTTACTGAGTCCCGTGTGTTGGAGTGCTGCTGTGTTTAGTACACGGTTGTGAATTCTGCTCCAGACAATGGTTACTTTACATTACAGAAGGAATGGACAGAAGGAGCTACACGGATAACTATGTACAACATAAGTCAGTTACGGAACAATACGGCGATGTCTACGTTGATTGCCCGACGACAATTAATTACTTCCTCTTCGAAGCTCTGTGGTCAGTTACAGGTGACAGATTCAGATCCCCCAGTGTGCCATCAGGGTTCCATGTAATGGTTGTCTTGTCGGTCACCTCATTCTAGCATTCCTTCTATAAGTGCTGGCCTATACGTGTAAATTTATTGCTTGTGTAATTCCAAGAATTTATGGACATCGTAGGTGGGGACCGGGTGACCGAGTGGATAAAATGCCGAGTTCTCCTTCGGGAGACCCGGGTTCGGATCCTCGGTAAGGTGTGAATTTTCTTCTGTCTGGGGCAAAAAAAAAAAACAACCATAACCTGCAAAGTTCGCGGCGAATGAACTAGCCAGGCGGTCTTAATTCCTCAAGCTCAAGACACCCCCCCCCCGTACAATACACGGCGAGGTACTATATAGGCAGTAAATGACAGTTGACAGTAGCTGGGGACACTGAACAGACAGCACCAAAACTAAACAACAGAACCAAGAAAATAACGCAGCCGGAGTCTACAGTGACGGCAAACAGGGTCACACTGAGCCAATAATTCAATTATCCCGGGTCAATGATAGAACAGATTGAACAAGTAACAGAGATCACTTGCAGATAATCCGATATATAACGTTCAATGTAACTTAACTGTAACCAGGATATAGTCAGATATGACTGAGCTAACGTATAACAGTAGACGGTACTACCTGCTTTCTGTCAGCGCTGAATGTTGGGCGGCGCTCACAAACCCTACACTCCACATTGTGTCAACGGCTTCGCCTGGAAGGTCAGAATGTGAAGTGTACAAGCGCCTAGTGCGAGAAAATGCAAGCTACAGATTAAATGCCATGACAGGGCACACTAGACCCTAAGCGTTGGCCAGCAACTAGTCTGGGTTGAAGCCCCGACAGATGGGCGGTTACAGCATTACTTTGCTGACCCAGCAGCTTCTGCAGCTTGTCTTGTTCAGATGTATTGGCGTTACCTTTCCTGTAGGAAGGCCGAAAGGGGGATCATACTGCATGGGCAACACATGGTCTCTAGAATTCAGCCCTGACGTTATACAAAGGTATAACTCCATCCGTGGTCCCCATCATCGGCTGTAGATAATAATGCATTTTTTAAAGTTTACAACGTAACAAACTATCTTCTGTCAAGACGACAAGATGGCAGTGAAGAAACTTACACCTGTCTATCTCATCTCATCATCTCATTTCATCATGTTCCTTTTGTACCTTGCGGTGTCGAGGTGAAGTATAAACATCGTGAAAGTGCCCGATTATGGGTTTCATGTATCGATATTCCCGAAGACACTGCTATTCCCTCCGTCCAACGTTTACGTGATCGGCCTCTTCCTCTGTTTCCATCTGGTCTGTACATCATTGGTTGTTGTGGTATGATGTTGAATGGTAACTTGCTGCTTTCTAATAAAATCTAGTGCAGCTATAACTCCCACTTTTGTCCTGATGTCTTCATTTCTGATCTTATCTCTTCTTGATACATTGAGTATTCTTCTTAGGAATCTCATTTCTGTTGTTATGATTTTTCTTTTCTCTTTTTCTGTCATTGTCCAGGTTTGGCATTGGTAGCATAGAGTTGGTAGGAAGATTGTGTTGTAAAGTGCTTTCTTAGTAGTTATTGATACATGTTTGTTCTTTAGTATTGGTGCCATTTGTCCAATGAGGTGGTTTGCCTTATTGCATTTATTTTCAATCTCGTCTTCTGATCTGCCATTTGATGATATTATACTCATAGTATTCCCCATTACAAATTTTGTTGCATGAACTTTACAGAGGGTAAATACAAAACTTGGACCAGCAATATTTTCAAACACTGCACAGTCATTAAAAATACACCCTATAGTATACAGTAGTTACGTTGTCTGATATGAATGAACAATGGTAACCAGGAGTCATTGTTGACAACATTAATTACCGGCACACACACAGATCTATCATCGTTCCAGACAATTTATCCTGACAACACATGCTGTCCAAGGGCATGGTGTCCGGGAACAAGTGTCATTCAGTACTCAATCGTGGCACTTGCAGTTTGTTTCGCGGTTTCCATCTTTTGGGCTTAAGACCAATGATACTATTAAACCTAAAAATAAAACCGAAAACAAAAAACAAAAAACTATTTTGCGCACCTCCAGGCTCATTTGGTGTAGGGTGTAATACCTATACATTGACTGACCACTCGTAAGTCGATGTGGCCGGCCGAATTTACTTCTTAAGACAGTTCCTTGTACCCATTTTAGACCCAGTTTCATTTTTGAAATCTAATCCAATGTGGATTCGAAACTACCACAGGCACAAAGGTAATAATATTTACCATGATATAAGCAGCACCAGTGAGACAGTAGTATGGGGTAATATATCATCAGCACCAGTGAGACAGTAGTATGGGGTAATATATCACAATTGATCTAGACTACCAAATATCAACATCTAGGGAGAGACAAGTACGCCTAAGCCTTTGAAAAGACACGTGATGGTACATAACAGTAATTCAGGGGGGAGGGGGGTTCAGAAGAAGTCAGACACAGACTGATGATAGCGATGCAGAAAGTCAACAGAACTAAGAACCCATAATACAACACCAACAAACAAGTTACAGCAACATTCATGAGTACACTATCTTTCCTGCAGTAACATTCAGATGTGAGCCGTGGCCCATGTTAGTGAGACGGAAGGAGAACGGTCCAACATTCTGACGCGACTGTACAGCAGGCCTTGATGAAAGCGACCTTCTGCACATGACTTACCACATAATGATGATGATGATGGGGATATACGTCGCGTAATCATATTCAATATTACACACGTCCGAAAAATGATTACTTATGATTTGTATTCGATTGTTTGTTCTTTCTTTCTTTCTTTCCGTCCGTCTGTCTTTTTATATTAGTTTAGAATATGTTTTTGAAAGCTGTACCAGACAGTTGCACGTGTTCACCGAGTTACTTAACTTCTTTCCCGCGTGCTAATGACGACAGCGTCTCGGTGATGGACGCTCGTCCGAGTACACTTGTCCCACCAAGAATAGTAGATTTCTGTTCAGAACAGTGCCGCTCTGTCATTGAATAAGCCTCGTAAATTGGACACTAGAGATCTGGCTGGGGAGTACAACGGCGAGAGATACAGGTGTATAACTCTAGTTACGATAACTCATCTCTCTCTCTCTCTCTCTCTCTCTCTCTCTCTCTCTCTCTCTCTCTCTCTGTCTCTCTCTCTCTCTCTCTCTCTTTCTCTCTCCCTCTCTTTCTCTCTCTCGCTCTCTCTCTCTCTCTCTCTCTCTCTCTCTCTCTCTCTCTCTCTCTCACACAAATATATGGACATAATTCATTTCTAACCATTGAAATGGCACCATAGGTTTTTTTCTTCAACTTCTATAAGCGCCCAAATAATACATGACAGGTTCGAATCTCGGTCGGGATTTTGTGTGTGTGTGTATGTTTTCTAGTGTATCCTCTAGTGACACTCTAGTCTCTACTTCTTTCTTTCACCTACGAGCGCCAAAAAGTACATGCGAATCTATTTATGAGCTGTCTCAGTGGTCTTATAGTATTCCCCAATTGATATGTCTGTGTCATAGAATAATAACTCTACTAGACGCCTTATCTTGTAGGTAAACAATACACATCGTCATCATGTGAGGTGACAATAAGCGTGGGCGGTCAAGGTTCGCCAACCCACACGATCACTAATTTTAGAACATGTCTATGTTCTTGTACCTGTTATGCAATTATTAATCTCTGTCCATTCCATTTGCTCTTTTCCAGTCAAGTTTATGAATTCTCACTAAGATTTCAAGTTCATGTTTCCTTATAATGTGCTCACAAAATATTGAATCTCTACGTCTAATTTTTCGATACAACATATCTGTTGTTTTATAGAGAAATGTTGCTGGTACTATTAGCATTGAGACTCTTCGCTGGCTGTTGTAGATGAGGACCGAGCAAGTATGGGAATGTCTGGAGTGATGTGATGTCGGTTCTTGGCCCAACTCTCTATACAATGTAATGTTTTCATTTGCTTCTGTAACAGAGTTAGGAATAGGAAGAAGGGGCAACGAGGTGTGCATAGTCAATAGGGAAGTAGGGCACGGTCAAGCACCATAATATGGGGTAGTTAGGGTGGCTCGTCCTATGACGAGCATCGTAGAAACAAGGTCAGTTGTGAACGACCCATCCTTCGATATGGAGGTATGATTTAGCTGAGTGACTTCTGGCTTGATTGAAGGTTTGTTGATTATGAATAAATTAATATGAAACCAGAACTGTCTTGGAGTTATTGCCAGTTCATCGTCACTTCGCTGTACTATTACACTTCATGTACTTGTGGACATTTCTCATTCATGTTTCTGTCATTCCGTAGCATTCACTGAACTTTACTGAGACATTGCCACTGCCATAAGATGTTTCTCCGATGGCCCGGTAGTCGTGGGTTTGATTCGGCATAGAAGCGGACTGTAATAGTGGCCTGGGCTCCTGGGTGGACCCATCCTAGAATGGGGACTAGGACATGTCCTGGGAGAGTGTGAGCGGCCCACGCAATACTGACCATATCACTGAGTACCGATTGGTCGATCACAACATGGATCGGATACCTAAAGCCGTGTACACGGGTACTTTACTACTGTAATTATGTTGTAATTATGTTCGTGTTTACTGCGCAATCACCGACTGAATGAAGAGTCAAATAGGATCATTTGCCATCGCCAAAACACAGCCAGCTGCACTTGATTTCATCATTCTATTTCCTTAGGCACGATAGTACGTTTTCTTGCTCCCGCTCGCTTTGAACTCAAGCGTAGTCCATACACACTATTTATAGTAGTCATAGTCTGAATTTTGCGTGTGGATTAGCTTTCCCTGTTAACAGTGTCCCTCGTCATCAGGCGAACCCTTTCCGACTACAGAAGTACTTGTAATTTACGTCCCCAAGTTAATGACGACAGGTCAATATTTTAGTCCAGCTGTCCGGTAAAGGGGTTGAAACCGCTTACCTCGGCATCAGCACAACGGATATTTAAGAACAAGCGTTCTTACCCATTCGACCATGTTGACCTGCGCATTATAGTACTATCTACGATCTTCTGTCCATTGCACCTGTTGAGCCTCACGCACTTATTCCATGGAAGTGAAATGCCAAAAATGGTACTTCTGTCCTCTAGACATTACTGTATAGTTTAGCTTAGTAAACATGGGTCACAGCTTATTATACAGCAAGTGTTTTCTTTAAACCTCTCCACTAATCAATGTCTCTCTACGAGGCTCTCATATCTACTGAAATATGTCTGAAGTCACGTGAGCTTGACCTCTAGTCCCAGAGTGTGCCTGTCTCCCCTCCCCGTGGCTCTCACCGACCTACTTGACGTGGACAGCCTGGAGAAGGCGGTCACATGAGGCAGATAATAACTCCAATCACATGAACCAGGGGCCCATGATGGAAACAACTGGAAGCTAGACTGGATTGATATTATGTTCATGTTTAACTGACACGAACTCTTTCCGGCATATGAACCACAATGATAGACCTTGGCATTTACCACAATTATAGACAACCCTCTGACGGTGTCGTGTTAAAGGGTGTATTATTCTCTTGTCCGTTGATACTACGGAAGCATCATTCTTTTCATGTGTAATTATTTTTGCCATACAACCCCATCCTTTTGATGACATTCTTGGTGTGTATGTTGTTATGTGCCGTCGTATTTTATGCTTTAATATTCCATCTCGTACTGCTTTAATGTTCCATCTCATACTGCTTTAATGTTCCATCTCATACAGCTTTAATATTCCATCTCGTACTGCTTTAATGTTCCATCTCATACTGCTTTAATGTTCCATCTCATACTGCTTTAATGTTCAATCTTATATTGCTTTAATGTCACCTTCAGTTAGAGTAAATTTGTCTCTACAGGCTTCCCCGGCTGTAATCATTTGCAATCGCATTTACAGTTTTCATCATCGATCATTTCCTGTCCCTCTTAAACATAAAGATCCATCAAATGCATTAAAAGTCTGAATATGTTGATGTATCTTCACTGACAGTGCTTTTGTCGGTCAGCCTTCTCTAGCTCCGTGACAGGTTGATTTTATTTCCAGTTATTGTCGTTGGCCATTGTCTATACATATCATGGACTTATGGCAACGGTTATTCTTTCTACTCCCTATGGCACGTGTCCAGACTTCTATGTGCACATCTCCCTTTTACCTCCTTTTTTTTTTTTTTTTTGGTGATCGTTTATCTGAATGATATTGTGCTAATTTTGAATTACTTTCTCAAATTTCCACTCTTTTCTACATCAGTGGTTCTCAACCGGTGGGGAATTCCCTCCCCCCTCCCCCGGAATAATTGTAGGGTTTCCGGGGGGGGGGGGGGGAATTATGATTATTTTAAGATCGCGTTAATACAAGAATTGATTACTTGATATTGTTTTTCCCTCCATACTTAACGGTTCTGTACTTCTGAAATTCGTTTGATAACATAAGTAGACCCGCAAATCACGTTTTACGTAGACGTCTAGACTTGTTCCACTATGTGTTATTAAATTTAGCTTTCATTTGTACGTATACTATGTAGGGGCGGGATGGGGGTGGGGGAATTTATAGGGATGAAATACGAAAGGGGGGAATGACATTCTGAACATATGGTGAAGAGGTGCATGGGTCAAAATAGGTTGAGAACCATTGGTCTACATCAATAAAGATCTGCTTGAATAGCGTGACAAGTTCATGGCAGGATACTCCCCCCTTGCTTCTCGCGCAGTTCTCATTCACTTCTGTCAGAACTGTTTTTCACTAATCCGTGTCTGATTTCTTTTTTTAACGATTGCTTTGTTATGGTTGATTGTTATTCGTCGTGATTATTCTTCTACATCTACCCGGGCTCTTCTCTCCTCTTTGGCCGTTGTGGAAACTGGTAATCAACTATGTATGTTTGACTATGTGTGTGTCTTCTCTACCGCCATCTTCTTGTGGGCATCATTACCTAGCCCCCTGTCTGGAAATTTGCACATAAACTCAACCTACACAGACACATAACTTCCTCCCACACATATTTTCTCACATTTACACACACATACATAGTTCTAGAAAAAATAACACATCCATCACAGCATGCCCCTGATGGCAGCAAGTTCGGTGTCACGTGCATAAATGACTATTAGCTGGCATGCATGAATGGCGGGAATACTGATGGGCAATTTACTCCCAGGGCGGCCAACGGGGTCACTTCCGCATAATATCACCCCACTGTGTCTTCAAATTGGCCATCTAATGTGCAGTCGTCCTGTAATGTATTTACATCCGCCTGATCAAGCAATGCGTTACACAACACATTACCCAGCCTAATTACTACCGATAAACATATCAGATGGCTTCCCATTAATGTAATTATACGTGCGAGGTGCGCGTAACACGGGAATGCAAATGATTTGTGGAAGAAATGAAGCAAAGTCAGCAAAGTGACAACTGATGACAACAGTACCCAACAATGATGGTATTTGCTTTGGTACTGTCCCTGACGTAGGTTTGGTTTGTTTTTGTTTTATTTTGTTTAATTACTCAACACTTAAGTTAAGTCTTCGGTCTCCGTGGCGAAGGGTTACAGACGCGATTCTTAATCCCATATACCCGGATTTGAAACACAGCGGTACTGGTTTTTTCGTTCGAAAAAGATATAGGTGCCGGTCGTTCAGAAAGCAAAGACATACTACTGAACGTAAAACCTAGGAGTCACGAACAGCCACAATGCCGGAGTTGACTGCTACGTCATGTGAAGGATATGCAATTAAATTTTACTTAAGTTAAGAATCGACACGACGACACTCGGAACATTGCCACATATATTCCGCTGCCCTCTTCAAAAGTTGCTGAAGATATCCCATATGCGGATGATTCCAGTAGAAATGTGATTAAAAGTCCGGGTTTCCTGGCTGTTACTCTATGCTCTGACTATTTTAATAACTGAAGATTTCGGACATCTTTGACGTGATTTTTGTAATTTGTGGTTCTAACACTCACGTGTGTTTATTTATTTGCTGGGAACATCAGTAAAGCATTTTGACAGAAATAAGAAAAACATCCAATCTTTGATTCATTGACTACACCACAACGTTCTATTGAGTCAGGCACATCGACGTTATAAAGGCGCTTGACCGTCTCAACATTGACGAGAAGGAGACTGGTAGATAATATGTATTAGAAACAGCGTATCATACCAACTGATACTGAAGCCGGTAAATACCAGGCGATCTAGAGAGGTGTGTGACAGGGATGTGTAATGTCTTCAAGCATATTTCCCTATGTAGTGAAAGTATTGTGAGCAATTTGGAAGATATGATAGAGATGGTCATCTGAGAAAAAACATCACCATCATAAGATATGCAGATGGTACTGTATTGACTACAGGCAATGACCAGGATCTGCAGAATTTAGTGGACGCAGTTATTGTACACATTTAGCAAGGAAAGTTATTGAATTGTAAGAAACCAGAAATTATGGTATTTCCAGGAAGAAAGCAATACAACAGTGTAACATACAAGTAAATGGGGAAATCACTAACATATGATTCGATACGACAATATTGGAACAGCATACGATATGATGGAAAATGCATCGCCGAGATTAGAAAGAAAAAAAAACATGCAAAGCGTAATCAACAATAACGAGCTATCAAGTGAAATGAGAAACAAAGTGCCGTATTGCTGTAAAGAACCTACACTGTTTTTTGCATACGAAACAGAGAATCAGCAAACAAGCTAAGACACATCTAATATCAGTGGACATGTGGTTTCTGGGGAGGATGCAAAGAAAACTGCATGAACGGTCAGACAAATACTCGAGACAGTTCTTCACGAATCACATTACAGCCATCACTTGATTAGATAGATTAGACGTAGCCAGTCAAGCATGCTCGTGCACATTCTGAGCTGACATGAACACTTAGTGACACCAGTGATCAGAAAATATACATATATAATATATGCTCTCTCTCTCTCTCTCTCTCTCTCTCTCTCTCTCTCTCTCTCTCTCTCTCTCTCTTTCCCCCCCCCCCCCCTCGCTCCTCGAATAAAATCAGTTGAAAATGCAATGCGCAAGTATGGCTCATCTCACTACAGAACAACGACTCATCATCATTGGACGTTTACAGGCTGGACAGTCTCAAAGTGTAGTAGCCAGAGAATTTAATGTGGTTAGAAGCACCATTAGTCGCCCTTGGAGGCGATTTCAAGAAAGTGGCACAGTAGCAGACCGGCCGCGCAGTGGAAGACCCAGAGTCACAACTGCTGCCGAAGGCCGCTTCATGCGGTTGCGTCATTTTAGGAATCGATTTGTACCTGCGTCCTCCACAGTCCAGTCAATGCCAGGAGCTCGTCGAATTTCAAATCAAACGGTCAAAAACCGGCTGCACGACGCTGGTCTGTGAGCTAGAAGACCCTACAGAGGTCCTGTTCTTACGGACCGGCATCGCCAAAACCGACTGCAGTGGGCGAATCAGCACCGTGAATAAAATGTTGGTACAAGGTTGCAATTGAAACTGCAATAATGTTGCGTTTCTTTTTCTTTTTTTTTAAAATTTTTTACAGAGAAGGGGAAGACAGCGAGTTACATACCTTGGTCACAATACAACATCAACATCAGGACAAGAACGAAGATTCCGGTGATCCTGTGAGATGGCAAACATATGACCGCATGTGCTTATCTGATGATGATAAATATATTAATGTGATATGTGTAATATGTGTTTGTGCCGCATATATAATTGTGGATCTGCACCAGACATGAGGTGTTTGTGAACTACAGTGTAAACTGTTTTGTGTTTGTTCTGTCCGGGTACGGGCTTGCAGTAACATATTTATTTGTCTGCATACAAATAGACATTCATAACTGACACAATATATCCAGCATGTTTCAAGCAGACCCCGTTTGGAACCCGCTACTTCCAAATAACGCCAGCGCCTGGCTGAAGGAACGTGTGCGCCTAGACGGAATACCAGCTGATATTCTCAAGAAAGTACCATCCCTAGGAAGGACACCATCCATCTGACTCAACAATTATCTACCTTAGAAAACAATGTAAACAACCTGTGACTCAAGTCAGAATAGTAAGAACA
Organism: Cepaea hortensis; assembly: GCA_963921405.1. Lineage (NCBI taxonomy): Eukaryota > Metazoa > Mollusca > Gastropoda > Stylommatophora > Helicidae > Cepaea > Cepaea hortensis. The sequence continues at coordinate 45,647,349 of OY992879.1, forward strand.
ACTAGTGGATTCACCGACTCATGCGATACGACTGGAGTATATCGAAACTGATCTTTCACGGTTACTTAGTTATATATATATATATATAAAACCCTCAAGAAGTTTACTTTGTCCTCATTAACCCCAATCACAGCACATTGTGTTAATTAATCCCAATTACAGCACATTTTGTTAATTAACGCCAGTAACAGCACATAGTGTTAATTGACCCCAATTACAGCACATAAAGTTAATTAACCTCAATCACAGCATATTGTGATAATTAACCCCAGTCACAGCACATTGTGTTAATTAACCTCAGTCACAGCACATTGTGTTAATTAACCTCAATCACAGCACACAGTGTTAATTAACACCAATCACAGCACATGGCTCAGCCTAACTGCATGTGTAAACAGTTACATTCAAAAGCGATATCTCCAAGGTATAGGCCCCTGCTGTAGACCACTGGGTAATTCCGTGCATAAATCCTTATCCGGACTCCATCCATCCATCATGTGCCATGCCGATAAGCTTGGGCGGTCATGTTTTGCCATCTAACTCGATCACCAGAGTCGTGGATCAGCTCCGTGTTTCTGTCTCTACCATGCCACGTGGCCAAGCCATCCAGGTATTTACTTCTCGGTCTTCCCCTTGGTCTCCTCCCTTCGATCTTGTCAGTTGTCACCAAGTTCTCCAATTCATTTCTTCTCATAACATGCCCAAACAATGTTGACTGTCTACGTCTAATGTTTCTAATCAGTCTACGATATTCATTTGTTTCTTGAAGGACTTTTCCGGACTAGGAGCACATGAACACATGATCTATTTTAAAATGCACTCAACAGATAATTAGCACCATTTAGCACCAGTTACAATGAGGCCTCATTTAGCTCGTAAACAACGTTCAGAGAGGAATTTTCAATAACTGGTCACGATTGTCCGTCCATATAGCGTCAAAGTTAAGGTTTTCCTTCTTTCTTAATTTGTCTGTGAGGATATATAAAGAAGTTAGTTGCATATCCTTTACAGGACGTAGCAGTCAATCGCAGCATTTTTTGACTGTTCGTGATTCCTGGGCAAGTTCAATAGTTTGGCATTGCTTTCTGAACGAAAGAAGTGCATGGATAAAATGGGACACATAGACAATTATACGCATGATTAAACAAAGCAAATTTTCTCAATCATTACAGCTAATGAACGCTGAGCTTAGGCTTAGAAATGTCGGTGTGAATCTGTGGCCTTTCCTCGTGTAAGGATGGGACATTCAGAAGCATAAGGTGGGTAACAAACACATCTTAACACATACAATTGTAATTTTCAACGGTTACGAAATGTGTAAGATGAGAAATACTTTCCTATGAATGTATTAGCTCTGATACTACAGAGATAAAAACAGATTTAGAGATCAAGGATGCAGTACACAAAATAAGACATGATAGATGTATGTCTATCATCTCAAATCACACGTGCTGAAAACGTTTCAGTACATAATTAAAGCGTTGTGTCACTTTCATTTACTGTCACTGTCATTTACTGCCAATATAGTACCTTGCGGTGTATGGCAGAGGGGTCTTTGAGCCTGAGGAATAAAGGCCGCCTGGCTAGTGCAGTCGCCGCGAACTGTGCAGGTTAGGATTTTCTTTTTTTCCCCCAACAGAAAAAAATCCCACACCTTACCGAGGGATCGAACCCGGGTCTCCCGAATGAGAGTCCGGCATTCTAGCTCCTCGGCCAGCCGCTCCTCCTTGACTAGCCGCTCCTCCCAACTTCAAATGTAGCTCAGCGACTGACATTAATTACCACACGGAGAAGGTAATTATAGAATATACGAGAACTCTTGTGGAACTATCACCATCAACTGGGCCAAACAAGTTACCTACATTGGTGCGCACTTATACAAGAGGTAGCCACAGTTAAGGACATTGGTGCTCACTTATACAAGAGGTAGTCGCAGTTACCCACATTGGTGTGCACTTATACAAGAGGTAGTCGCAGTTACCCACATTGGTGTGCACTTATACAAGAGGTAGCCAGTTATGCACATTGGTGCGCATTTATACAAGAGGTAGCCACAGTTATGCACATTGGTGTGCACTTATACAAGAGGTAGCCACACTTATGCACATTGGTGTGCACTTATACAAGAGGTAGCCACACTTATGCACAATGGTGTGCACTTATACAAGAGGTAGCCACACTTATGCACATTCGTGCACACCTATACAAGAGTTAGCCACAGTTACCCACATTGGTGTGCACTTATACAAGAGGTAGCCACAGTTATGCACATTGGTGTGCACTTATACAAGAGGTATCCACACGTATGCACATTCGCGCACACCTATACAAGAGTTAGCCACAGTTACCCACATTGGTGTGCACTTATACAAGAGGTAGCCACACGTATGCACATTCGCGCACACCTATACAAGAGTTAGCCACAGTTACCTACATTGGTGTGCACTTATACAAGAGGTAGCCACAGTTATGCACATTGGTGTGCACTAATACAAGAGGTAGCCACACTTGTGCACATTCGTGCACACCTATACAAGAGTTAGCCACAGTTACCCACATTGGTGTGCACTTATACAAGAGGTAGCCACAGTTATGCACCACATTGGTGTGCACTTATACAAGAGGTAGCCACAGTTATGCACATTGGTGTGCACTAATACAAGAGGTAGCCACACTTATGCACATTCATGCACACCTATACAAGAGTTAGCCACAGTTACCCACATTGGTGTGCACTTATACAAGAGGTAGCCACAGTTATGCACCACATTGGTGTGCACTTATACAAGAGGTATCCACAGTTATGGACATTGGTGCGAACTTATATAAGAGGTAGTCGCAGTTACCCACATTGGTGTGCACTTATACAAGAGGTAGCCACAGTTATGCACATTGGTGCGCACTTATACAAGAGGTAGCCACAGTTATGCACATTGGTGTGCACTTATACAAGAGGTAGCCACACTTATACACATTCGTGCACACCTATACAAGAGTTAGCCAGTTACCCACATTGGTGTGCACTTATACAAGAGGTAGCCACAGATATGCACATTGGTGCGCACTTATACAAGAGGTAGCAACAGTTACACACATTGGTGCGCACTTATATAAGAGGTAGCCACTGTTATGCACGTTGGTGCGCACTTGTGTGCGCACTTATGCAAGAGGTAGCCACAGTTACACACATTGGTGCGCACTTATACAAGAGGTAGCCACAGTTGTGCACATCGGTGCGCACTTATACAAGAGGTAGCCGCACTTATACAAGAGGTGGCCGCAGTTGCACAGTGGCGAGCACACATGCCTGCCGGTCTGGTGGTCAAACGTTCGAATCGCCCTTGAGGCAGTGGCGTCGGTTGTTTTAATTGGTCTGGCCTCCCAGAATGACACAAATTACAGGGGCAGCAGGGAGAGTACTGAAGAAGGAAAGCGGCCAACGTAATAATGAAAACAGCACCCGGGGAGCGTCGGTTAGTATAGAGAATCGAAGTCATTATTCGCAGCGCGCTACGAATAACGCCCCCCCCCCCCAAATAGCTACGTGTTATTCGCAGTCGCTGCTTGTCACGTGACATTTACTACCGTCGAAAATGTTCGAAAATCGCGATGGAAAAAGGAGCGTTCTTTTGAAGTTTCGGTTTAAGGTTAGGGTTAGGGTTACGAACTGCATACAGAACCTCATACAATATATATTTAAGTATAAAATATATATTTTAAAATGATTTAAATTTTCAATGGAAGCCATACTAAAATCTCGCAACTGTGAATAACGCTCAGTATTATTCGCAGCGCGCTGTGAATAACAAATCCCACTTAGAATAAGGTGCTAAAGCGACATCCACGTGACGCCTCAAGGCGAGGTATAAGGCTCACTAGTTATTAGTAGTTATAGAAAACGTAGGCTGGGGCTCTATGAGAATAGCAACTTTACAGCATCATATGACGGATAACAAAATAAGCATGCGGCATTCACTTTATCAGAAGATTGTCTGATAGCTGAATCATAGCTAGCTTTGCGCGCGCGTGTGTGTGTGGGTGTGGAGGTGTGGGTGTGTGTGTGTGTGTCTTATGTCAGTATGTGCGCGTGCGTGTGGATGGATCGACCCATGAATATATATATATATATATATATATATATATATATATATATATATATATATATATATATATATATATATATATATATATATCATCATCATCATCATCATCATCATCTTCCACTTCTGCCGTCAAGCAAAGTTATATAAGCAAAGTTATGAACAATTCACTAAACTGAGACAGCACAATTCAACTTCACAGTTACTGTAGACAAACAGATTTCAAGTATCGAAATTTACGCTCTCGTTGATAAATAATTCGTAACTCGACACAATCACATAATCACAATGTTCAATATGTGTAAGTACGGCGGCTCGCCCAGCTGCCGAGACGGGCTATATAAGACACTGGGACACACTTGTCAACAATATAGTCCCGTTGTGAAGCAGATTAAGAACAGAAACTGTGGCACGTCCCGGGAGCGACCACAACGTGTGAGAGGCATGGTTTTCTGGAACCCAGCTCACAGAGTCCCGCGGGAGGTAAGAGGGGATTCGGATATCGGGGTTGGGGGTGAGGAGTGTAGACGCTGATAAAGTGACGATAGGCTTACGTCACCTTCTGCGCTGTGACGGCGGCTGGGATGTTGTGAGGCACATCTATCGGGACATAAGAGGCAGTCGTCGTGGTTTTCTGCAGCGGTAGGTATACAGTCAGCGTTACCGTTGGCACTGCGTCAGCGGCGGAGATGGGAACTTGCGTCTGGTAGGTGCGCGAGAGAGGTACATCGGGAGCTGGTTTACTTTCTTGATAAAGACACTGGTTTGAAAGCAACTGAGGTCTCGTTCAGCATGGTGAGCATGATATTCTTGCAGCTATATACAATATCAGAAGCATGTATTGTAGGCTAGCACTCGCGATGTATATGTTACATGCGAACATTGTTAACATTGTAACATTGTTACATTTTCTTTTGCAGTTAGTCTGTTATTATTTAAGGGACTAACTGCCTATGGGAATGCATGCCTGATCCCCCATGCCATAAGACGATAAACTGTTTCACAAAGCACAATTCCATGAGCGTGATCAGCCACCAGACTTCAACCACAGATTCCCATATTGTGGGGCGGCCTTGGTCACACAGGCAAGTCAAGTAAAATTACCTTTTTACAAGCTTTGAGGCATATGACTATATAATCCTAGGCCAGTATTGTAACAGACAAATGGGCTCCCGAAGTTGATGCGGTGAATGCCGCGGCGGCCGACTTTATTTTACGGGTCAATTTCTGGTGTTAAATTTGAATTTTTTTTTTTTTTTTTTTAAATATAAATGTTATAGATGTGTTCTAAGAATATCTTGAGTAAAGAAAAGAACAAATGCATCCATACTTCAAGAGCTGAATATTGAAAATGATTGGTTATTAAAGACGATAAAACAAAGAAAATTGATATATTTTGGTCACTTGAAACGTCATGAGAATTTGGAGAGAACTATCATGGAGGAGTATATGCCTGGGAAGAGAGGAGGAGGAACCCCAAAGAGAAGATGGGTGCAGGATGTGGCGGATGATCTCCAGATGGGTGTATCGGACATCTCGCTTGTGATCGAGAGGTTTTCCGGAAGGTTGTTATGGTTCTGCAAAAGACATGCTACTGAATGGATGAATCATATTTGTATGAATCAATCGGCACGCGATGGATGATGTGGTCAATATCAGACTGGCCGTCTCTACTTGCCTTGACATTCTCAGGTACCCATGTTAGACTGCGTCCATACCAGAAGCATTTTATAAATTCTCCTTGATGGGAAATGGAAATATGTGATAGGTCTCCGTGGGAATCCTTCAACTGGAGAAGAAGTGCGTGTCACAGCACAACGGCTATAACATTGACCTAGAAGAGATGACACATTCCGTTCCCCGTGTGGTTCCTTTATTCAAGACTACATTGAAAACGTGGCAAATGGAGTCCTAGCGTTTGACCTCAAGCACACTATGAGGTCCATGAGCCCTGGGAGCGTGCAGTTAATGGGTTCCCGCACATCGTATTTGGCTATTTTTGCAGCTCACTAATTATATAATAACTCACCGTGCGGATGCTTTTATGATGGCATTATCCTGCCGCCAGAGACGGAGATTTATGGCTCTCTGGGTAAAACATATTTCCTTACGTCGTTTTGTCCGTGCTTTCGGGTTATGGCGGAAAATTGAGCCTAGGAATTGAGTAACGGGACGCGATGCCACAACGTTCATGGAAGACGACGTGGAATGAAATAAATGATATATCATATACTGGGTGAAATCAACAGACATGATGTTCATATTCCTGAAGCTGAAGCTGGCATGTGCACTAGACATGTTTATTGTCACATTCATCTATCACATTTCTCGACAGTGGAAAAACGCAACAGTGAGACATGTTGCTGATGATCACACCTGTAGGTCGTTCGCATCAATGAGATGGATAATGCGCAATCGATAATCTTCCTTAGCGCCAGCAGCCTGATGATAATATGTTGACCCTCTCTGTCTCCGGAAGGGAGCATTATTACTGAATGCAGGTTACTTAATTGTTGTTCATTCTCAGCAGCTCTCCGTCGTCACTGGGGCTATACATAACTCGTGGTAGTCGTCTGCTTGGCATAACCGCGCGCACACTCAATTCACATAACGCGCCGACTGCCACTCATACAAAACACTCGTACGTACGTACGTACGCACGCACACACGCACACACACACACTGCATTTTGATGGATGGAATCCAGGCAGACAAGGCAGCTCATAAGGTATCAACTCATGGAGTTAAAGTTTATCTAGTATTGAACTATCATCAATTCACGCCAGGTAAGTTCAAAGGGGCTAAAATCACCTCGGAAATGCTCCTATTGTGTGGTGACTGATACCTCGAGTTCTGTGTTGATTCACCAGTCTTCCTGTGTCTTGTATAAAACCATCAGTCTAGAACAGTGGTTCTAAACCGGTGGGGAATTCTCCCCCTCCCCCTCCCATAGGGAAAATTTTAGGGTTCCATGGAGATTAAGATCATTTCAAGATCGTGGTAATACAGGGAACCGATTAGTTGATATTGTTTTTCCCTCCATACTTTACGGTTCTAAACTTCTCGCCCTTCTGAAATTCGTTTTATAACGTAAGTAGACCCGCAAATCTGTTTTATATAGACGTCCAGACTAGTTCTAGTATGTGCTATTAAATTTAGCGTCCCTTTTTACGTATACTGTGTAGGGGCGGGAATGGGAGTGGAATTTACGGGGAGGAAATACGAAAGCATATGGTGAAGGGGTGCATGGCCTAAAAAGGTTGAGAACCACTGGTCTAGGATCTCCCTTTTGACACAGATTTTTATCCCGAGCACCCCTGATATCCACCGATGTCACTGAAATCAGCTGTTTCATTGGAATATGCATCAACATTTATGTTTATGATATCTGTGTGGTTCAATGAAGGGCACTCCATACTGAACACAGGCCTGTTCTTATTCGCACTGAAATTAACTGTCTCTTGTGCTAATTTCAGGCACTAGGTGAAATGTCACAGTTAACCTATACTGCAAGCGATTGAGTATCAAATGTCACAATTAATCTATACTGCACGCGACCACATATGTGTCCACATACAGAGATCCATGTTAACCAACAATTAAAATCAGTAACGAAGAAAAGCAAGATGTCACAAGCTTTGAATACACTGGCTCAATGATTAACACCAGCGGGTGCTGCCCAAAAGAAGTCAGAAAACAGACTGACCATAGAAATCCACATAATAAACAGTGTTAAGAGCACACTACACGATACCAGCAAGCAAGCTACAGTAATACTGCTAAGAACGTGCATCTTTTGTGTGGCAACATGATTGTGAGTCACGGGACATTTCGCAACTACTAAAGAAAAGCATTACCATCGCCTTGCTACATAATATTATCATAACACTGTTGCTCACAAATAAAATAAAAAAAAAAAAACCACGGACATTTTACACGATTTGAATTAAGACGAGGGGAAAATAAAATATCAAACACTAACAATAAGTGACCCTAGTAACAAAGTCTGTCAGGTCAGGTGTACCATGTGCAAACATGGTTAATTATCTAATATAAGGAAACTGCGACATCGCAACGAACCAGATATTATGTAACGACAACCTACAATATAAAATGCAGCAAAATCCCAAGCTGTAGTCTAGAATATAAAGTATAACTGAAAACACAAGGTGCAACAAAAATATAAAGCACGGCAACATTTTCTAGTATAGCTAAGAATATAAGGCTCAGAAAACACATCTGATATAACTAAGAATGTAGTAAGGCTCAGCAAACGCCACGGAAAGCCTAACACTCAAATACTGGCTTCTTGAACCAATGCAGCAACTCACAACCACCACTAAACATCAAAAGACAGACAGGCATTGCCGCCTACCAGATTCCGTAGTAGCAGTGAGAAGAAGACCTATCATGTCGATTCGATTCTATCATTACCCCTACCCCTGTCAACTGCAATGAGAAGTTATATTAGGGTCCATCCCTGGCTCAGATTAATGGTCATGTGATTGAGTCAGCTGCAAATAGCTGCTTGCCCACGGTTTTACCCTCACACGCTTATTAATTTGAAAATCATTGTTGTCCATAGGGGTAATGATGTAATTTTTGTAACCTATTGTCCAATCCAATCCAATTTTTGGTACGAATACCACCTTTCAACCTTCGAGTTTTCGACTTGGCTATAATTTGGGTATTAATGGTGTAGATTGTAGTTTGTCTTTCGTACATTGAGCTACATTTTGTCAGCTTCCCGGCTTCTGATTGGTTGATTGTGTTCATTCCTTTCTTGTTAGGTTTTTCATGTCCGGCCAGAGTCGCGGACTTGTTGAGGCCTGGAGTAATTGTGTGCCCACCCTGTCATATGGTGCTGTTTTCTTCACGGAGCTTTACCAGTTGTCGTCTCTCCTGGTGTTCCACTTATTTCCCCGTCTTGCTCTATCTTCGAATCTTCTCGGTCTTGTTTGATTTCGTGTCTCGTGGGCGGCTTGGTGGTGCTTTCTTGGTGGAGAGTGATGTGGAGTCTTAGCTCATGCGGCTTCAGTTGGGTAGTCGTATTCATTCAATTCTACTTCTTCATCTGTTGCTTCTTCAACTGTCTGTGGCTTTGCATCTTCTGGTTCAGGTGTTTCGGTCTTGAGAAGCTCAATCACCTCGTCTGCCTTTTCATACTAAGGCTGGGTCCCCGCCCCTTGCTTCCCAGAAGCCTTAGAGTTGGCTGCGCCACCTGGTGGGATTTCACTATCATCATGAGCCGTGTACATGAAAATGGAAGAAACTGGCCCATACATATCATGTCTCTTAAACAGAGTTACGGACGAAGACTTAGATGAAACTGTTTCACTGTGCTTGTATCTCATGTTTGTCGCATTCCTTTGTTGTGCTGAAGATTAGTATTTGTTTTTATGTAACGCCACTGAATAGTCACTATTCTCCTAAAGATAGTGGTCACTGTCCAACATGGCCAGTGTCAACGGTAACTATGTCCTAAGCCTGAAAAAAAAATTACGATTTTTGTAGCTGTATGTCGGTACGTGTGTTTTATCTTCAGTGCACACGTGTTAGATAAATAAACGTTTTGTTGTTGTTGTTTGTTTAAAGGGAGGCTCCGTGGCGAAGTGGTCAAGCCGTTTGACTCGGGCTCCGAAGGTTGTGGGTTCGATTCCAGACCGTGTCCTTCGGTTCACGAGTGAAATTTTTTGGAGACTCCTGAGGGTCGTCGGTAGAGCTACAGAGTTCGTGCTTTGTGCGACGCTTTCCACGCTGCGGAAAGAGACCGAGCTATATGGGATACAATCCCGGTGCAATGAAGTCGACCCTGTCGACTTTTAAGCGACTTTTTTTTTTTTTTTTGGTTTAAAGACTAGATGTATGATTATCCTCTTGATGTTGTTTGTTCTTGTGTTGGTTTGATACTGAATACTTTATGTCCGCAAGGTTAATTCTGCCACTTGTAAAAGCATGTTTGTAAAGCCACCCCCTTGAAACGGGCAGTTACTTATTACATTATTATTTGATTTACGGTTGTAAATCTACAGAGGTTAGTTGGCTTTTCTTCTGCAAAGGATTTTCTGAACCAAGTGTCATTAGAACCCACAGCAAATGAAGAGCAGCGTAAATACGCGTGGCCTTTACTGCCTCTATGTACGAGGGTCACCTGACCGAGCGACGCCATAAACACACTTGAAGCGGCAAGCCAACACGATGACTTCACACTGAATGAATCGTGTTCATTCACTGACCACACCACGTTTATGTTCTATTGTGAAGATAATCACACGTGTATGTTCTATTGTGAAGATAACTACACGTGTATGTTATATTATAAAGATAACCACACGTGTATGTTTTATTGTGAAGATAACCATACGTGTATGTTCTAATGTAAAGAAAACCACACGCGTATAGTTTATTGTGAAAATAACCACAAGTGTATGCTATTTTGTCAAGATAACCAAATGTGTATATTCTATTGTGAAGTTAACAATCACGTGTAAGTTCTATTGTGAAGATAACCACACGTGGATGTTCTATTGTGAAGATAACCACACGTGGATGTTCTATTGTGAAGATAACCACACGTGGATGTTCTATTGTGAAGATAACCACACGTGTATGTTCTATTGTGAAGATAACCACACGGGTATGTTCTATTGTGACGATAACCACACGGGTATGTTCTATTGTGACGATAACCACACGTGTATGTTCTATTGTGAAGTTAACAATCACGTGTAAGTTCTATTGTGAAGATAACCACACGTGTATGTTCTATTGTGAAGATAACTACACGTGTATGTTATATTATAAAGATAACCACACGTGTATGTTTTATTGTGAAGATAACCATACGTGTATGTTCTAATGTAAAGAAAACCACACGCGTATAGTTTATTGTGAAAATAACCACAAGTGTATGCTATTTTGTCAAGATAACCAAATGTGTATATTCTATTGTGAAGTTAACAAGTTCTATTGTGACGATAACCACACGGGTATGTTCTATTGTGAAGATAACCACACGTGGATGTTCTATTGTGAAGATAACCATCACGTGAAATTAAGATCACCCTCCTCAGCTGGCAGGCAATTGATGATTATCACGATTATGATGATAATAATGGTTGAATCATATTCAATGGCCGGTTCAAATCTTCCTGGAAGAGAGGGTTATTTAGTGACCACAGAGCTTCAGGATGGAACCTGCCTCGTGAAATAAAGTATTTCATGCTTTCTGGTAGTAAAGCGGTCGGCGTGGTACTGAAAGCATCAAGGGTTGAGTGCCTTCTATTGAGTAAAATATGGTACTTACACTGTATCCCCAATATTCCACCAAAGAAACAGAGTCCTTGATCTGTTCTTCGTCAAAAGAATCTGTGTTAAGGCATCCCTTGGGTAGTCTGATCATCTCGGCTGGTATGGACGGGTGTGTAGGTGAACTGTCCCACTGCACGGTAGATCTGCATATACATGTTCGACAGTGTTCGTGTCTGTTACGACATGCGTTGCTACATTCAAGTATCGTTTGACTTGCGGATAGATACCAAAACTCTGCTACTAGTGCGATACATGGATGCTGTCTGCCTGGCATGAGAAGAAATTCATCCCATGAATACCCGAGACAAGCTGCTGGCCTCTACAGAAGAGACAGAATGGTGACACTGGGACAAGCTAAAGTATCGAGGAACAACATTCATTATACACAACAGGCAATGCCAAACGGAATTAGCCAGGAAGATAAGAGAAGCAAGTAATATATAGCCCTTGAAAAAATAGAAGTTAACCTTGACAATAGCCAGTAGTGGAGTAAGTTTAATAATACAACCAATAACAAGCAAAGATACTATTTTATAACATACGTGAAACAATAGTAAGGACTGTAGCCACACATAACACTGTCTACTACATATTAATGAAGCTGTCTTTAAGAAGAATTACAACAGTCAAGGCGCTGAACTTACGCGGCAAGTTCAAAAACTCTTCACCAATTATGTGTGTACTATTTATTTCAGTTATGTCCCTTGACACATAGAAACTGTATTTTTCATTCGTTGAAAATATAACAGCAGGACAATAGTGAGTGAAAGTATTATTCACTGGACTATTGCGTGCATGATTAATTCACGTCATGAATTAGTCAGTGACGAAGTAAACGAGAAGGACACCTAGGCAAACATAGAAACAGACTACCATACACGACCAAAAGACACACAGACAAACTAAGTCAGGTTTACAGCGCCGTGGTAACTGTTTAGTAACATGAGAAGATGCTATACAACAGAGAGGGGCTCTGTGTGAGAACAGAGTGAGACATGTCAACGGTGACTAGTGCAACCAGTTGTCCTTTGTGGAGCTGTTGAGTGTCCAACTGTTGGGTGTCTAACTGTTGTGTATCTAACTAACTGTTGTGTATCTAACTAACTGTTGTGTATCTAACTGTTGTGTGTCTAACTGTTGTGTGTCTAACTAACTGTTGTGTGTCTAACTGTTGGAAGTGTGTCTAACTGTTGTGTATCTAACTAACTGTTGTGTATCTAACTGTTGTGTGTCTAACTGTTGTGTGTCTAACTAACTGTTGTGTGTCTAACTGTTGTGTGTCTAACTAACTGTTATGTGTCTAACTGTTGGAAGTGTGTCTAACTGTTGTAAGTGTGTCTAACTATTCTGTGTCTAACTGTTGAAAGTATGTCTAACTAACTGTTGTAAGCGTGCCTATCAAACTGTTGTAAATGTGTCTATTTAACTGTCGTAAGTGTGTCTATTTAACTGTTGTATGTGTGTCTATTTAACTGTTGTAAGTGTGTCTATTTAACTGATGTAAGTGTGTCCATTTAACTGTTGTAAGTGTGTCTATTTAACAGTTGTAAGTGTGTCTATTTAACTGTTGTAAGTGTGTCTTTTAATTATTGTAGGCTTGTCTATTTAACTATTGTAAGTGTGTCTATTTAACTGTTGTAGGTTTGTCTAATTAACTGTTGTGTGTCTATTTAACTGTTGTGTGTCTATTTAACTGTTGTAGGTGTGTCTATTTAACTGATGTAAGTGTGTCTATTTAACTGTTGAAAGTGTGTCTTGTTAACTGTTGTAGGTGTGTCTATTTAACTGTTGTAAGTGTGTCTATTTAACTGTTGTGTGTCTTTTTAACTATTGTAGGTGTATCTATTTAACTGTTGTAAGTGTGTCTATTTAACTGTTATAAGTGTGTCTATTTAACTATTGTAAATGTGCCTATTTAACTATTGTAAGTGTGTCTATTTAACTATTCTAAGTGTGTCTGTTGAACTATTGTAAGTGTGTCTATTTAGATATGGTAAGTGTGTCTATTTAACTATTGTAAGTGTGTCTATTTAACTATTGTAAGTGTGTCTATTTAACTATTCTAAGTGTGTCTGTTGAACTATTGTAAGTGTGTCTATTTAGATATGGTAAGTGTGTCTATTTAACTATTGTAAGTGTGTCTATTTAACTATTGTAAGTGTGTCTATTTAACTATTGTAAGTGTGTCTATTTAACTATTGTAAGTGTGTCTATTTAACTATTGTAAGTGTGTCTATTTAACTGATGTAAGTGTGTCTATTTAACTGTTGTAAGTGTGTCTATTTAACTGATGTAAGTGTGTTTATCTAACTGTTGTGTGTCTATTTAACTGTTGTCTTTTTAACTTTTGTAGGTGTGTCTATTTAACTGTTGTAAGTGTGTCTATCTAACTGTTGTAAGTGTGTCTATTTAACTGTTGTAAGTGTGTCTATTTAACTGTTGTAAGTGTGTCTATTTAACTGTTGTAAGTGTGCCCATCTAATTGTTGTTAGTGTGTCTATTTAAATGTTGTAAGTCTGTCTGTTTACCTGTTGTAAGTGTGTCTATTTAAGTGTTGTGTGTCTTCTTAACCATTGTAGGTGTGTCTATTTAACTGTTGTAAATGTGCCTATTTAACTGTTTTGTGTCTATCTATCTGTTGTATGTGTGTCAATCTAAATGTTGTGTTTCTATCTAAATGTTGTGTGTCTGTCTAACTGTTGTAAGTGTGTCTATTTAACTATTGTGATTGTGTCTATTTAACTATTGTGTGTCTATTTATCTATTGTAAGTGTGTCTCTTTAACTGTTGTAAGTGTGTCTAACTTTTGTAAGTGTGTCTAAATAACTGTTGTAAGTGTGTCTATCTAACTGTTGTGTGTCTAACTAACTGTTGTAACTAACTGGCAGAGCGCCGAAGTACACTTGTTTCAGCAGCTGACATTATAATAAATACACACACTCGTTCGTCCAGTTGACTTGCCTTCGTGCCTTATTGTGTATGTCTACTGGCCTGCTTGTCTGTCTGTCTGTCCACCAAGAAATGTGCATACATAGTTTCCCTTACATATTAAACATTCTCCACAACAAATGCATTGCCTAACTTCTGAACCTTAATTACCACCCCGTCACTGTCTATCCTGCTCTCCCAAATGTCCACCCCTCCCCCAAATCTCTCTCTCTCCTCTCTCTTTCTGTGTGTGTGTGTGTGTGTGCGCGTGTGTGTGTGTGTGTGTGTGTGTGTGTGTGTGTGTGTGTAATCAAGCTCCTATTTCAGAGCATAAGTATATCGCATAATTTCACATATCGCAGACTCCACCAGTACATATATCGCAACCAAAGAAATTAGATCCTCTCGTAATCTATGTGGTCAGCGCTAGAACTGAGGATGCTGGGGCGAGAAAACAATACCCGTTCTCTGGTCAAGGATGGAAGCGACGAGGCTGGCAGGAGAAGGGAGCACAATGTCTGGTCACCGACAGAGGCAAGCAGCATGTTGGCAACATAAGACTGCGGCGACGACATCCACACTATAATACGATATTGATTTTTCTGATGCCAACAGAAACGGTTCCTTGAGACTGAAGTGCTGTGTGCGACTTGAGATTAAAGCGTGCCATGTTTGCAGATGTCTGCACTTAGGCACAGCAGAGATGCTTTCTTGACTTTGGCACAATCGTCACTTTGATGTGGACTAATAATGTTCACAGTAAACAGAGACACAAGTTGCTGCGCCAAGTTCACATGAAGGGACAGCTGCAAACAAGCACTGAAGCCGAGGATTATGTGTGCATGCGTGCAGGAATATATGCTTTGCAGAGGGGGATAAATTCGTTTGTAGAAAATAGTAAACCGATACGAAACTTAGAGACAAGCAGAAAGCCAACTACAACACTAAACACTCAGAGAGAGAGAGAGAGAGAGAGAGAGAGAGAGAGAGAGAGAGAGAGAGAGAGAGAGAGAGAGAGAGAGAGAGAGAGAGAGAGATGGCATTCTTGGACTGGCCAAATGGCACATCCATCCATCATGTGCCATGCCAGAAAACGTGGGCGGTGATGACTCGCCATTTCACTCGTCACCACTCGTCGACCATGCCATGTGGCCAAGCCATCCAGGTATTTACTTCTCGGTCTTCCCCTTTGGTCTGTTCCATTCGATTTTTCCAGTTGCCACTAAGTTCTCCACTTCATTTCTTCTCATAAAATGCCCAAAAATTTGTGACTGTCTACGTCTAATGTCTCTAGTCAATTTACGATTTTCATTTGTTTCTTGTAGTACTTGGTCACTGGTTTTTCTGTCTGCCCATGGTATTCTTTGCATTCTCCTCAAAAACCACATTTCCACGGCCATCAGATGTTTTTCAGCTTGTCCGCTCATTGTCCACGGTTCACATCTATACAAACGTACAGGTTCTATGTAGCACCTCAACACTCTACACAGGCAAGCGGATTTGTTAATAGAGAAAACTTGCATGACAGACCGACACACAGACACAAACAGACAGTGACACATAACCAGATACAACGAACCACCTCAGAGGCAATCAGGCTATCAGAGGGGCATAAATACGTGCATACAGACAAGGGTATCCACTAAACTCCACAGAACAAACAAAAAAATGCAGGCAAATGGAACACGTCTATGCAAGCTAATGTATTTGGTCACTTTGTTAACAGAACAAGGCCGGTGCATTAAACACGTTAAATGTAGCAAAGTATGAACTGGGAAAACATCACAGGTGGTAGAAGACCTGATTAAAACACTAACATTTAGAAATTGCGCGAAACAAGAAGGGGCGCAGCAGACATGAAGCTACTAAGACCATTGTATTGGACGCGGTAAGCTCTAGAATAATAAGAGCACAATTCAGAGCCGAAACGGACTGATACACAAATGTGATGGAGTGCTACGCTCTCATAAATGATAGGAAGGAATCAATCAAGGAGGTATGTCACAAGTACCTACCAAGTCTTATAAGCAGTCTGAGACATGACAACATCCACAGTCTGGTGAACGACCTGAATGTTAGCATGGGATCTTTAATATGGGGTAGTGAAGAATTCATGGGAATACAAGGACTGTAGGTAATGAATGCACATGGGGAATTTATACATCATATATTTTGTTGGGAATCAATGTACTACAGGCAGAAGAGCTTTACTACACTCAGTGATATATACATCAACTCGGTTATTACCTTACCACAAACCGGGAAAACACATCCAGCATATCTGCATTATCGATATATTTAGATCATTTCTGAAAGAAGTAAATGTCTATAGAGGTGTAATTAAGATCACCATTTTGCTGATAATTAAATTTAAGTTAAGAATATAGAAGTTCATAACATGTAATAAATATGGAAAGCAGTACAACATAGGGTATCTCAGAAATGAAGCAACCAATGAACAATATGTGGTCACAGTATTTACTAAGTGTCAGGTCCTGCAACAGTTAGTTGACGAAGTGAGAACGAAGACTGCTGGCAGCGGATTGACAGAATTTGGAACGAAAAATATCCTCTGAGAGGGACGCTGAAGTGTTTCATGGGCAACAGGTCCCTTCAGGATCCTGGCTAACGACAGTAGGATCGTTGATTCTTCCGAAGTCGGAGAGTATCTGCCTGCACGGCGAGGAACCACCAGTCTGCTCACCAATAAGCCAGACATGGGACAACGGATACTCACGCAAACCTGAGGTCCAGTATGACATCACACTGATGGTGGACAACAGAATGTCTTCATCCGACATACAGGACTTCACGCTGGAGTTCACAGCCAGCGAACGCAAGCAAACATCCTCAGAGAAATGGAAAGAAAGATACCCTCGGAGAAATGGAACGAAAACATAAAGCATGGCTAACTAACATCGCAAACGCTTCAGATAGACGAAAGGACAAGCAGATTTAAATCACAGCAGAACCGGAGTTGCTAAACTCTCGAGTCCACAAAAAGTACACTCAACGCCAATAAAGAAAATAGGAAGTGGATAAGGCGGATAAATATACACTTTATAGATGACCTGGCAAGAAAGACAGAAGTAACAACAGCGATGGGGATACCTATACAGCACAAAGTGGACCCAATAAGAGTTATAGTGCATTCAAAAATGTTTGCTCCCGTATAAAAATCTATAATTCAGTAACCAATTGAGAGAAAATGATGCGATTTAGCATATATAACTGTATCATTATGTACACCAAACAAAAATTATTTTTGTTCTGGAGATTGTACAGAGATCTCGATTGTTGTTTAATAAGCGGTATAAAATTTACGAGTTAGAGATCAAGAGCATATTACGAAATGTATTACATCTTTACACGGAAACAACAGTGTTCAATAATGAATGAATAGTCTCCGTGGTCAACGGGAATTCCCTTATGAGAAGAACGTCACATAGTGGACCGGAAGTGTTCAGAGGTGACATCATTAATTCTACCTATAGTGAGAGCTTTCACGAAACGTTATTAATTTATAGTATCTTACCATTTATCGCTAACATCTGAATATGTACATATTGTTGAATGAGACTGAATGTGAAATAATTTTGTACACTTGAAAGCAATGCTATGAAGTTGTTACACATATTCTAGTCAGGAAGTTGATCGCAGAAAACTTTTTCATGCATTCAATTTAAAAAGAAATATACTAACTGCATTGAATACAAAAGAAAAGTAGTACTGCGGTGGAAACTGTCGATATATTGACGAACTAAGTAGGTAAAGTCTATTCTCATGTCATCTGGTAGGTGTACAATAAATCTGGTCTATCATGTCTTTATTTCAGGATGTCCAAAGTTGGCTTCGGTGGTTTTACCTGACGACGCTAAAAATATTCATTATGTATGACGACTGCGTCTTAATTAGTGATAACGAATCGTACGTTTTTTCCCTACTTGTGCTGGTCATGGGAGATATTGGTCTGCTACTGTATGCTTCTTAATTTTAAAGTAGGCAAGATCTATAGGCTCTCTGTATAGGAATTATACCCTGTTTGAAAGGTGAGAATATACACTTTATGGGTTTCAGGTTCGAACGGCCGATATTTGTTTAAAATTGAATGTATGACGGACATAAATTTTCTAGTTGGAGTGGCCTTTAGATGGTTGAAACGGAAATAGCTATTTCGCTGAGACCAATCTGATCGAATAGTTTCCCAGGGTTATTTGGGATCATATGGCTTGTACGGTGTACATTTTCTTAAAAATTCGATAGTAATCTAACTTCTCAAGTAATTAGAAAGCTTCTGACTCCTTTCTGGGGGAATTTAGTGGAATTTCTCTTTTCAGCATCATGCGGCTGCGCTAAGACCATGAGCTTTCTATGTCTTGCTTAATATGAATGCACCGGTCTTCTACTGTCTGTATCTTCAATGTCATATACTCAGAAGACATGTTATTAGCATGGGATGAGTTCTAGTCCTCTATATAGTATTATTGTGGAGTATAAGATGCAGTCTATCATGAGGCTCATTTGAAAGGTGACACAAAGTGAATGTTGACTAAGTGACAGATAGAGTGGCTATGGTTATGTCTAGGGTATGTCCTTGTAAAATGTGATGTTGAACAACCGATTAACCAAGATGCATCCCAACCAAACACCAGTCAGTGAACAAGCGTTAATTTGCGCACATAATATTCCTTTAATTCTGAATTAACACAGACACATGTAGCATATAAATCCAGGAACAATACTTCTCTAAGAATATATCTACATCCCAATGGAACACTTCGAATAACACTACCTCTCACGGCTACTAAATCTCGTCCCACACGACAGGTATACTAGCCTCTCTCTAGGCCCGACTCAAAGTAACCCACTCTGGGTCTCGAATTCCACTCACTATCAATGGAACCCACAGTGCGGAGTTATCTTCCGAACTCCGTCACAACTCTTCACTTTCTCAGACCACCACCTTCTCCTGGTCCGGTCTAAACTCAACTCCCTCTCAGCTCGGAGTTCAAACACTAACTGATCTCCGTCAATCTTTGTCCCTCTCTTTTCAACAATTCTATCCCCCACATTGCTTCACACACAACACACAACCTCACTGCTCCACCTGTCTGCCTCACCAGCTGACTTCTTCTCAGCTCCCCCTTCAATCACTGTCTTCTCATTTTCGCCCTCTGGGGGACTTACTATCCGCCCTATTTTATCTCGTGAACTGTTTATCTTGTACGGCCACTCACCTTAATGCCAATGACCACAGGCATGTGACAAAAGGAAATCTTACTTATTCTTAAATATGTTCAACCAGTGAGTTCTATTCCCAAAAGGATGTGTCTTGTTGGGCAGAACAAATATATTGGTCTGATAAAATAACTCTGAAACAACCACACATGTGATAGTGGTAGGTGAGTGGTGAGGAGATCAGATTACCTGCGAAAGATATTCACCCGTGTTTCCTTTTGTTACATGAACCCGTGTTTATTACACCTGGATTAACTCAATGCCGTGGTTATGAAGTTCTGCGTTGACTACCTTTCTACACATCCCAGTACAACCAATGTAACCTGCAACATTAAATACTTGTCTAACCAGTAGGATCAAGATACAGGCTGTTAATGAAGGCTGAAGACTGCTGTTTTCAAGACTCATTACTCACCGGAAGTGAGACGTCTGATTGTTCAAGGGTCGAGACCAATCAGGTGAATCAAAGCCCAGTTCTGCTTGAGGGTTCACACAGCATGCACCCACCTCTCACTGCTTGAAACATGTTTGGTTTTGATAATGATTCTTCCTCTTAAGAACCAAATACCGATGATCAAAGGAACTTTCAACTGTGCTTGAACCATTCGCCCAATGACATTCTTTCTCTGAAGGTCTTATTTGTCACATACTACGTATGTGTGAATCTACAAGTAAATATGTTTATAAATGTACAACAGAGTCTATTAGCAGTTAAAATGCAATACGATTAGAGTTACTATATAAGACAACTACATCAGAAGAATAGTTAACAAAGACAGACAGGATGAAAAATTACAAGTTCAGGTCAGGGCTATCGTGCAACGGCGGGCTGCTGGGGAAACAAGGGGAAACGCAACGTTCAAAGGCTTCAAAATGACGACCTACGACACCCAGGCGCAAGCTTCGGCCGGATTCAGACGTATTTCCAGTTCTCATCACATGACCAACAAACCTGATTGCCTCTTTCTTATTGTTGAATATAATGTTCTAGTTTCAGACGTATTTATTAGGTACAGAAATAGTTGTAGTGAAATGTAATTGTGAACAATTTGAGTGATTTATCACGTTTAAAATAGAGACTATGGATAAACAACAAGATCAGTTTATTCTTCATGGACAACTTTCAACAACGACCATGAGTGCTCTCTTGAGCCATTTGTTTTAGACAAGGAAACTACGACAGTGCCTTCTCCGCATCATAGAGAGAATACTACGCTTAACAATGAGTGGGAAATGTAAAGGGGATATCCATGACTGTCCATGTTGTATGACTAAAACGAGCCACTGAGGATCATGATAATATTCTAACTATCTGTCTGATCTAAATTTCAAGATTACATGTTCAATACGCTATTTACAGACAGTGTTGTTACATCATGTGCGTGGGTTTCATGATTATTCTGGATGCGAATGCTTGTCATGTGATATGAATAGACTGCTCTCATTGTCCAACATGTATGTATTCATGTCTCCCTTATCATAGTGTTAAAAAGATTAGGTGCATACCTTTACAGGACGCCGCAGTCAACACCAGCAATTTTTTTGCTGTTGTGATCACTTGGCAAGTTTACGTTCATTGCTTTCTGAACGATCCGCACCCACACCATTTCGTAAAAAACAAACGCAAAGCGCTCCTGTCAAGTCACCCGCAACTGTGTTTCAAACGCGGGTATGTGGGATTACGAACTGCCACGGGGCCGGCTTATAATAGTGTAGTGCTTACATGTTCCCTTGGACACCGCCTATTCTCAACTGTATTGTTGGTGTTGTGCAGACTTATGTTAGTCTGAGTGTTAGAGCGTCGAAAACGCTGTAGATATATCTGTATATGGTGAAGGGCTCATATAGGTTTATTTATTTGATTACTACCAGAAAATTGCAAGAAAATCACGCATGCACTGAGTCCGGCAATCTTGGGGCTGTGGCAAACCACAATCCTGCCATGACACCCTCAGAGACATATAGCAGGGACTAGAGCAATCACGATACCACTACACACATCCACTGACCTGTCTGTGGTGAGTATTAGCCCTGGTCTAACACTGTTGACATACTAGCTAATGTGGAGACATGGAGAGAATGTGACATAATCCAGAGACTCAAGATGGGTGAGGGAACACGTTGGCGTCGTATAGGGTGTCGCGAGTTAAATAAACTTGTTAGTTCGATCGATGACAACCAAGCCCGACATTGGTCTGCAAACAAAATAGACCCTGTGTTGTTGAACAGACTGAGAAAATACGTCGGTGGAACTGTCTGCACCTGGTCGGCTTTTTTTGTATTAGATCAAAGTGAGTCACGTCACGATGTCTACACATGGTCGACAGTTTGTTGACAGGTTGTTGTTCGAGAGACGTGCACTGCCGTCATCTGTCTGCAGGGCGGGAATCGGCCGTTGAAAGTGATGGACAGAATGTCTGCCAGAGGTCGGAAGGATTCTGTCATATGGGGGCAAAGGTCTCTGGCTCACAAACAGCCAGGATCTTTGTTGTATGAGACAAAGAATTTCCCAGATGAAAGTGAACTTGACAGCGAATTGACTCTGGTTAGTCTAGAAACAGGGGGACAAAGCCAGATTCTGGACTGATTGGCGTCTGGACTTTTTGGTGACGTCACTCAAGCACCCATATAAAACCCAGTGCGGTAAACAGGTGGAGGGAGTCGAGAAAAACATTCTGAAGTGTTAGGATCGAGGCATTATTCTGAGTTGCGTTACATGAGTGAAACTATAATGTCTAAGTGGTGATAATTTTCCGCGGACATAGATCCAATCTGATTGCATAGTTTCTCGAGTGGCAACCAAAATAGGCATATGGTAGGCTATTAATAATATCTAATTTAAGAGTATGATTAGGAATAGAGTACAGTGCTGTGCGGTGATCTAATGTATTATAAGTGCAGTGATATAATGTCTTATGATTAGTGATAGAATGTTCTATTAGTGCGGTGCTAGAAAGTATCATAGGAGCGTCGGCACTGGTATCCTATTGTGTGGCTTCAACTAGCTTGTGTGATACATCATTTTACTCGGGGAGTTGAGGACAATGTAGTGGAATAATAATTAGAGAGATTAAGGATGGTTGAGAGGGAGGAGGGGAATGTGAAATGGTAGGATCTTCCAGTAGGGCATCTGCTGGGTTTCTACCCGTTCCTTTATTCTTTCCTGGTGTTGCCATGTATAAGACCAGTGTGATGCGCGATTTGGCCGTATGACAGAGATCGGATCTCTGTTATAGATCTGAGTGCTGCTATTGGCCTACAATCACCTAATTACGGTCAGGATTGAGTTGCCCTCACCATGATGTTATCTACTCTACAGGTTCCATTTACAGTTCCCCTTGAATGTTCCATGTGAGTGTGAGATGATTTATTACGAAGAAGCAGTTCAAAGTTTTATACAATGATGGCTCATGGAAAGAAGACAGAGGTTGCTGAGAGGGTTTTACACGGGGCTCAGAACCTAGTTGTTCCGCAGAAACCTGGCTTCTGCTGAGCAGGATTTAATGAACATAATTGTTGTGTTTAATGAGTGATAAGCTTCATCACCGAAGATTAATAACTCGCATACCAAGGATATATATATATATATATATATATATATATATATATATAGTGTGACTATATATATATATACATCTACCTAACAAACATTAATAGGTTGTGTTCTAAAAGAGGGGAAAATGTTATAATCAGAGACTTATGAACATTAGATTTTCCCCAAGTGACATTTCAGTTAATTGGAAGATTATCAGTTCAACAAACATTATGAAACAGAGTAACTTCACCGTGTGATAGAGTGAAGACCAAGATCAGCAGTGTCTATTGGATGACCAGCATCCTGCTTGTTCGAGTGATTGGAGAAAGTTGTCATGTGGACGGAGAACCATCTTCTGGGTGAGGTTCACTGTCCGGAATAAATGGTGCTGTTGTGTGCTAAGCACTATGATGTTACAGACTTTGCTTCTAAATCACTGGTCTACCATTAGAATATTCGACACACATTCTACACCTTATACACACATACACACTTCTCCTACATATACTCTTTGCTTTAATAAATTTCTTGTTTTTTTTTTTTATTTGTTGAAGCTAGAGTTGTCAAGTATGTTATGTTAGGGAAGAATGAGAGGGGGCATAATCCAGGGGTGAATAAGAGTG
Source organism: Cepaea hortensis (assembly GCA_963921405.1). Lineage (NCBI taxonomy): Eukaryota > Metazoa > Mollusca > Gastropoda > Stylommatophora > Helicidae > Cepaea > Cepaea hortensis. The sequence goes on from OY992879.1 coordinate 45,671,084, forward strand.
AGTGGAAGGTGTCTTCAGATTGAAGGAGTGTGTGGACGGAGTCTGCTGGATATCTCCAGGATAGGGATATTGGATAAAAAAAAATAATATGGGTGTTGATTCCCTTCACTCCAGGGACGACACTAAAGTGGTAAAGAAGAACAAGTAACTAATACGATATTTATTCTTTACACACACGACAGACACATATCGAGACATACTAATTGAAGTATAACTAACAAGTGATTCTGGAATGTACTGGCAAATACATAGAGTGCGATCTAAGATGTCATAGGCAGCGAGTTGGAGACAGACGAATCATGGTGTCTGTCACAGAAATTAACATAAGATGGGACGATTTTGCATACATTTCCTGCGGGCCTCCAATGGGAGAAACAAGTCAGAAAATGGAGAATATATAGCTTCCAGAATGATGCACGGAATTGGGACCTGAGTAATAAGCATAATAGAGATTAAAACGCAAACGAAGCGTCTTCATTGTTTTCTTTTTCCGCGTTTCCATCCTGTTTCAGGATATTGCGGTCAACACCAGCACCTTTCAGCTGTGTGTTGATTCCTAGGCTAGATTACGCTCATCAGCACGCCACGACTTTCTGAGCGACCGGCTGCATACTCTCATAAGTCCCTAGTGTGACTCGAACCACTTCTAATTCTCGTCCGCTCACGTTGACTACAAGAGTATTCGGGATTAACGGAGAAAGCTGCTAACCCCTCGGCCAGGCAGCGCGTCTTCATTGTAGTGGGTTTAATCCCTACAGCCCTCCGTGGTTTGGGCAGATAACCGCTTGCCGAAAGCGTCGCACAGAGAGCATGCACTTTGCAGCTTCGGTGGCAGCCCTAAGACCCGGGGTGGTGGTTGGGGGGGGGGGGAGGGAGACACTAGCGAACAAGACGAAGGAAACCGAGAAAAACCCACGTCCTTCTGTGCACGAATTAAACAGGCTTACCCACTTCGCCACAGAGACCCGCATAATGAGACGAGGATGTGTGGAAGGTGCAAAGACGTGGTTTCATTAGACAAATGATGATGTGCAGACAAACATTGCAGTGAATATATCTTGACAGAAATTAAACGCACAAATATTGCTTATTCGAAGAGGCCAATCTACAATCTGTGGGCATGTAATGAGAAGGAGAATGTTGGGGTATGTCGCGACAACTGGGAAGTGAGGGGACAAGTGAGGCATAGGAAGGGGGGCGGAGAAGTGAGGCATGGGGGGAGGGGGCAAGTGAGAAGATGCTGGACAGCTTTGCACCATGACATGAAGGAACATCAGTATCAGAAATGGTTGGCAGTACAAGAGACAGAAGACTACGGATATTCACAACATCCAGACAGATGGACGGATGGACAGACACACAGCGAGATACATACAATCAGTGCCGCTGCGGTTAATAAAGCTGAGATCCCAATAATAGCCATTTAGTCATTCATAGTTTCAGAACCATTCAATTTTGTGGACAAAACGGTGTGCTGGGATTTCATGGGATTCGATTTGTCTGGGGCTTTTCTTCCTGTTTCCAGAAAATGAATTTCGAGAATGAAACTCACTGGGGCCGAGGCTGGGCATTGTGAAATTGGTTTATATTTAAAAGCTGTTTTCTCACTCAACCTCCCCCCCCCCCACCCTCCTCCCACCCCACACTCCCTCCTCGGATGATACGAGGTCCGTCGGTAGCTGCAGACGTGGCGCCGTAGTCAAACCAGGGTTGCCATTCTAGATGTTTAACATCTAGAGCAAGATGTTTTCTGTCAAAGAAAAGTGGCAACTCTTGTGTCAGACAGTTTCCAGACGGCGTGTGTGGTTAGTCTTGTGAGTACTGGCGCCAGCGGTCCAGCCAATGTCCTAGTCTAATGCGTTATTACACAGAGAGGCGTGCACACAATAGCGAGGCGTGCACACAATAGCAAGGCGTGCACACAATAGAGAGGCGTGCACACAATAGCAAGGCGTGCACACAATAGCGAGGCGTGCACACAATAGCGAGGAGTGCACACAATAGCGAGGCGTGCACACAATAGCGAGGCGTGCACACAATAGAGAGGCGTGCACACAATAGCAAGGCGTGCACACAATAGCAAGACGTGCACACAATAGCGAGGAGTGCACCCAATAGCGAGGCGTGCACACAATAGCGAGGCGTTAGCACCACAGTTGTATCACCATCACTGGGGTGCCTATAATGTATGGAGGGGACAGCATTATCTACACAGACCACAACAGAAGTAACACCAATAGTCGGCCATGTCACCAGGGAAGTGACATCGTTAGCCAGAGATGCCACCAGGGAAGTGACTTTAGCCAGAGATGCCACCAGGGAAATGACACCATTTAGCCAGAATCGCCACCAAGGAAGTGACATCATTAGCCAGAGATGCCACGCGGGAAGTGACACCAATAGTCGGCGATGTCACCATCGAAGTGACGCCATTTATCAGAGCTGACACCCTATATCAGATGGCTTTATTTTTATTCGTAATTTAGAGGCAGACTAAGCACATACAGTGTCATGCAGAGTGCAATGCTGAGTGTTAAAAGTTTTACTAAACACGTCGGCCGTTCTTCTGGCTACTAAGACAATTACATAAGTGTCTAGTGTCTAGTTGGAGTGTCTAGTTGGTCGTGTGTCGAAGTTCACTTGTTCCTGCAGAGAGGCGCCGTCGTCATTTGGAGGCGAAAGGTTCGATCCCGGTCGGTAACTATAGCTTTCAAATTTTATGTTGTCTAGTGCGTCTTCTAGTCTCTATTTCCTTCTTCTCCTTCTGTGAGCGCCAAATAATACTATGTGTGTCTATTTATGTAATTTTTCTTCTGGCTATTAGCCTGGAAGGGGTGTCACGTGGTGGCATGTTTATATTCAAAGCATATGCTGAGAAATCAACTCACGGGTATAGATCGGTATTCATAGCAGTGAAGAAAAGTAGTAGTAGATACTGCAGGACGGCTTAGACGGAATAAAAATTGAAAGCTTGGGTGACAACAACGGGATTCGAACCTTTCGACTCCAAATGGGGAAGGTGAACAGCTGAGGAAATACGAACTCTGTGGTGCTTAGCCTGCAAGTCGACATATATACGTTCCTTCAGCGAGGTGTTGTCGTCATTTCGAGGCGCCAGGTTGAATCCCGTTCTCGTCTAGCTTGTCCTGCAATCTATATCTTTTTCCTCTATTTCTAGGCGTGTCCATCGATATATGTGAATTTATTTCTCGTATTTGAATAGCTGCAATTGTCATCAAATAACTGGTATTTCTGGGTAGCACATGGTGAGGTTTGATAGCCAGCTCATTCCCTCAAGCTAATCTCTATACTAGCATGTTTAGAACATCTAACCACATGCACGCGTTCTAATGTCACATGCACAAGGCGGGCGGATACACACTCACTGTCAAAAGACATGATCACCAATGTCACACGACATGGACTAAAAGAAGAAGGATAAAAAGTCGCGTTAAAGTCGACAGGGTCGACTTCATTGCACCGGGTTTTATCCCACATGACTCAGTCTCTTCCCGCAGCGTGGAAAGCGTCGCACAAAGCACGAGCTCCGTAGCTCAGCGACGACCCCCAGGAGTCTCCTAAACATTGCACTCGTGAACCGAAGGATGTGGCCTGGAATCAAACCCACAACCTTCGGAGCCAGAGTCAGACGGCTTGACCACTTCGCCACGGAGACTCCCGAAGAAGGTAGAAAAGAAAAGAAGAAGGATGCTTTAACGTAACAAGGAAAAATTAATTAATTCATTCAGTAGCATGTCCATTGCAGAACCTCGCTAACATACCAACCGTCCGGAAAACGTTTCGATCGTAAGCAAGATGTTCCGCATCCGATACACCCATCTGGAGATCATCCGCCACATCCTGCACCCATCTTCTCTCTGGCATACCACTTCTTCTCTTCCCGGGCATATACCCTCCATGATTGTTCTCTTCAAACTTCCATGACGTTTCAAGTGACCAATATATTTCACTTATCTTTGTTTCATCGTCTTTAGTAGCCAACCTTCTTCAATACAACAAAGAAACATACAGTGTTATTGCTGATATCTGTATGGGATGCTAAACGTAGCAGAGAACGCCAAGACAGCGACGGTATTATTTCGTTTGGCGGTACAGTATCACTATTTAAAAAAAAAAAAAAAAAAACAGCAACAACAACCAGACACCAGACAACACTAGAGATCTAAGTACAAGGCATTAAAAGTAACTTGCTCCGACAAGCGACGGATCAACTAGCGGAGATAATGAAAATCAAAGAGCGCGAGTTACACGTTTGCTCTCAGTTCAGAGCAGTGAGACTGACCACGGGACTTCAGAACGCCTATTTGTTCGTGCTGACTGCGACATATTCGCGGAGAGTTGTTTTGCAGACATTTTCCAAAGAATAGTCTAAGGTGGTCACTTCTTGAGGATCACCAGCTGCCCAGTGATTTTCCAGCATCCACTGCACCATGCAGAGTCAGCGGCGTTGAAAGTATCACTGGATTTCTCTTCAAATGTTCAGACAACACATTTACGGAGACGCATGTGTGGCTGTTTTCACTTCGTTAGTCCGAAGTGGCGTATGATATTCTAATAGTTAAATAGCCGTCTACCAAAGTAACTTCACAACCACCGCCACAGGCAAGAGTTTGTGTATAATTGATTTCCATTTCTCCTTTCTAGGGTTGGTTCACTGCCAGCATTCCCCAGCGAGTAACATATTTATCTCCTGTCATTTACCCCCCTGGTGCACTAGTGTCTGTCCGAGTCGTAGTGACGTCAGTGGTCGATAATACTTGTATTGTAGTTGTCGTCCGTTGTTGGCAGCAAGGAGAGGGGTGGGTTGTGACAGTGAGGTGTGAGTGAAAACTGTGTGGTCTAAGGCAGTGGTTCTCAACCTTTTTTGGCCCATGCAATCCTTCACCATATATTCAGAAAATCACCCCCCCCCCCCTCTTTTCGTATTTCCTCCCTATAAATCCCCCCCCCCCACACAGTATACGTAAAAGTGGAAGCTAAATTTAATAACACATACTTGAACAAGTCTAGACATCTACATAAAACTTGATTTGCGGGTCTACTTACGTTATAAAACGAATTTTAGAAGGCGAGAAGTACAGGACCGTAAAGTATAGAGGGAAAAACAATATCAAGTAATCGGTTCTTGTATTAACGCGATCTTAAAATAATCTTAATCTCCCCCCCCCCCCACGGAAACCATAAATTTCCCTTGGGGGAGGGGGGGGGGGTCCCACCACAGGTTGATAACCACTGGTCTAGGGAATGGACAGAGAGAAAAAACGTTAGCATGAGTAGATGGATGGACCCATTCAACTCTTTCTGTAATCTAGTGCCGCTTCAGCTCGCAGTTGTGTCGCTGTGTTTGCTCACCCCGACACAGAGGTCAGCGTGGCCGCCGGCGGTAATTAGCTGGTACTTACATTTCCAGTGCCACGACGGCGGGGTTGGGGGTTCACTTCACACACCAGTCAGTCAGTTGGACTTCTGTTTCAGTCAGATGGACTTCTGGTTCAGTCAGTTGGACTTCAGGTTCAGACAGTTGAACTTCAGGTTCAGACAGTTGGACTTCTGGTTCAGTCAGTTGGACTTCTGGTTCAGTCAGTTAGACTTCTGGTTCAGTCAGTAGGACTTCTGGTTCAGTTAGTTGGACTTCTGGTTCAGTCAGCTGGACTTCTGGTTCAGTCGTGACCGATTTGGCAGTAGACCGTGTCTCACTGGTTTTAACGTGTTGGTATGGGAGCCGGTCGTTCCCGTCTGGGAAAGCAATGGCAAACTACTGAACGTAAAACTTGCCAAGTCATCAAGAACGGCAGTAAAATACTAATGTTGATTGCAACGTCCTGTCAAAGGATATACAACTTTAAAAATAGTGTGTACGGACAACACAGAAATATAAATCACAGTAGCAACGCAGTGCTTGGACATTACAATATCAGCATAGTGTAGGACACGTATGGACTAAGCAGGTTATTAAATAACGTTTTGTTTAAAACATCAAAATACGAACCCTTGACACAAAACACAAATATTATTAAATATACAGAACAAAAAACGGAGTTAATATAAACTACAAAACCTTAAACACAAGGACAGAAAGTGCATTTAAAAGAAATACTGCAAACAACATTAGAGACACAGACTGTTAACTACTAAATCTAAAGACAACACAGTAACATAATACAATCGTGAAAATACCCTAAATAACGCCAGAATAAAAAAGATTGAAAGAGTGCAGAAGGTAACGGGAACAAAAGATCCAAGGTGTAAACAGCAAACTTAGTTTCAGAAAACAGATACAAAATTAACAGCAAACTCAGAGACATACAATATGCATACCAAAAACCAAGTGGGTCATACACCAATAACACTGCTGAGAAAACAAAGCCAAAAATATGGAAAGAAAGCAGTGAACAGCATCGCACATAAAGAACAAATCTAACATATTGGATTTCTAAGGTAGAACTAGTTTGCAGACACTAATGGCAGACAAGTGGAGATGCGCTGCCTCAAACTTGCAGGCTTTCTCTGCTAGCGCAGAAGCCGCGGCTGAGGAGATGTGTCACTCTAAACATGATTAGTTGTTGCGGCTGTTGAACTTGTTAGAATGTCTTATGAAAACAGATAATTTCCACGGGGTTCTTGCGAGTTTGTGAGTAGAGTATTTGTTCACGAGTGTTGTCCTGATAAGTATGGTTTGTGTAACTGTAAGAGAGGATGAGATTAGAGTCTGTTAGTTAAATGTGTGGATAGAGAAATAGATAACCGAATCGATGAGAAGACTGATCAAAGAGGTGATAGATAAACCCAGACCGGCTTAGGGAAACAGACAGACCCACGGATGGACGAACGGGAAGACGGCCGGGAAGACGGCCGGGAAGACGGCCGGGAAGACGGCCGGACAGATAGTCAGATATGTAGACACACTGGCCGGTAGGTAGGCAGGACATACAGATGCGACATGCAATCAATCAGAAAGAGAAGGAGTGAGGGACGTATAGAGAGAGAGAGAGAGAGAGAGAGAGAGAGAGAGAGAGAGAGAGACAGACAGAGAGAGACAGAGAGAGACAGAGAGAGAGAGAGACAGACAGACAGAGAGAGACAGAGAGAGACAGACAGAGAGAGAGAGAGACAGACAGACAGAGAGAGACAGAGAGAGAGAGAGAGAGAGAGAGAGAGAGAGAGTACAATCGGTGAACCTGGATAAGACACACTGCTAGTTATTATCACGGTTGTGTGTATGTAGGAGTTTATACCTGTAGATTCTAGAAACTAAACATTCTTGTTCATCTATTTCCAGCCGTCAAGCAGAGTGTCAGGTTCTATTATCCCCGTTATTAAAAAAGAGAAGCGAACTGGAAGAGAAAGGCTCCCATTTGCGGAGAACACTCGACCAGCTGACCCAGGACGAGACCTTATTCTCGGGGCCTGTAGTCCTGTTATACAAGTAACACATGTTGTCTTCTCATCTTGACGTAAATTACAAGTACCTCTAGTGTCGGAGTGGGTCTGTCTAATGGCGAAGAACACTAGTAAAGGGAAAGCTAATCCACAAGCAAACATCAGTTCAGTGCATTAGAAATAGTCGCACATGTATGAACTACGTTTGAGTTCAAAGCGAGCGAACGAAAAAAAAAACAACACACGCACACACACACGCACGCACGCACACACGCGCGCACACACACACACACACACACACACACATACACACACACACAAAGAAGAAGAAAAATACAAGTAACACGGTAAGTTACATATTTTGATTTAAATTCACATCATTATTTACATAAATTCATACGACCATAATTTCACAGGACTGCCTGGTATATGTGCATGTCTCGTGTCTCGAAATCATCAGCTATCATTATACCACAGACCATCATATTCTGACTGATTTATTGATTTAGTTATAAAGACGAAGAATGCAAGTAAATGCAGTTTTAGTTTGTTTAACTCATAGCTGTATCTTAGTGAGTATTCCAAGTATATATAATTGTGTATGTTTAAATGTTTATTACAGTGGTAGGTGGGGATTATGAGTTGAGCTGTGTTGAGTCAAGAACCGGCATCACTGCACTTGGGGTATTCCCATAAGCGCTCAGTCTCCATCTTCAACAGTCAGCACAGAGTTCCAATACTAACGGTGCCCGATATAATCTAAGTATGTGTACATCTTGCTTTACCTCTGAGTGACGACTGTCGACCAGATTCACTGACCACACCTTGCTGCTGCTTTCTCTCTAGACCATGATAGTCCATCTGTTCTTCTGTTTAATGTCATTCTCTCTGAGGGATAGAGGGGTTTAAATGCCTACATTTACGTATATTAACTAACTACTAGACATGGCGGGTGTTCTCTTTGACAATAGCTCATCGCTGGTATAAGGATTTCCCCACCTACAGTAAACACACATAAGCGAAAGTATGGAACACAGTCATAATGAAGTTACGGTACAAAGATTCAACGGGAACATGGTGGGAAGGACAAGACAACAAGTTATATTAACAAGTATGAAGACGGAACAGATAAGTGAATATACTGATATATAACATAACTATGTCTTAGCAGCACAGAGGAGTCCGTTTGTGAACATAATAAAAGACTCCTCCCCCCTCCCCTTAAATTAGCAGACAGCGAATTAATATAGCTAACAATAAATGTTACCTAAGAAATTGAATTTAATGACTGAAATGAGGGTGGAAATATTATCAAGGTGTAAACAAAATTGTGACAGGAGACAAGTAACAAATAATGATGTATTCATCGGGCCCAGTCGACAACTCTCGCCGATACAACAAATTGCCCAGCCAAGCGTCATCTCCAGACAATAGGCTCTGTGATTACACAGGCGTCCAGACGTGTTGATCTCCAGACAATGGCTTGTGTGATTACACAGCAAGCAGATGTGCTGGAATCTTCAACATGACGTCCTGGTGTACATGCTGCCCCCCCCCCCATGCCCCTCCTTCCTCGAAAAACTGACTGTAGATGCGTCTGATCAGCCTCCTCCCTCCTCCCATACGTCGCTTCTTGCTTGACCAACTGGCTGTAGACACGTCTACCTACACATATATGGAGTCACGTATCTTGGATGGAATAACCGGTAGAAGGAAACCTGTTATGATTGATTGCTGCAGTCGCACATTCTGACCTCTGATGTGCATACTTTGATGCATTCCCTTCGAGAAGAAACGAGGAAGAAGGGTTAGTAGACGTGCATTAAAAAAATTACGAGGGAAAAAGTAAATATGTTAGGCACATAACTAAAAAGGAACGAATAAGAAGTAGAAGATTTAGTAGACGCAGACGTGGATATAACAGACGCACAACGAAAAAGGAGCAAAGAAAAAGTGTTAGTAGACGCCAATGGAAAAAAGGTACAAGAGCGAATTTAATGTAGAACACTCGCATCCAACAAGCAAGAAGTGGAGTTAGTGGACGTGCAATGTACAACTGGTTCGTGTCTGTGTGTTCATGTTGCCGAGACAGGTCGCTACGTCAGAATCCAACTGCATATCTCTTCAATGGCTGATGTCTGAGTGACTTCAACGCGCTGCGCCTTTGTCTTGTCAGTATCCACACCAAAGTCCACGCATATTACGAATTTGTTAGACTCCTGGAAGGCCAGTGAAAGCCTCCACAGCTTCATGACACGTTAATGGTATACGTAGTGAGGACACCATTCCTCGCAGATTATAACGATAGCCAAATGGAATAGTTCGGTAACAGATAACGACAATGAATGCTCAGAGATTCCGCTGTCACAAGCGATTAAACAACACACGGATATATCGGCCTACAGACTGGCATTAGGTCACGAACAACTGGACATTGCGGAAACATAATGCACCACGAAACAAACGATTCAAACAACGAATATGTCTAGTCATTTCTGGCCGCTCTGCCACAAGTACTTGCAGATATTCATGGACATACAACCAAATACCGGCATTCTGTCACAGACACCTGCACATATTTGTGGACACATCTACCCCATATACTGCAACCGTGCCACGCACATTTCAAAACATACCTGGACACGTTAGGCCACACACTAACACCAGGTCGCACCTGCTTGAAATAACCATAGACATGTCGAGCCCCATGGTGGCACCGCGTCACACCTGCTTGAAATAACCAGAGACATGTCGAGCCCCATAATGGCACCCCGTCACACCTGCTTGAAATAACCAGAGACATGTCGAGCCCCATAGTGGCACCCCGTCACACCAGCTTGAAATAACCAGAGACATGTCGAGCCCCATAGTGGCACCGCGTCACACCTGCATGAAATAACCAGAGACATGTCGAGCCCCATAATGGCAAACCGTCACACCTGCAGGCACTTACTCACGGCCATACTGAACCACACAAAGTGACAGTTACATAAATAAACAAACATAGTATTGTTTGGCGCTCACAGAAGGAGAAGAAGGAAATGAGACTAGAGGACGCTCTAGACAACATAAAATTTGAAAGCTATAGTTACCGAAAGGGATTCGAACCTGTCACCTCCAAATGACGACAGCGCCTCACTGCAGGAATACGTGTACTTCGACGCATGACCAACTAGACACTGGTCATGCATCTAAGTACAGACTATGTTTATTTATGTAACTGTCTCAGTGGCATCAACGGGTCCCCCGACTGATTTTCTGTGTAATACACACATAGTGGCGCACGTCACACACGCTTGAAGATATCCACCTGAATATAAGTGGATATGTCACTGCACATATTCGCCTGCCGTCCCACCAGAGCATATTACCAATGTGAAACGGAAAGCTAGATATAAATATTAATGCACACCTACCTAATATTACCCACACAAGCACGCGCGCACATACTCACACATGAACAGACCTACAACAATTGTTGGACATTGTAGAAACAGAGAGTGTAAAGAAAGGACTCTCCTTGAATATCAAGAAAACAATAACACTGGTGATATCAAAGAAAACAATGACACCAAAATGTGATATAGAAATAGACGGAAACATTCTTAATCAAGTGGATAATTTTAAATACCTTGGGACATTTATAACATCAGATGGAAGATGTACAACAGAGATTAAGAGCAGAATAGGGCAGGCAAAAACCGCATTTCAGAAAATAAACAGTATCTTTCGCAATAATAAGTCACTATCAATGAATGTAAGAAAGAGAGTACTGAAATACTATATAGAAGCTGTGTTGCTGTATGGCAGCGAATCTTGGAATGTAAATGAACAAATTAGGAAGAACTTAGAAGCAACATGGGGGATGGGTTGAGGTGGGAATGAATAGGTCCAGATGACCTCGAGAGTGCGAGAATGTTCAGAATCAAACCCAGTCTGCACATGTGATGGTAGTGTAATATATGCTATTTTTCGTAATTGCAATGGTACTTGGTGTAATGTAAGCCCCGGCATTCAACGAGACCTTGTTATTGGTGTTAAATAGGTAGAAAATTATGCGAAGTAAAGGACTTTTAGATTACTGCTTGCTTGCTTGGTTCAAAAACAAAAATTCCAAATTCGACCTCTTTCAACCTGCTTCTTTCATCTGTGGTTATTGTTGAGGTTGTGGTTTTTTAGATGAAATTTGGGAATTCCTTGGACTGCCAGAGTAACTAACAACGATTGCCTGAAAGAGGTTAATGAAACTAGAATATTATTCACAACAATAAGAAAGAGACAAAATAGTTGTTTTATCTTTTTTTTTTCTTTTTTTTTTTGGGATCATATGATGAGAAGAGAGACATTGGAGAACATCGTGACAACTGGAAAGATCGTGGAGAAGAGAGGCAGAAGTAGACCAAGAGAAATGATGCAGGATGGATTGAGACGTTGCCATGGAGGAATATCGTCAGCAGAGTTTATCTAGAACACCAAAGACCGATATCTTAGTTAGTTAGTTAGTTAGTTAGTTAGTCGCAGTTCCAACTTCACAGCAACGGGTCTTCCCCATTATGCTCCGTTCCTGTGCCAGTGAATATCACACAAAAAGCTCCCCACCGCCCAATGTGAAAAATGGAAAAGACAGAAGTCTAGACAAACAACAGCCCGCACAGATACGCTGTGCATAATGCCGCCGCCAGAATGTCAACACACCAGTCCCCCACGAAACACCCAATACATCTCTGATGGAATCAGCAGTCATTTTCCTATCTGGATGTTTCCTAGATGTTCACCTACACAGTCCACGAACATACAGTGCATCGCTGACGGCAGTGGCAGTCAATCAGAAGCCCAGCAGCCACGCATTTCTGCATAAGGCAAAAACTGGTCAACTCTGGGACATAGCCACCTGCCATCACTCCGAACATGCAGTCACGTTCGAAAAATAAAAACTTGGGCAGATTCAAAAGCACTTCACACGAAACTCACAGCTCACAGTGTCGCGCCACGCACTCACTCAGTAGCTGTGGATATCTGTGGAGAGCAATGAACGCATACGCCAGCTGGCAGGGCACTTGATGATGAGTTTGATTTATAGATCTATCTATCATTCTACCTACCTGTCTGCCCCTCAGTCCATCTACATACCTATCTACCTAAATGACTGACTCCATATCTCCGTCTGTCTAAATGCGCCTACATCAATGTTCGTACCAATATAACGAGGCTTAGATCAGTGTTGTGTCAGCTGATTGTCATTGCCTATATATCTGTGTTGTGAAGCTATGCACATCACCATCAACCGTGCACGGCTGACAACAACGTCCCTACCCTCCTCCTCTTTTCCCCCGTCTTGTAGTTGGAACGAGGCTAAAGCTGTATTTCTGAGTCGGGAAAACACAGACCGCCCACTGTCCCGACCAGCACCGTCTAATCAGCTTGCAAGGATGTTCATTAGCGCTAATGATTTCTGTAACCGAATTCAGCAGAATGACATAAACAATTTGAACAGTTTCTCCAGGCATGGTCCCTGCAGTTTCTTCAATCTAAAACGCACCTATCTTTGAATTCCCCCTCTCTGTTCTCTTCTACGCTACAGTATAATGGAAATGCTTCATAAAGATTGGCGTAAACATAAGCCAGCAGTATTCACCAATTGTTTGCGCAGTCAATCAATATGCCACAGGCGGAAGTTTGTTTCCCCATATACAAGGACACATACACCAACGTGGTTACCAGACCTTATACAGAGAATCCTATTGATCATATTTGTATAAACAAGAAATATATACCACATACAGGAGCAAGAAAGTACAAAACAGGGGACCAAGGACGTCTGGAATATGGCACTAGAACACAATGACTCGGCTTTCAAAGAATGACGTTAAGTTCGACTATAACCTAGTTAGTGGCTTTTGTTTAAGGAATTAGCGCGAAATATACACGCTTTGGAAAAAAAAAAAAAAAAAAAAAAACTACATTCTAGAATATTCCAGAATATGTTCAAATGCCACAAGTAACAATATTATATGGGGGAGGGGGGGGCGGGGCGGGCGGGCCGAGGTGGGAATGGAATTCGTGAAATGTCCAGATGACCTCGAGAGTGCGAGAATGTTCAGAATCAAACCCAGTCTGCACATGTGATGGTAGAGTAATATATGCTATTTTTCGTAATTGCAATGGTACTTGGTGTAATGTAAGCCCCGGAATTCAACGATACCTTGTTAGTGGTGTTAGATGGGTAGAAAAGGATGCGAAGTAAAGGACTTTTAGATTACTGCTTGCTTGCTTGGTTCAAAAACAAAAATTCCAAATTCGACCTCTTTCTACCTGCTTCTTTCATCTGTGGTTATTGTTGAGGTTGTGGTTTTTTAGATGAAATTTGGGAATTCCTTGGACTGCCAGAGTAACTAACAACGATTGCCTGAAAGAGGTTAATGAAACTAGAATATTATTCACAACAATAAGAAAGAGACAAAATAGTTGTTTTATCTTTTTTTTTTCTTTTTTTTTTTGATCATATGATGAGAAGAGAGACATTGGAGAACATCGTGACAACTGGAAAGATCGTGGAGAAGAGAGGCAGAAGTAGACCAAGAGAAATGATGCAGGATGGATTGAGACGTTGCCATGGAGGAATATCGTCAGCAGAGTTTATCTAGAACACCAAAGACCGATATCTTAGTTAGTTAGTTAGTTAGTTAGTTAGTCGCAGTTCCAACTTCACAGCAACGGGTCTTCCCCATTATGCTCCGTTCCTGTGCCAGTGAATATCACACAAAAAGCTCCCCACCGCCCAATGTGAAAAATGGAAAAGACAGAAGTCTAGACAAACAACAGCCCGCACAGATACGCTGTGCATAATGCCGCCGCCAGAATGTCAACACACCAGTCCCCCACGAAACACCCAATACATCTCTGATGGAATCAGCAGTCATTTTCCTATCTGGATGTTTCCTAGATGTTCACCTACACAGTCCACGAACATACAGTGCATCGCTGACGGCAGTGGCAGTCAACCAGAAGCCCAGCAGCCACGCATTTCTGCATAAGGCAAAAACTGGTCAACTCTGGGACATAGCCACCTGCCATCACTCCGAACATGCAGTCACGTTCCAAAAATAAAAACTTGGGCAGATTCAAAAGCACTTCACACGAAACTCACAGCTCACAGTGTCGCGCCACGCACTCACTCAGTAGCTGTGGATATCTGTGGAGAGCAATGAACGCATACGCCAGCTGGCAGGGCACTTGATGATGAGTTTGATTTATAGATCTATCTATCATTCTACCTACCTGTCTGCCCCTCAGTCCATCTACATACCTATCTACCTAAATGACTGACTCCATATCTCCGTCTGTCTAAATGCGCCTACATCAATGTTCGTACCAATATAACGAGGCTTAGATCAGTGTTGTGTCAGCTGATTGTCATTGCCTATATATCTGTGTTGTGAAGCTATGCACATCACCATCAACCGTGCACGGCTGACAACAACGTCCCTACCCTCCTCCTCTTTTCCCCCGTCTTGTAGTTGGAACGAGGCTAAAGCTGTATTTCTGAGTCGGGAAAACACAGACCGCCCACTGTCCCGACCAGCACCGTCTAATCAGCTTGCAAGGATGTTCATTAGCGCTAATGATTTCTGTAACCGAATTCAGCAGAATGACATAAACAATTTGAACAGTTTCTCCAGGCATGGTCCCTGCAGTTTCTTCAATCTAAAACGCACCTATCTTTGAATTCCCCCTCTCTGTTCTCTTCTACGCTACAGTATAATGGAAATGCTTCATAAAGATTGGCGTAAACATAAGCCAGCATTATTCACCAATTGTTTGCGCAGTCAATCAATATGCCACAGGCGGAAGTTTGTTTCCCCATATACAAGGACACATACACCAACGTGGTTACCAGACCTTATACAGAGAATCCTATTGATCATATTTGTATAAACAAGAAATATATACCACATACAGGAGCAAGAAAGTACAAAACAGGGGACCAAGGACGTCTGGAATATGGCACTAGAACACAATGACTCGGCTTTCAAAGAATGACGTTAAGTTCGACTATAACCTAGTTAGTGGCTTTTGTTTAAGGAATTAGCGCGAAATATACACGCTTTGAAAAAAAAAAAAAAAAAAAAAAAAAAAAAAAAAACTACATTCTAGAATATTCCAGAATATGTTCAAATGCCACAAGTAACAATATTATATGGGGGGGGGGGGGGGGGCGGGGCGGGCGGGTCGAGGTGGGAATGGAATTCGTGAAATGTCCAGATGACCTCGAGAGTGCGAGAATGTTCAGAATCAAACCCAGTCTGCACATGTGATGGTAGAGTAATATATGCTATTTTTCGTAATTGCAATGGTACTTGGTGTAATGTAAGCCCCGGAATTCAACGATACCTTGTTAGTGGTGTTAGATGGGTAGAAAAGGATGCGAAGTAAAGGACTTTTAGATTACTGCTTCCTTGCTTGGTTCAAAAACTAAAATTCCAAATTCGGCCTCGTTCAACCTGCTTCTTTCAGCTGTGGTTATTGATGAGGTCTGTGGTTTTTGTGGGTTTATTCTCCTTAATTCTTGTCTTGTGCGGTCTTACGAGTTGGTCCTGCTCCGGACTGGTTATATCGGCTTTTGTGTCTGTGACGGCAGTTGAGGGGTTGGTGGCGGCTGTCTTTTGTGCCCGTCTCCTCTTGTTGTTTTCTTTGATGGTGCTGTTTCCTGGCTCGTCTGGCTTGGCTGGGTGCAGTCCTTATAAGGACTTTTTATTTGGTATTTTTGCCTCCTTTTCTGTGTATTGCCTGTAGAAGCTTTTCAATGTGATACTTCTCCTTGCGCCTTTCTTCACTTTCACGTTTGAGTTCTTGCTGTCTTTCTATTGCTTCCTCTGTGGTCAGCCATGGGCCGATCTCTCCGTCATCTATATAGTATTGCCATGGGTGTTCGTCATCCTGCCATAATCTGGTTCTTCAGCGGTACGGCAGGGCATTGGTTTCCCCTTGTGTTTCTTGTACTTCTTGGCTTTTTCTTCCATGCGCCTTCTGCATTCCTTGCACTTGAGTTCGTGTATCCTTTTTATCTCTGCGATTTCTTCATCGGTAAATACTGACTACTTAGATGGCAGGTCTTAGTCAGATATGACTGGGCTACCGTGTAACAGTAGATGGTTCTACCTGCTTTCTGTTAGCGCCGAACGTTGGGCGGCGCTTACCAAACCCGACACCCCATATTGTGCCAACGGCTTCGGGCGGAAGAGCGCAATTGGGAGGGTACAAGCCTTACCCTGGTGCGAGGAAATGCAAGCTAAAGACAAATGTCATGGCAGGGCAGACCAGGCCCCTGGTTGGCGGCTGGTCTAGGATCGAAGCTCCGACAGGCGGACAGTTGGAGCATTGCTTTGCTGATCTGGCAGCTTCTGCAGCTTGTCTCGTTCAAGGTGTAGAGGTGTTACCTTTCCTCTGGAGTGAACTAGGCAGGCCGAGAGAGGGATCATGCTGCATGGGCAACACATGAGCTCTATATTTTAGCCCAGGCTTTGTGCTATGGAGAGGCGAACATTTACAGCGCAAATTGGCCTTATCAGTCACATTCGCTACCGCCATAGGTAAAAGTTATTATGCCTTTTTAAAGCACAAACTATCGTCTGTCAAGATGGCAAGGTGCCAATGAATGAATGAAATACTGGCGGTATCGGCGCGTCCTCTATGCCGTCGTCAGGGCGCACATCTCGGTTTTCTTCGGATGTCTGCTGGCTTCCCTTTGAATGTTTCGGGCGTTGTGGTTGGGCTACTGGCTTGCGCTTGCGATTCAGGCTCGGTCTCTTGGTTTTCATCTTGCGTTTCTCTGTAATTTCTTGTGCGGCTTCTGTTGTTTTGTTTCGGAAAAGTTCCATTTCAGCTTTCTGTAGTTCTCGCTCTGATTTAATGGTTTGTAGGATTTCTTCGTTCTTCTTCTTTATCGGTGCCATATGTTCCACTTCTTGCTTGATGTTTTGCTTGATCTCCTTTATTTCCGCCAGTAGTTTTTCGTTGTCGCTGGTCGGAGTCGGCGTCAGCAGTGCCTTGACTTGTTTCTTCAACTCGTCTATCTGCTTTTGCAGTTGATCTCTTTTAGCTTGTAATATAACCTTGGCTGTCTCGCACCTCCGCATTGCTTCCTTGTATGGAGTCTTTGTGTTGATGGCGAGCTTTAATACTTCTCTGTGTCGTTGCAGGTATGGACAGCCCAAGTATCTTGCTCCATGCTTGCCCAGGCAGTTGGAGCACTTTCTTTTGTTGCTGGGTGCTCGAAAGTCCGTGTCCAGCTTGGCCAGCGGACACGCCTTGAAATCATGGTGATCGGCGCAGTACCGGCAGATTTCCGTCTTACTGCGACATGCTGCTCTGCTGTGGCCGGCCCTCTGGCATCTGGAACATTGATTGACTTTTGGGATGAATCTCTCTGAGTGTTGTATTTTCTTGTTGGTTGATACTGTGATTTCACTGCCCTCCGTCGTCACCACTGCCAAAGTTGTAGGTATCTTGGAGTAACCGCTCCGCCTTCAAGAATCGGATGTGAAGATTCTCTTCTCGTAGCTGCTTCAGGATTTCTTCGTCTGATAGCTCCACTTGGATACGCTTGACAACCCACTAGCTTGTAGATAAGTCGGTGTTTCCGACTCTGGTGTCTTTCTCCTTTCTCTGCTTCTCAGTAGGTTTGGCTCTTTGTCTGTGGTGGACTGTCGACGGTCTACCTCGTGATGACTTCAGTAGTAGATGTAGTTTCAGGTCCTTTGTTACAGCTCACAGGCAGGCTCTCCACTTTCTTCTTTTTGTCAGCTCCCACGTTGCACATCTTGGATACCGCGTGTCTTTTGGTGTTCTTGCGACGTGCCATTTTCATCCCCCGTATCAGGCTTCTTGACTTGTTCAGGTGACCTGACTTGATAGCGCTCGCAACTGAACGACCGAGATGTATAGATTACTAAATTTCTGTCGATATTTATCATTACCGCTTAACGGAAGCTATTGTCGGGGACAGCCGACTGCTAGAACTGTGTGTTAAATGAACACGTAGACTCACATTCTAGTACAGGTAAGGAGTTACATCAGCGGGCGCCGGGATTTTTTTACGTGGATTTCTGGTAACAAAATTTCCCCTGGTCTCTGGGTAATGAGATCGGACGCCCGTGTGTATTGTTGCGCACGTAAAATACCCCCCCCCCCCTTTCTTTTTGTCCGCGTATCCTTTACAGGACTTCGCTGTCAACATCATCATCTTTCAGCGGATTGTTGATTTCTTGGCAAGATTACGCTCAGTAGTTTGCCATTGCTTTCTGAGCGACCGGCTCACATAACCCGTAAGCTACCGACGCGTAGAGGACCGCTACCAATTCTCGCGCACGTCACGTTACTCACTAGAGTATACGGGATTACGGAGAAAGTCGTGAAACCCGTATACCAGGGAGAGCGGCAAAATATCCCTTGGCAGTTGGAAATCGAAAAAGAGAGCCTAACAGCTCTGCCCGGGCAAAATTTCGAGTTAAAAATCTACGCATAGTATTTCAGGATCGGAGTTCGTGCATGAGCTGAGATTCTCCGGACTGAGGCTTGAGTTAGGAGTAGAACGGAGCACTTACGGGTTACACCCGTGTGCCGTGATGTTGATCCGTCGACTAAACTAAAACATCAGCGGGCAAGCTGACCACGGAACCTGGCATTGTTTCTCCATTATAAAACTGGACTGTGTGGGAGACAGGAAGCTGCAATCCTAGTCTGAGGGTCTCGCTTTAAGTAGAAGTGTTGTCAATGGTTGATTGCCTAACTGATTAGCATAAAACAGTCGCTTAAAAGTCGACAGGGTCGACTTCATTGCACCGGGTTTTTATCCCATGTGGTTCAGTCTCTTTCCGCAGCGGGGAAAGCGTCACACAAAGCACGAACTCCGTATCCCTAGCGATGACCCTCAGGAGTTTCCTGGAAAAAATGTACTCGTGAACCGAAGGATGCAGCCCGGAATCGAAACAACAAACTTGGAGCCCGAGGCAAACGGCTTGACCACTTCGCCATGGAGAGTCCCGAATTTAAGTTTTGATTAGTATATTTGGCTCTGTAACTATGGTTATGTTATAACTGAGAACGAACGGGTTATTCCACCTCGGGTCACTTGGTAAAGGAACTGGGTTCCTCAAAAAGAGAAGACAGCAGAGAAGATGGAGTGGTACATTCGACATTCAAATATGAGTTAGGGACAGTGTAGAAAAGAGAGGTTTACGGTGTAATCACAAAAGAGCGAGGGTTTGTCGGTCAGAAGGAGAATGATTAATCATAGTAGGGTTAAGGATATGGTGGACTAGTAGACGAGGAGTGAATATAATGGTAATGGTGGGTTACAGCCAGTGTGTGTTTTTATCTCCTCTATCCTGAGCCAGTGTGTGTTTTTCCACTCTCCACTACCACATCCCTTCTTCATCCTTATTAAAATCCGTTGTTTCATTCTTCTATCCCTTCATTTTCCCTTTCTTTACCTCTCATCATCTTCTTTTCCGACACCCCTCCCCTTCCCCACACACACGCACACCAAAAAGATCAAGGGGATGCTCGTGACACAGAAAATGTATCTCAGATTTTTACACAATATACATCATGTCATGGCAGTCTGGGAGTGACTAGATCCATTCCGGTTCTCTATGCAGAACAAGTGCATTTCTTGGGCATCCTACAAATTACCCTTTACGCAGTTTAGGAGGCTAGGTCGGCAGCACAGTTCAACTGGTGAGAAAACAAAATGCATTATTTACGAGGGAAATTATCCGCGTCAGTGTGATGGTATCCGCGTGCACAGACGCACGCACGCACACATACACCTACATACTATCAACTACGGTATCTTCTGATGGGTGCAGTCACACAGCCAGGCACACAGCTTAAGATACACACACACAAGAACTATCAACTACGGTACCATCTGATGGATGCAGTCATACAGCTCTCTCTCTCTCTCTCTCTCTCTCTCTCTCTCTCTCTCTCTCTCTCTCTCTCTATATATATATATATATATATATATATATATATATATATATATATATATATATCTTTATCTTATATATAAAAAAGGATGTGTGTGGGTGTGTATGTCCTTTATGCGTTCGCGAACGGTCCATCCGATTGAGATGAAATTTTCTACACGTCTTCCTCTCATTCCCGCGCTGCCAACTGTGTCATTTTTTTAGTGTGAAATTGGCTACTTACTTAATATTATTTAATATTTAGTTTTTCATTATAATTTCAATATAGCGAGGGGACTTAACTCTGTAAAAGTTATTTCAAGGGGCATAACTTTTAATAACTTTTCTGTATACCTTATAGTCATATTCTTGCATCGTTTTCAAAGATTTATAACCTGTTTGTCTATAGTTATGTACAGGCATATGAGTTATAATAAATAATGATACAATCTTTAAGGCATTTTCAAAGTTTTCATAAAAATAATGCATTATGCATAACATTGTAACTCATATTTTTATGCTTAAGAAGTTATCTACAGTCATGTAGGTGATTAAAAACAGTTTTCATTAAAAATAATGGATGGTGTGTGGAAGGACATTCTTTTAAGTCCCTTTTTTGTTGTTGTATGAATTTAATGAGACGCTCCCCGCCAGGAGCTGGGCGAAGCCACGCCGGGTCAGATAGATAGACAGACCCACCTTTTTGCTGCAGTTATCTACAGGCATCTCCTCTCTCCTCCTCCTACGCTCTTCCTCTTCCCCTTCTCCTTCCTCCATCCTCCTCCTCCCTCTTTCTTCTCCTCCTCACTCTTTCTCCTCCTCCTCCCTCCTCCTCCCTCTTCCTCCTCCTCCTCCCTCTTCCTTCTCCTACCTCCTCGACCTCCTCCCTCATCCTAATCACTCCTCTTTCTTCCTCCTCCCTTATCCTCCTCCCTCCTCCTACTCCCTCCTCCTCCTACGTCCTCCCCCTCATCCCTCCTCCTCCTTCCTCCTTCTCCTCCCTCTTCCTCCTACCTCCCTCTTCCTCCTACCTCCTCCTCCTCCCTCCTCCTCATCCCTCCTCATCCCTCCTCCTCCCTTCTCCTCCTCCCTCCTCATCCTCTCTCCTCCTCCCTCCTCCCTCCTCCTCCTCCCTCCACATATCTACAGTCATGTCGGTTATTAACAACATAATAAATAAATAATAGTTACCTTATCTCTATCAAGTTTGAAGATTTTATATTTCTTTACACTGTCGCCAATTCTAAGAAGACATGGAACAACTTCAGCCATTATTAAATCTACAGGCATATGCGTTATTATCCTCCTCCTCCTCCTCTCCCCTCCTCCTCTTCCCCTCCCCCTCCTCCCTCTCCCTCCATTTCCTCCTCCTCCCTCTTCCTCCTCCTCCCTCCTCCTCCCTCTTCCTCCTCCTCCTCCCTCCTCCGCTCCGCCTAATCACTCCTCTTCCTTCCTCCTCTCTCCTCCTCCCTCCTCCCCCTCATCCCTCCTCCTCCCTCCTCCTTCTCCTCCCTCCGCTTAATCACTCCTCTTCCTTCCTCCTCCCTCCTCCTCTCTCCTCCTCCTCCCCCCATCCCTCCTCCTCCTTCTCCTCCCTCCTCCTCCCTCTTCCTCCCCCTCCCTTCTCCCCTCCCCCTCCCTCTCCTCCTCCCTTCCTCCCTCTTCCTCCCTTCTCCTCCTCCCTCCTCCTCCTTCCTCCACATCCCTCCTCCACCCTCTTCCTCCTCCTCCCTCCTCCCTCCTCCCCCTCCTCCTCCCCCTCCTCCTCCCCCTCCTCCTTCTTCTACCTCCTCCTCCCTCCTCCTTCTCCCTCCTCCTTCTCCCTCCTCCTCTCTCCTCCTCCTCCTTCTCTCTCCTCCTCCTCCTCCCCCTCCTTCTGCTGCGTTCTCCTCCTCCTCCTTCTCCCTCTTCCTCCTCCCTCCTCCCCCTCCGCCCTCTTCCTCCTCCTTCCTCCTCCCTCCTCTCTCCCTTTTCCTCCTCCTCCCTCCCTCCTCCCTCCTCTCTCTCCGACTATCTCTTCCTCCCTCCTCCTCCTCCCTCCTCCCACCCTCTTCCTCCTCCCACTCCTCCTTTGTCTTCTTCTTCTGCTGCTGCTGCCGCCGCTCCATCCTCCTCCTCCCTCTTCCTCCTCCATCCTCCTCCCTCTACCTCCTCCTCCTCACTCCTCCCCCCTTTCCTCCTCCTCCCTCTCCCTCCTCCTTCTCCCTCCTCCCTCCTACTTCTCCCTCCGCCTCCTCCCTCCTCCTTCTTCCTCCCTCCACCCCTTCTTCCTCCTCCCTCCTGCTCCTCCCCCTCCTCCTTCTCCCTCCTTCTCCCTCCTCCTCCCTCCTTCTCCCTCCTCCTCCTCCTTCTCCCTCATCCTCCTCCCTCTTCCTCCTCCTCCTCCCTCCTCCTACCGGCTCCCTCCTCCTACCTACTCCCTCCTCCTCGCTCTTCCTCCTACTCCGTCCTCCTCCTCCTTCTCCCTCCTCCTCCTCTCTTCTCCTCCTCCCTCTTCCTCCTCCTCCCTCCTCCTCCTCCCTTCTCATCCTCCCTCTTCCTCCTCCTCCTCCTCCCTCCTCCTCCCTATTCCTCCTCCTCCTTCTCCCGCCTCCTCCCTCTTCCTCCTCTTACGTCCTCCTCCCTCCTCCTCCTCCATCTCTTCCTCCCTCCTACTCCTCCCTCCTCCTATCTCCTCCTCCTCCCTCCTGCTCCCTCCTCCTCCCTCCGCCTAATATAAATTAAATGATATGCTCCCCACCAGGGACTGGGTGAAGCCGGGCCGGGTCGTCGTTTTTGGGAACGGTAACGGGAGCAGGGGTCAAATATGAATTAAATAAGACGCTCCATTTTCCCAAGTTAATTGTTGGGGGAAGATGTAAAGATCTTTCAAGTGCTCTTTCTAATAATAGACAGACAGACAGTAGATAGTCGGGAACGGGAACGGGAACGGGAGCTTATATGACTACTTATATGAATTAAATTAAATGCTCCCCACCAGGGACTGGGCAAACCCGGGCCGGGTCAGACAGACAGACAGACAGACAGACAGACAGACAGACAAGCAGACAGACAGACAGACAGACAGACAGACAGATAGACAGATAGACAGATAGATAGATCCCCGCCAGGGACTGGGCGAAGCCGGGCCGGGTCAGCTAGTGTGTATATATATATACACCATACAACTGACGATACACACAGATAGTTACAGAGAGGATCTATCACGAAGACAATACGCTAGGCTCGGATACATATAGTGAATTCACCACTTGACCCAGCAGCATGCATATTTGGTGATTCAGATCGTCAGAAAAGATACCCCTTTTATTGATGTTTTGGCCTCTTTATTTGCTCTACAAACTCAGTCAGCTAACCCAAATACGTCATGACTCCTAGTTGTCTTTCACCAGCTGTGCTTCCACGCCCTGTACACTAGCTTCAAACATGTATTCATCGCTGCTTGCAATCTTCCTACTAATTTGCCGCTATGTCTGCTTGACTACCACCCTATGACATTATGGCCCCAGGAAGGCGAACGTCACGCACTGTGGATCTGTACCTTCTCAAGGAACTTTACGACTTGCTCGGACGAAGCCGGCTGCTCTTCCTCGGCCGTTTATGCTGTCATCATCTTGTTACTATTATTTGTCTTTGGTAACATATTCTGTACTGACACTGACAGTGTCTCGTAAATGAGGAATGTGTTTTCGTAAAAGTAGAGCACACAACTTGAAACCTAAAACTATTTTAGTATGCGTCTTTTAAAAGACTGTTCGAACTGAAAGTGAGATGTTTTGCGTATCCTTTACAGGACTTAGCTGTCAACAGCAGCATCTTTCAGCTGTCTGTTGATCTCTTGGCAAGATTACGCTCAGTAGTTTGCCATTGCTTTCTGAGCGGCCGGCTCAGTATCCGCAAGTCACGAGCGGGGGTCGAACCACCTCAGTTCTCGCTCCGCTGCGAGACTCTGCGTGATAAACGGGATTACAGAGAGAAAGTGTTGTAACCCCACAGCCAGAGAGACCGGCGAAAGTGAGATGCTCTGCAAAAATAGACTGCGGTAAAGGTGTGTAAATAGGAAGACAGGTGTGAGCCTGTGAGACGCCCGTGGGAAGGTGCGTGCACGTTAGTAACTTATTGCCTCGGTTTACTAGCTACAAGCCCCACGCTATTACATGTAGTGCTTCTCAGTCTATGGTGTACTGACCCCAGGGGATTCCTTCTGCTTAATGAAGCGGTCCATGAGCAGTGCGTTGGTCTGTAATTGATCACTTTCATTGTACATGGATACTTGGATCAACTGTTTCATGAGCTCAGTAATTAACCCGTTTTGCAATGATTATCATTATCATCACAAACCAGAGACATTGTCATCTTATCGGGGTACACATACTTATTGTCAGTATAAGACAGAGAGAGGTTCATCACATCAGGGTACCTATGCTTATTGTACGTATGAGAACCCAGAGACAGTATCATCTCAGCATTGCTTATTGTTTAAAGTACTTAACTGTCGATAATGTTATTTATTTCGCCCTTATCTGAATAGGTGCGTTTCCGATCCACACTATTCTGTTTTAAGTGGGCGGAGTTCTCACGTTCCTTTGGTTAGTAGATATCAGAACATAGATTCGTACAACACTGCTCAGGTTAGAGATGAACACCGTTGCCTCTGCCCACTCGTGCCCCTTGATGTAAGCTATAGACTATCCACTTGGTCCAAAGTCAAAGGTACTATGTAATCTTTATCAATGTGAAAGTGCCATAATATAACATAAATTTAGAACCATTGCCATAAACCGTTTTCATGTATAATGGCATGTGTGTATCAGCGAACACAGAGCCGCTTTATTTGATCTGTATAACATGAGTGGTTCTATCAGTCACACTTGCACCCGCCATGGGTTGTAGTTATTATGGTATTTTGAAGCACAATGTAACAAACTATCGTCTGTCAAGGCGGCAATGTGCCAATATATATCTTGAGTGGCGACAATAAGTTCTATGTGGCAATCGCTCATGTTATTTAAGATATCACGTTGATTAATGTGTCCTTTCTCTGATCTTCACAATCTACAATTTCCTGGATTCCACAGAGGTGTATGTGAAGGTGTATATGTGTGCACAAGAACATGATCCTAGGGAACACAACACGAACCATGAGATGTTACATTAGATCCTATTAGAAGTCAGAAGGGCGGAAGCTGGACCGTGGTCAGTAGATGGACTGACTATTCCTATTCACGAGGGTTTGGAACCGGATTTAAGCGCTAAATTAACATTTAAAAAAAACACACACACACGCACGCACGCAAACACACACACACACACACACACATACACACACATGATTACTTCCTGGTCCGTTTCATACACAGTTATCGTGGTTACACTTGAAAGGAAAGCTATTTGGCCTCAGATATGATACAGTCTATGTCTTAATTACTAACGAAGAAGATTCAGAAATTGACTAAGTTTACATAAAGCAACAAATGAACTACAATTTAGAAAGCACGAGGATGTATAGAGAAGAACTACAAATCACTAACGAATAGTGAAGGATTTTGTGTGGTTAAATCAAACTCATGGTTTTGGAATCATCCGAAAAGATAATGGCCTCGATAAAGCCAATGGGACAGAAACATAAATTAGATCGATTACATAATGATAGAGGAGCGCTTTAGGAATATTGCATCTTGACACAAGTCAATGCTGGTGCCTATTATAACCATTACGCTCAATTATAATCCTACATATTCTTCTCTATAATCCCCCAACATACTCTCCTGCAAGGATGCGATACCTCAATCCCAACTGGGGGTATAGTATGAGTATTTTTATACCCTGAAAACTCTGATTTTTCCGAGCAAGACCCAGGAGCTTCAGGATTTCTGCCGTGCCCGTGTTTACCCCGGAATCCATTCTCACAGAATCGCTCCAAATATGTCATATCCACACCCGGACAGAGCTATTTCCAAACAAATCTCTTTCTAACTCGAAGAGAAGCAAATGTAGCCTGACCTATTATTGCAACATCGTAGTACTTCCAATACCCATCTCCACTTCAACACCCTCCGCCACAACCCGGACACGCAGCAGATCATTACTATGAACTCTGTAGTGACTTAAGAGCGACAGTTGCCGTTCCGGTAGTTGTATTACAATCCCCATCGGAGTCAGAGCCTGTGTTTCCATTTGCTTGTAAGGTGTATATCGTTATTAATTTCTTCTTTAGATGTTTTCTTAATGTTGATATCTAGCCTCGCTTCCACAGGCTAGATATTTGGAAAGTCATTCGGAATATTAAGTTCTTCAAAATATTAACCCTTCTATTCAAATGGCAATTAATTTTCTTTATAGCAGTTCACATGTTTTGACATGCCCGTTGTATTAATTATTTTCCTTTATTAATTTGGTGCTGTCAAGGTCTCTGAGAAATTCTTTCGTTGCTACTCCTTCTGCCTCGCCTGCTAGGCCCTCGGAATATTGTCTTTTATTGGACATGTCGGTATTCTAACGTCTGTATTAGCTTTGGCAATGTCTCTTTTATACCTAACATTAGAAGCCCTGAGTTTGTTATTATTTACATATGCGGTTTTATTTGTCATTTCTTCTATATTTTTATTTTAGGTTACCGGTGTTGCCCGAGTGTTATGTTTCGTTCCTTTTTCCCCCCAAGGACCTCTGTTCATGATGAGTTCCAAATGGCTCTAACCTGCTGCCAGAAGTGTTCCGTACTCACGTCATCTACTATGTACCTTTAGGCCCTACCATCCGCCCCCTCACTAGACATCAACATATCAGTTTGATATTTGTGTTTCGTCGGTGCTTGTCGAAGGCTGTGTGTCAATTAGGGAAGAACTCACATGCGAATGCAACAGTTTAGTTGAAGCCACAATCTGCAACAGATGCAACATGGCATACATTCGTGAACCCAGCGGACAGGGAGCGAATCCGTTAACACCTTATGGACATTCACATTTCGACCCAATCTTTACACACACGTGTGTGTGTGTGTGTGTCTGTGTGTGTGTGTATGTGTTTTCCACATCAATTTTGTTACATTATTGTATTATAAAATGTATTTTTAAAACTTTCGTTTGCTTACACCCCAATTCGTTCATCCATCGTATCTTCGATTCCCAGTGTTTTTCATTCAGACATATGCGTTTCTTACTTGTGGGTGGTTTCGTGTTCTATGACGTATTCATGTTTTTCTTGTTCGTAGATACGGATCTTTCATGAAACGATATCCTTCTGACATGCCAATGTTCTCTCACCGCGTACTATATGTCCCCACAGAAGGACAGAGAAACAGAACCGCAAACACCCACTTGCATGCTAGCCTTGTTAATACGATATCTTTATAATCAAATCTAAATTTAGACAAACTCGTATGGCTCACTTTGTTTTTCCCCGAGAAGCCAACTAATTATAGCTCAAGCTATAACTTCTGAAGGAGGCGGGAAGACGCCATTTTAATTCACAATCTCACAAGACGGATTTAGAAAATGTAATTTCTGTTTCTAGTTTTTGTAATTTCTGTCTCTATTTTCTGTAGGGTATAGTGCAAGCGGCGAGCTGTTAGCTGGAGATTATCTGGGTTATGCATGTTGGGTAACTCGAGTGGACGAACTCATTTGTGTGCAGCTTTGACATCTGTACCGCCAGTTCTATATACATATATCCATCCATCCATCATGTGCCATGCCGGTAAGCGTGGGCGGTCATGTTCTGCCATCTCACTCGATCACCAGAGTCGTGGATCAGCTCCGTGTTTCTGTCTCGACCATGCCACAAGGCCAAGCCATCCATGTACTTGCTTTATCGGTGATTTCACACAACATGATTTTCTTGGCATCTGTAAAGAAGGTAGTTTGCCATTGCTTTCCTTCCTAGCAGTGATATACATATATAGCTGCATTTAATTAGCTCTTATACAGCAATACTAAACATATCAACAACAAAAAAGAACAGTCTTTACTCGAAGACAGGCATACTAGCTACAGAAAGAGAGGGCAATCTCCCGTCTATGACAATAGTACAATCTATATAAACTGAGGTTATTAGCCACTCTAAGACAGCCATACTAGCTAAATACAAAGAGAACACTCATCACTGTATGGTGGTCACACATACTATATCAACTGAGACCAATGGACGATCAATTGTTTATGTGAAGCCATATTGGCTGTGCACAGTGTGCATTCTTCGCTCTGGGAAGCCACAATGGCTGCACACAGTGGGCAATCTTCGCCCTGTGAAGCCATATTGGCTATAAAAGCTGAGTAATCTCCACTCTAAGACAAAACCAGCAGTGGGTTAAGGCGCGATGAAATGACAAGAGTAAGAAAATAGATAAAAGACCCCTTTACATGTCTGAAAATGTATTGGACATATCCTGCGGGACACATCCTAACATAGACCAATCAACGCTTCAAGGGCCGACACTGTCAGTATCACTATGGCAGCATCCACTTCACCAGACATTTCCTGATGTCCATGTTAGCCTGGCTCGCCAGGGAGCCAAGGCCATTTTTGATATATCCGCATCGTTGGGAATTCGAGCCCATGAGTACCGGACGGGCAGACAAGCAACAGGACAAAGTACTTAGATAATCTACATTCAAAAGAGACGGAACTCACCCGTGAGTTCCCGGACCGACAGAGAAGCATAGAACTGTCATTGTAACCTACCCTACATGCTGTCAGACATTGTAACCTACCCTGCATGCTGTCAGACATTGTAATCTACCTACATACTGTCAGATACTGTAACCTACTCTGCCCCCTGTCAGATATTATAACCTACTCTGCATGCTGTCAGACATTATAATATACCTTACATGCTGTCAGATATTGTAACCTACCCTGCATGCTGTAAGACAGTGTAACCTACCCTACATGCTGTCTGATATTGTAACCTACCCTGTATGCTGTCAGATATTGTAACCTAAACTGCATGCTGTCAGATATTGTAACCTACCCTGTATGCTGTCAGATATTGTAACCTACCCTGTATGCTGTCAGATATTGTAACCTACCCTGTATGCTGTCAGATATTGTAACCTACCCTGTATGCTGTCTGATATTGTAACCTACCCTGTATGCTGTCAGATATTGTAACCTACCCTGCATGATGTCAGATATTGTAACCTACTCTGCATGCTGTCAGATATTGTAACCTACCCTGCACGCTGTCAGATATTGTAACCTACCCTGTATGCTGTAAGACATTTTAACCTACACTGCACGTTGTCAGATATTGTAACCTACCTGCATGCTGTCAGATATTTTAACCTACACTGCACGCTGTCAGATATTGTAACCTACCCTACATGCTGTCAGATATTGTAACATAGCCTGTATGCTGTCAGATATTGTAACCTACCCTGTATGCTGTCAGATATTGTAACCTACCCTGTATGCTGTCAGATATTGTAACCTACCCTGTATGCTGTCATATATTGTAACCTACCCTACATGCTGTCAGATATTGTAACCTACCCTACATGCTGTCAGATATTGTAACCTACCCTACATGCTGTCAGATATTGTAACCTACCCTACATGCTGTCAGATATTGTAACCTACCCTACATGCTGTAATATATTGTAACCTACCCTGCACGCTGTCAGGTATTGTAACCTACCCTGTATGCTGTCAGATATTGTAACCTACCCTGTATGCTGTCAGATATTGTAACCTACCCTGTATGCTGTCAGATATTGTAACCTACCCTGCACGCTGTCAGGTATTGTAACCTACCCTGTATGCTGTCAGATATTTTAACCTACACTGCACGTTGTCAGATATTGTAACCTACCTGCATGCTGTCAGATATTTTAACCTACACTGCACGCTGTCTGATATTGTAACCTACCCTGTATGCTGTCTGATATTGTAATCTACCCTGCATGCTGTCAGATATTGTAACCTACCCTGCATGCTGTCTGATATTGTAATCTACCCTGCATGATGTCAGATATTGCAACCTACCCTGTATGCTGTCTGATATAGTAACCTACCCTGTATGCTGTCTGATATAGTAACCTAACCTGTATGCTGTCTGATATTGTAACCTACCCTGTATGCTGTCTGATATTGTAACCTACCCTGTATGCTGTCAGACATTGCAACCTACCCTGTATGCTGTCAGATATTGTAACCTACCCTGTATGCTGTCTGATATAGTAACCTACCCTGTATGCTGTCTGATATTGTAACCTACCCTGTATGCTGTCAGATATTGTAACCTACCCTGTATGCTGTCAGATATTGTAACCTACCCTGCATGCTGTCAGATATTGTAACCTACCCTGTATGCTGTCAGACATTGCAACCTACCCTGTATGCTGTCTGATATAGTAACCTACCCTGTATGCTGTCAGACATTGCAACCTACCCTGTATGCTGTCTGATATAGTAACGTACCCTGTATGCTGTCAGATATAGTAACCTACCCTGTATGCTGTCTGATATTGTAACCTACCCTGTATGCTGTCAGATATTGTAACCTACCCTGTATGCTGTCAGATATTGTAACCTACCCTGTATGCTGTCAGACATTGCAACCTACCCTGTATGCTGTCAGACATTGCAACCTACCCTGTATGCTGTCAGATATTGTAACCTACCCTGCATGCTGTCAGATATTGTAACCTACCCTGTATGCTGTCAGACATTGCAACCTACCCTGTATGCTGTCTGATATAGTAACCTACCCTGTATGCTGTCAGACATTGCAACCTACCCTGTATGCTGTCTGATATAGTAACCTACCCTGTATGCTGTCAGATATTGTAACCTACCCTGTATGCTGTCAGATATTGTAACCTACCCTGTATGCTGTCTGATATTGTAACCTACCCTGTATGCTGTCAGACATTGCAACCTACCCTGTATGCTGTCAGATATTGTAACCTACCCTGCATGCTGTCAGATATTGTAACCTACCCTGTATGATGTCAGACATTGCAACCTACCCTGTATGCTGTCAGACATTGCAACCTACCCTGTATGCTGTCAGATATTGTAACCTACCCTGTATGCTGTCAGACATTGCAACCTACCCTGTATGCTGTCAGATATTGTAACCTACCCTGTATGCTGTCAGACATTGCAACCTACCCTGTATGCTGTCAGATATTGCAACCTACCCTGTATGCTGTCTGATATAGTAACCTACCCTGTATGCTGTCAGACATTGCAACCTACCCTGTATGCTGTCAGACATTGCAACCTACCCTGTATGCTGTCTGATATAGCAACCTACCCTGTATGCTGTCAGATATTGTAACCTACCCTGTATGCTGTCAGATATTGCAACCTACCCTGTATGCTGTCAGATATTGTAACCTACCCTGCATGCTGTCAGATATTGTAACCTACCCTGCATGCTGTCAGATATTGTAACCTACCCTGTATGCTGTCAGATATTGTAACCTACCCTGCATGCTGTCAGATATTGTAACCTACCCTGTATGCTGTCAGATATTGTAACCTACCCTGTATGCTATCAGATATTGTAACCTACCCTGTATGCTGTCAGATATTGTAACCTACCCTGTATGCTGTCAGACATTGCAACCTACCCTGTATGCTGTCAGATATAGTAACCTACCCTGTATGCTGTCAGACATTGCAACCTACCCTGTATGCTGTCAGATATTGTAACCTACCCTGCATGCTGTCAGATATTGTAACCTACCCTGTATGCTGTCAGACATTGCAACCTACCCTGTATGCTGTCTGATATAGTAACCTACCCTGTATGCTGTCAGACATTGCAACCTACCCTGTATGCTGTCAGATATTGTAACCTACCCTGTATGCTGTCAGACATTGCAACCTACCCTGTATGCTGTCAGATATTGTAACCTACCCTGTATGCTGTCACACATTGCAACCTACCCTGTATGCTGTCTGATATAGTAACCTACCCTGCATGCTGTCAGATATTGTAACCTACCCTACATGCTGTCAGATATTGTAACCTACCCTACATGCTGTCATATATTATAACCTACCCTGCACGCTGTCAGGTATTGTAACCTACCCTGTATGCTGTCAGATATTTTAACCTACACTGCACGCTGTCAGATATTGTAACCTACCCTACATGCTGTCAGATATTGTAACCTACCCTACATGCTGTCAGATATTGTAACCTACCCTGCACGCTGTCAGGTATTGTAACCTACCCTGTATGCTGTCAGATATTTTAACCTACACTGCACGTTGTCAGATATTGTAACCTACCCTACATGCTGTCAGATATTGTAACCTACCCTGCATGCTGTCTGATATTGTAACCTACCCTGTATGCTGTCTGATATTGTAATCTACCCTGCATGCTGTAAGATATTGTAACCTACCCTGCATGCTGTCTGATATTGTAATCTACCCTGCATGCTGTCAGATATTGTAACCTACCCTACATGCTGTCAGATATTGTAACCTACCCTGCACGCTGTCAGGTATTGTAACCTACCCTGTATGCTGTCAGATATTTTAACCTACACTGCACGTTGTCAGATATTGTAACCTACCCTACATGCTGTCAGATATTGTAACCTACCCTGCATGCTGTCTGATATTGTAACCTACCCTGTATGCTGTCTGATATTGTAATCTACCCTGCATGCAGTAAGATATTGTAACCTACCCTGCATGCTGTCTGATATTGTAATCTACCCTGCATGCTGTCAGATATTGTAACCTACCCTGCATGCTGTCTGATATTGTAATCTACCCTGCATGCTGTCAGATATTGTAACCTACCCTGCATGCTGTCTGATATAGTAACCTACCCTTATGCTGTCAGACATTGCAACCTACCCTGTATGCTGTCTGATATAGTAACCTACCCTGTATGCTGTCAGACATTGCAACCTACCCTGAATGCTGTCTGATATTGTAATCTACCCTGCATGCTGTCAGATATTGTAACCTACCCTGTATGCTGTCTGATATTGTAATCTACTCTGCATGCTGTCAGACATTGCAACCTACCCTGTATGCTGTCAGATATTGTAATCTACCCTGCATGCTGTCAGGTATTGTAACCTACCCTGTATGCTGTCTGATATTGTAATCTACCCTGCATGCTGTCAGATATTGTAACCTACCCTGTATGCTGTCTGATATTGTAATCTACCCTGCATGCTGTCAGACATTGCAACCTACCCTGTATGCTGTCAGACATTGCAACCTACCCTGTATGCTGTCAGATATTGTAACCTACCCTACATGCTGTCAGATATTGTAACCTACCCTGTATGCTGTCAGATATTGTAACCTACCCTGCATGCTGTCTGATATAGTAACCTACCCTTATGCTGTCAGACATTGCAACCTACCCTGTATGCTGTCTGATATAGTAACCTACCCTGTATGCTGTCAGACATTGCAACCTACCCTGTATGCTGTCTGATATTGTAATCTACCCTGCATGCTGTCAGATATTGTATCCTACCCTGTATGCTGTCTGATATTGTAATCTACTCTGCATGCTGTCAGACATTGCAACCTACCCTGTATGCTGTCAGATATTGTAATCTACCCTGCATGCTGTCAGATATTGTAACCTACCCTGTATGCTGTCTGATATTGTAATCTACCCTGCATGCTGTCAGATATTGTAACCTACCCTGTATGCTGTCTGATATTGTAATCTACCCTGCATGCTGTCAGACATTGCAACCTACCCTGTATGCTGTCAGACATTGCAACCTACCCTGTATGCTGTCAGATATTGTAACCTACCCTACATGCTGTCAGATATTGTAACCTACCCTGTATGCTGTCAGACATTGCAACCTACCCTGTATGCTGTCTGATATAGTAACCTACCCTGTATGCTGTCAGACATTGCAACCTACCCTGTATGCTGTCTGATATTGTAATCTACTCTGCATGCTGTCAGATATTGTAACCTACCCTGCATGCTGTCTGATATTGTAATCTACCCTGCATGCTGTCAGATATTGTAACCTACCCTGCATGCTGTCTGATATAGTAACCTACCCTGTATGCTGTCAGACATTGCAACCTACCCTGTATGCTGTCTGATATAGTAACCTACCCTGTATGCTGTCAGACATTGCAACCTACCCTGTATGCTGTCAGATATTGTAACCTACCCTGTATGCTGTCAGATATTGTAACCTATCCTGTATGCTGTCAGACATTGCAACCTACCCTGTATGCTGTCTGATATTGTAACCTACCCTGCATGCTGTCTGATATAGTAACCTACCCTGTATGCTGTCAGATATTGTAACCTACCCTGTATGCTGTCTGATATTGTAATCTACCCTGCATGCTGTCAGACATTGCAACCTACCCTGTATGCTGTCAGATATTGTAACCTACCCTGTATGCTGCCAGATATTGTAACCTACCCTGTATGCTGTCAGATATTGCAACCTACCCTGCATGCTGTCAGACATTGTAACCTACCCTGCATGCTGTCTGATATTGTAACCTACCCTGTATGCTGTCTGATATAGTAACCTACCCTGTATGCTGTCAG
This sequence comes from Cepaea hortensis, assembly GCA_963921405.1. Classification (NCBI taxonomy): domain Eukaryota; kingdom Metazoa; phylum Mollusca; class Gastropoda; order Stylommatophora; family Helicidae; genus Cepaea; species Cepaea hortensis. The sequence continues at coordinate 45,705,974 of OY992879.1, forward strand.
ATATTGTAACCTACCATACATGCTGTCAGACATTGTAACCTACCCTACATGCTGTCAGACATTGTAACCTACCCTGCATGCTGTCAGATATTGTAACCTACCCTGCATGTTGTCAGACATTGTAACCTACCCTGTATGCTGTCTGATATTGTAACCTACCCTGTATGCTGTCAGATATTGTAACCTACCCTGTATACTGTCTGATATTGTAACCTACCCTGTATGCTGTCTCATATTGTAACCTACCCTGTATGCTGTCAGATATTGTAACCTACCCTGCATGCTGTCAGATATTGTAACCTACACTGCATGTTGTCAGACATTGTAACCTACCCTGCATGCTGTCAGATATTGTAACCTACCCTGCATGTTGTCAGACATTGCAACCTACCCTGTATGCTGTCTGATATTGTAACCTACCCTGCATGTTGTCAGATATTGTAACCTACCCTGCATGTTGTCAGATATTGTAACCTACCCTGCATGCTGTCAGATATTGTAACCTACCCTGCATGTTGTCAGATATTGTAACCTACCCTGTATGCTGTCTGATATTGTAACCTACCCTGTATGCTGTCAGATATTGTAACCTACCCTGCATGCTGTCAGATATTGTAACCTACCCTGTATGCTGTCAGATATTGTAACCTACCCTGCATGCTGTCAGACATTGTAACCTACCCTGTATGCTGTCAGATATTGTAACCTACCCTGCACGCTGTCAGATATTGTAACCTACCCTGTATGCTGTCAGATATTGTAACCTACCCTGCATGCTGTCAGACATTGTAACCTACCCTGTATGCTGTCAGATATTGTAACCTACCCTGCATGCTGTCAGATATTGTAACCTACCCTGTATGCTGTCAGATATTGTAACCTACCCTGCATGCTGTCAGACATTGTAACCTACCCTGCATGCTGTCAGATATTGTAACCTACCCTGTATGCTGTCAGATATTGTAACCTACCCTGCATGCTGTCAGACATTGTAAACTGCCCTGCATGCTGTCAGATATTGTAACCTACCCTGCATGCTGTCAGACATTGTAACCTACCCTGTATGCTGTCAGATATTGTAACCTACCCTGCATGCTGTCTGATATTGTAACCTACCCTGTATGCTGTCTGATATTGTAACCTACCCTGTATGCTGTCTGACGCCACTAATGTTGGACATCCTGGTCCGGTAGAAGACTAGGACCGCTGTACAAGCAAACCATCAATGAACAAGTCTAAAGGTATACAAGAACCCTCGCGAGAAGCTGGTGATTTTACCACGTTCATTGTCAACCATCTCTGGCCATCCACAATACATCTGCGTGTTGTCAACCAGGTACAGCAGACCAGATCTTGGCTACCTAATACCTAAATACCACAGACTGCTGACAGCTGGAATGGATAGGTCCTGACAACGGTAAAGTTGGAGGGGAGAAGAGGCTGAGAGAGAAGACGATGGACAGTTTTTCATTATTGCATGGCATATCAGTATCAGAAATGATTGGCAGTACACGAGATAGAAGTCCACACTGTATGGACTACAAAAAAAAAAAACACACACACACACACACACGCGCGCACGCGCACGCACACACAAACACACACACGCGCGCGCATTAACAGCCACCCAACATGAGTGTTGTAGTCAAGTACATTGTAGTGTGTGTTGTACTGTTATTTCCAGGAAACAAAGAAGAGCTGGGGGTGGGCGGGATAGGTGTCTATGGTTATCACAATACCAACTAGAAGAAGAATACTAGTAGATACATGCATGCTATGTGAGGGTACAGCGGAGACACAACTGGGCACAGTACTGCACAACACAGGGGACTCATACATAGACAAACAAGAAACGTATTGGTAGTTACTTGTCTGACTCAGCCGACTGTTGTCTGATGACTGCACGTGTTACACTTTCTTTATTAATTTGTCGCCGATAGTTCTTGCTGCTATTCAGGTCTTCAAATCGCTCAGTCCCAGGCAGTGTCTGTTGGGTATCGCTATTTCCCCACATGGAAACTTACAGCGAAACCATATGGGGTTGAACAAGTTGAGTGTCCCAGTGCCCACTTTATTTTACAGAAATAGTGTTTTCATTTATTAGTTAGTTAGTTAGTCTTTCCTCTTGTGCCTAAGGCGGCGCATAGGGCAAAAGTCCTGACTCTCCATGCCTGGCGGTTCGCTGCTACCTGTTGTAGATCTTGGATATTTACTTGGCCGTTGAATGAGCCTTCTCTAATGATGGTTCTACGCAGGGTCTCTCTTGGTCTTCCCCGTTTTCTTTTCCCTACTGGTGACCATATGAGGGCTTGGTAGGGGAGTCTTGTCTTGTCCATTCTGAGCACATGGCCGATGTAGTTCCAACGGCGTCTTCTTATGAAATTGGATACTGTATCTTGCTTAGTCTCTTGTCTTATTTGCGCATTGGTTCTGAAGTCTGTCCAGTGGATGTTTAGAAGTCTTCTAAGACATTTGTTCTCAAAATTATCTATTTTTTTTGCTGCTATTCAGGTCTTCAAATCTCTCAGTCCCAGGCAGTGTCTGTTGTGTATCGCTATTTCCCCACATGGAAACTTACAGCGAAACCATATGGGGTTGAACAAGTTGAGTGTCCCAGTGCCCACTTTATTTTACAGAAATAATCCATAGTCTGTAGTAATATTTCATTTATTACTACATACTATTACCAACTGTTATTATTATTATTATTATTATTATTATTATTATTATTATTATTATTATTATTATTACGTGTATGAAGTTTCTACATGCTCTGTGGAGAATGAGTTGCGGGTGCAATTCGTAATCCATTATACAACGTTCGAAACACAGCTGCGGGCGATTTGGCAGCAGACAGCCTTCCGTTGTTTTTATGGATTGGTATGAGTGCCGGTCGTTCGGAAAACAATGGCAAACTACTGAATGTAAACGTGCCAATAAATCACAAACAGCCAAACAATTCCGGGGTTGACTGCGACGTCCTGTAAAGGCTATGCAAGTAACATTTTTACATGAAGTTTCTACAAGCTTCAAATTTATTACAAAACTAACATATCCTACTCTCACTGACGTATGCTGTTATTACATCACACAAGATACAGTGTATCTACTTAAGTATATGGTGCTTGCAGATGTAAACACGCAAAACATAATATAATTACCAACAATGTGTGAATCTTAGACATACCGACGACGAGTGCTGTAGACTTACCTTCAACCACTTCGCCATTGGGGAAGACAACCACAACTTTATGGGTCTTGTTTGACATGTAAATCCTGGGTCTTTCCCCTGTGGCGCCCAGTGGCGCCAGCTTGGGATCCGTGAGCTTGCTTATATCCATGATGCCAGGGCCGACGGAAACACTGCCCTCCATCGGCACAGGCATGGAAACACGGAAGGCCCAGGATATCCAGGATCGTAAGTCGACCAGGCCGGCTGGGTAGAAATGTTTCTAATCCACATAGAAAGAACGGAGAGACACACACTGTATTTCAACTAGCTGCAGCTCGCTATAATCCGATGTGAAAGGGCAACACTTTGGTTTATAACAGATGGGAAGTATGCAGATGTCATTCTCCACTTTGAACACCTGGGAAGTTAGAATCAAGCCTGGTCAGATGAGGGAAAACAAGGTCACACGTGCGCGTCCAAAATCCAACGCTTGTTGCACTTTATTTAGAATAAGGCATCGGACCAGCACCCTTGATAATATGTTTAAGGAAATAATAAACCTAGGTACTATACACACATTATTATAATATCTAAATGACAAACACGCGGGAAAGGTTCCATCTAATAACAAGTAAATATCTTCAATGGGGAACACACACACTACCACTAAGTGTTTGAAATCAAAGGTTGGAAAATTGAAGTGAGTAATTATGAATAAAAAACGGGACGCGAGGCACACAAAGGCATATGAGACAAAGATCAGACATGGGGCACCCACACCACTGACTAAGATCCAACAATGCTTGCTATAGATAGTTAGTTACTCGACAGATCATCCTCATTGCACATCGAACCATTCAGTCCATAAGTGCTCGGATCCCCTCCTCAGCAAATCTCGCAATGTGTAGCGACTCACGACACCAGTTCTGTGTTGGTTTATCAATCTTCTTTGGTTTCCTGCGTAGTGTTCTTGTTTGGCAATGCTATACACGTTGAGACGGATGTACATCGTTTGCAGATGGGAAAGGAATGCGGGCCAGGAAAAGGGGGATTGAGAGCATAGCCGTATTCTGGGATCGAATTAAAAACGCGCTTTTCATTCAGCAGAAACAGTAGTGGATACATTCCGACTGCCCTATTACAGCAGTTTAACACTGCCAACGGATCTAACGTGTTTATTGGGGGACTAAGACTAATGAGAACAGTATTAAACCTGCACGTACAGCTATGTAACATGGGTGTGGTGAGGGCAATGGCACACGCAATTTAACACAGTTTATCTGGACGTTCATAGACAGAGCTTAATAAATAAAGGAGATCTGCACTTATACCTCATACATTACTCACAAATATGGTCTAGAGTAACACATGAGACACTAATCCACATACTAGAACAAGTGAGCTTTGCTGGCGATGTTAGGAACACGATAAATACGACGTTATGAGCATGATAAATAAGATGTTATGAGCATGATACATTCGACATTATGAACATGATAAATAAGATGCTATGTGTGTGATACATTCAACATTATGAACATGATAAATAAGATGTTATGAGCATGATACATTCGACATTATGAACATGATAAATAAGATGCTATGTGTGTGATACATTCAACATTATGAACATGATAAATAAGATGCTATGAGCATGATACATTCGACATTATGAACATGATAATTAAGATATTATGAGGATGATACATTCTACATTATGAACATGATAAATAAGACGTCATGAGCATGATGAATAAGACGTTATGAACATGGTAAATAAGACGTTGTGAGCATGATAAATGAGACGTTATGAGCATGATACATAAGAGATGAGCCATGATACATAAGACGTAATGAGCCATGATACATAAGACGTTGTGAGCATGATAAATGAGACGTTATGAGCATGATACATAAGGGATGAGCCATGATACATAAGACGTTATGAGCCATGATACATACGACGTTATGAGCCATGATACATAAGACGTCATGAGCCATGATACATAAGACGTCATGAGCCATGATACATAAGACGTTATGAGCAATGATACATAAGACGTTGTGAGCCATGATACATAAGATGTTATGAGCCATGATACATAAGACGTTATGAGCAATGATACATAAGACGTTATGAACATAATATATAAGACATTATGAGCCATGATACATAAGACGTTATGAACATAATACATAAGACATTATGAGCCATGATACATAAGACGTTATGAGCCGTGACACATAAGACGTTATGAACCATGATAGATAAGACGTTATGAGCTATGATACATAAGACGTTATGAGCCATGATACATAAGACGTTATGAGCCATGATACATAAGACGTTATTAGCCATGATACATAAGACGTTATGAGCCATGATACATAAGACGCTGTGAGCCATGATACATAAGACGTTATGAGCCATGATACATAAGACGTTATGAGCCATGATACATAAGACGTTATGAGCCATGATACATAAGACGTTATGAGCAATGATACATAAGACATTATGAGCCATGATACATAAAACGTTATGAACACAATACATAAGACGCTATGAGCCATGATACATAAGACGTTATGAGCCATGATACATAAGAAGTTATGAGCCATGATACATAAGACATTATGAGCAGGATACTTTACGTTATGAGCCATGATACATAGGACGAAATGAGCCATGATACATAAGACGTTATGAGCCATGATACATAAAGCGTTATGAGCCATGATACATACGACGTTATGAGCCATGATACATAAGACGTCATGAGCCATGATACATAAGACGTTATGAGCAATGATACATAAGACGTTATGAGCCATGATACATAAGACGTTATGAGCAATGATACATAAGACGTTATGAGCCATGATACATAAGACGTTATGAGCCATGATACATAAGACGTTATGAACATAATACATACGACGTTATGAGCCATGATACATAAGACGTTATGAGCCATGATACATAAGACGTTATGAGCCATGATACATAAGACGTTATGAGCCATGATACATAAGACATTATGAGCCGTGATACATAAGGCGTTGTGAGCATGATAAATAAGACGGAGCCGCGCTAGCACAGTGTCAATAACGCCAGTCTGCCGGCCCGTGGTCCTGTGTCGGAATCGCCATCAAAGTGGACGTTACAGTCAGACTGACCTGAGCTGGCAGTTCCAGGCTGCCTGACATGGTTACCGGGGTGTGTTCTTGGAAGGTAAAATGGCCGGCGCGATATTAACCCAGTGGCTGATTGGTTAATTACTGTACAGAGTGTCCGTAAAGTCTGGACACATGGGAGGGGGGGGGGGAAGCTAAAGAAGAAAGTGTACTCAACACAAATCACAGATCCAATACACTTGACTCAACGAATAAGGAGTGAATGTACCAAACTTGAAGGCAATGTGGATTTATTGCATCGAGTTCACAAAAATATTGTGAAACGCATCAACATTTGCATTGTGTCCAGACTTTACGGGCACCCTGTATGTGGATAGCACTCTTACCAGTAGGCAAGAAGGCGTGTCAGACAATGATGGATTATGTCCCCTGTATTGTGGGAATTCATTAGTGAGCACACAACGCGATCTATTGAATAGATGCCAGGGGTTGCAGCTAGCGGCCATTATATCAACATCATTTTTTTTTTTCATATCCTATTTACAGGACATCGCTGTCGACACCAGCACTGCTTTTGTTGAAGTCTTGGCAAGTTTACGTTCAGTAGTTTGCCATTGCTTTCTAAACGACCGGCTCCCATACCATCAGGTTAAAACCCAGCGCAACACGGTCTGCAACACGCAACAGTGTTTCGAACGAAGGTAAGCGGAATTGCGAACCGCGTCCGTAAAATCTTTGCCACGGAGACGAACAACGGCTTACTTTGTCTTAACAGGAAGATGTCAGAAGGAACTACAGATATTAAGCGATAACATGGTTGTAAAATGTCAACACCGCGTCCTAAGAAATATCAGCACTCGAAGTGAAAGATTCTGCTGGAGATCGCCAGACGTGGAGAGACGTGATGGCCCATGCCAGGTAGAAAGTCATTTGACGATTTATAATAAGTACTTGTAGTGATGTCCCCGCCAACACTAACTTCGTGCACTGTGCCGATAATTTCCTTTTTGAATATGTAATTAGTGTGTGTGTGTGTGTGTGTGTGTGTGTGTGTGTTTAGTGTGGGTGGGTGGGGGTGGGGTCTGTCTCGGGCGAATGTTAAATTACCATGGGAACTCTTCGGTCGCTTTCCAGGGGGGGGGGGTGCGTGTGCGTGCGCGTGTGTGTGTGTGTGGGGGGAGGGGGAGGGTGGGTGGGTGGGTAGAAATGCCCAGAGTGCTGAAGTATCTATTCTGAAATTGAGTATTCATTATGATTAAACTAACTGTTTCAATTACGATTCAAAGAAATGACTTCTTTTTTTTTGTTTGTTCGCATTACCTTTACAGGACATCGCTGTCAACATCAGCATCTTTCAGCTGATTGTTGATTTCTTGGCAAGATTACTCTCAGTAGTTTGCCATTACTTTCTGAGCCACCGGCTCACATACCCCGTAAGCTATCGACGCGGAGAGAACCACTACCGATTCTCGCGCAACGTCACGTTACTTACGAGAGTATACGGGATTACGGAGAATGTCGTGTAACCTCTAGACCAGGGACGCCGGCAAACAAAGGACTACACATACGAATATGTGTGTACCTCTAAGTAAACACATACTAGCATTGTGGGACTCAAGGAGTTAACCGTGCCTGTCTCAGACATCCGGTCCTTTATTTGGACGCATTCTGTGAGGATGCCTATGAAAGTTAGGCATTTATTTATGTCCTCATGATGATGTCCTTCTCGCCTGTGCTCTATCCACGAGGGGCCGCCGTCTTGGGTGTGAATGGATTCTGTACACGTTCCTTCCTCCAACTGCTTCACTACGGGGGCCAGATAGCGCACATATGTGTGTGTTACATCACCATGCAGCGGGGAATTTGCAGAACGGCGCTCTCATCACTTCGCACCCCATACGTCTCTCCATCTCTGGCCATTTCTCCCTCCTCAATCAGTCTCATGCTCCATTAGTCTGCAATATCCTATCGCCTCAGAGGCGATGTGGTTGAGCCGCCTGCCTTGAGCTTGAAAGGTTGTGGGTTCGAATTCGGACTCCGTCAATCGGTTCACGGCTGCAATTATCTCGACAGCTCTGGGTCGCTGGACCTACGCAGTTCGTGCTTTGTGCGGCACTTTCGGCACGCCATCCTGTCGAAAGGGATAACACCCTCTCGCTTCTCGCCTTTAAACTACCTTTTCAGTATAAGAACATTTAGTGAGAGGAGTTAAACTAACAACACATCCATGAGGATACACTGGGGTGATGTGGAATACTGGGACAGGAGTTAAACTAACAACACATCCATGAGGATACACTAGGGTGATGTGGAATACTGGGACAGGAGTTAAACTAACAACACATCCATGAGGATACACTGGGGTGATGTGGAATACTGGGACAGGAGTTAAACTAACAACACATCCATGAGGATACACTGGGGTGATGTGGAATACTGGGACAGGAGTTAACCTAACAACACATCCATGAGGATACACTGGGGTGATGTGGAATACTGGGACAGGAGTTAAACTAATAACACATCCATGAGGATACACTGGGGTGATGTGGAATACTGGGACAGGAGTTAAACTAATAACACATCCATGAGGATACAGTGGGGTGATGTGAAATAATGGAGTTATGTGGAATAATGGGACAGGAGTTAAACTAATAACACATCCATGAGGATACACTGAGGTGATGTGGAATGATGGGACAGGAGTTAAACTAACAACACATCCATAAGGATACACTGGGGTGATGTGGAATACTGGGGCAGGAGTTAAACTAATAACACATCCATGAGGATACAGTGGGGTGATGTGAAATAATGGAGTTATGTGGAATTCTGGGACAGGAGTTAAACTAACGACTAGTGTTCAACTGTATTCATGTCAACGTGGTAAAAAAGCTAAACTAATGACTGGAATATACTGGGTTAATGTAAGACATGTCTGGGATGTTATGGGTTAAAGTAATACATATCTGTGTAAGGCGGGACTGAAATAACAACTGGGTTATGTCGACTGACGTAACAAGTGATATGGAATAGTAGAAGTCAAACTGAAGTCTGTGGGTCTAATGGGCTAGTGTAAGAACTATTTGTGTCAGCATTAGTTACAGTAACATATGGGGTGGGAGGGGGGCTGTTATTGATCCACAGAAAGTGTGGCTGGGACAGAAAAAATTACACTTGTCTGGGGCAGATCCACTGAAACCGACGTTTGTGGTAAAACTAGTTCATGTAACAGTTGTAGAGGACAGAGTTAAACTATACTGGGCTACCGTGGGTGAAGAAAAAGTCACATATGTAAGATGTTATAGCAATATACGTATAAAAGACACTAATTACATGGTGGGGTCAAGTAGTACCCTGGACAGAGTGGGTTTATGTAGCAACTGCTGGTCGCGCACTAAATGACGCTGTTCGTAATCCCGTATACCCACGTACGAAACAGATCTGCACGAGATTCGGCAGCGGATCGCATCGCGTTGGTTTTTGACAGAAAGGTATTTGAGTCGGTCGTTCAGAAAGCAATGGCAAACTACTGAACGTAAATCTTGCCAAGACATCAACAGCAGCTGAAAAATGCTGGTGTTGACTGCAATATCCTGTAAATATGATATGCAATAATAATAATAATAATAATAATAATAATAATAATAATAATAATAATAATAATAATAATAATTGGCATAGTGGCTTAGCAAACAATCAGTGATTAAAGACACGGTTCCTGCAGGGAGAGGTAGAGGTCAACCAGTAGGAAGATGGGCACAGTCTATTGCAGACCACTTCAGCATGAGGCTGTTTGAGGCGGGAGAAATGGCCAGAGATGGAGACACGTGTGGGTGTGCACACCTTGAACATGAGGCTGTTTGAGGCGGGAGACATGGCCAGAGATGGAGAAACGTGTGTGTGCACCGTGTTGAGAGCGCCGTTCTGCAAACGTCCTGCTGCATGATGATGTAACACAAACACACACAAATACACATGGTGTGTTTGCATATCCTTTACAGGACATCGCTGTCAACATCAGCATCTTTCAGCTGATTGCTGATTTCTTGGCAAGATTACGCTCAGTAGTTTGCCATTGCTTTCTGGGCGGCCGACTCACATACCCCTTATGTACCGACGCGATTCGAACCACTGCTGATTCTCACCGTCGTCACGTTACTTACGAGAGTATACGAGATTACGGAGAAATGTTGCTAACCTCTAGGCCAGGAAGCCGGCACACACACACACACACACACACACACACACACACACACACACACACACATATATATATATATATATATATATATATATATATATATATATATATATGCGCTACATGGCTCCGTAGTGAGTCAGTTTGAGGAAGGAACGTGTACCGCATCCATTCACACCCAAGACGTCCCCTGGCGGATTATCCACAGGCCAGGGTATCATCAGGACGTGGACATTTACAAGTACCCAACTTTCACATGCATCCATACGCAATGTATGCATGGATTCTACAAGTCGAGCCCACGCATGCTGTTATTAAGGCATCAATCAAAGCGAGAAATCACATGGAGCTTTATCTATGATAAATTGGCCTGTGACGTAGAATGAATGTGGCCATAAATAATTAGAAATTGTCCATATAAATGACCTGTTATAAACGAGATTGTGCACTAAACGAATTCTTGTTTTCTAAGTGTCAGTATGAAAGCATTTTGTGAGTTGAGTTGAGTTTAGTTGAGTCAAGAACCGACATCACTGCACTCAGGACATTTCCCATACGTGCATATTGACTGACATCGGTTATTACACGAGGGGAATTTAGTTACAGGAATTTTACGAAAAGCAAATACAACAGTGCGAATCAGAGATTCTATGTTTGTTATTTCTCAGCATAGTCCGCAGGCCTGCCATCCCACTTGTTCCACCTGTCCACTACCTTGTTGACACCTTCTAGAAAAACACATTTGGGTGTGGCTTTTATCCAATTGTGCAGTCTCCATTATCTCGTTCTCATATGTTCTCATGTGCAAACCGCTGACTCCACTAATGTTCTTTCAAGGGTCTAAGAAAATCATGTGGCGCAAAGTTTGAGCTGGATGCTGGATGTTTCAAGACATCCAATTTCAGAGCACATGGGCTATCTAGTGTAATGTGTGTATGCAGCCGTATGAGGGCGGACGTTGTTGTGCTGTAACAATTACTCCGTTTCAGAGAAGTCCCTCGCAGGCTTCAGTTTGTTCACTAGCAAGTCTCTGTATTAACACTAGTCACCGTTTTATCATTTCCTGGAAATGCATCAATACAAGACACTTGATATCCCAAAAGATGGTCACCATGACTTTCCCAGCGGATTCCTGTGCCTTGCATTATTTTCTAACCCAGAGATAACGTGTGTTTCCATTGAAATATGTCTACTCTCACATACAGTCTCCCCTGACTGCAAGAACTGTCTACATATTGAACCATCATTCTTGTGTAGATGTTACAACCTCTGATCACAAAACACCAATAACGCCTCGTTGTTATTCCACATTGCAAGTAGATAGTGGGGCAGCCATTTGTAATCGCTAATGCGCATGCGCTAACTGCTCGATTCTCACAACGAGAAGTATTGCGTAGGGGCCAGTTTGTGTCCTGCAATAAGAGTTTCTGTTGCCCATACTCTTTCATATGCGTATGTTTTATAGACTACAAGAAAGCTTTTAACAGAGTAAAGCATGAAAGGTTAATTAATTACATGCCTTAAAGATATTGGGGCAGGCGGAAAGGACAAACGTTTTTTTGTAGTAACTTGTGCTGGGAACAAGTGGAGACAATTAGATACGGAAATAATTATTCGTCGCTCAGAGAGATACAAAGAGGATTACGGAGGGCATGCGTGTGTTATCTCCAGTTAAACACTGAAATAATATTTTAACAAGTCGAACAGTCTGTGATCAATGGAAGAATAAAACGATCTTAGATATGCTGACGATACAGTGTTACAAGAAGAAAGCGAACAAGAGCTACTCAAAACCAGTGGGATAAGTAACAGGCAGAGTATAGAATGTGGCTTAGTGACATATGCCTGGGTCATTGACATTGAGATGAGTGACCTGTGTAGCGGGACTACGAGGAAAACAATCAACCCTGAGAAATAATGGGGCGGTTGTGAGTGGATACCCCTAGGGCGGGTGGGGCGAAAGACAGTTGAGTATTGTGTGAAGTCAGGAGACTTGAAAGTCAGTGAGAGAAGAGACCGACTGCGGGTCAGGTCGTTTAAGGGAGTTGAGTTTGAGAAACCGAAGGAGTCGGTAGTCCACGGAGAACTGTGTTGTGTGATTCTCCGAGCTGTGAAGGCAGGCCTAAAAACCCAGAGTGGGTTGCATAGTGAGCAGAGGCTCCGACCCAGTGGGTGGGTCGTATTGTGGGAGATCCAGCCGTGGATAGTAGCTGGACTAAATGTCTTGTGGATTTGATATGAAGTTGGATTGAGACGGCAGTAATGGGTGCGTGTTGAATTAGGAGGAGGATATTCTGTGGATTATATATATATTGTTTTCTGGATATATAAATATGTTC
>OY992879.1:45723823-45741323 GCA_963921405.1 Cepaea hortensis
CGTCAAATATATAGCTCTCTGAGAAAACTTGCCGACAGGCGGGAGGTAACATAACCATGGCATTAGACCATTCAACTGTTTCGCAGGATAAAGTTCAAGGTTGATATTGTCAGTGATATAACGGCACGATACGATCAGTTCTTGGCTCTAAGAACCTGCACCTTGGCACTGCGGAGAAAACCCCCGATGTTGCGTCTACTGCAACAAATGTAATGTGTTGATGCTCATCGCCCTAGAAACACACAGGTTGTAAGGATTGGCCCTTCTCTTACAGGAACCACATTTACATTCGAACTGTTTGAGAGAGAGAGAGAGAGAGAGAGAGAGAGAGAGAGAGAGAGAGAGAGAGAGAGAGAGAGAGAGAGAGAATAGTGCAGCAGGGAGTTGCGGCAGAGAATATGACCGACCCAGGCCGTAACCAGGCGGACACATAATCGGATTAGCATTAAAACTCTTCGCTGGCTGTTGAAGATGAGAACGGAGTACATATTGGAATGTCCCGATGTTGTGATGGCTGATCTTGACTCAACTCAACTCATACACATGTCCTGAGACTGGGAATGGTTGCCTAATCTGGAAGAGCAAGCTATGAATTGCCTGTACTGACTGCAGAATAGAGACACGCTGGGAGTTCATTTTTTTCTTGGGGCCCATTGAATACAGCCACGGACACAACTCCGACCGACGTAAGAGAAGAGAAGTAACATATGTTGGGATGTTCACAAGTAAACCGATAAATCAAAAGCTTAATGGAGAAACAACACTTGCCGGGGTAATTGCTCGCAATTTATGCATTCGGTTTGTTTTACGTGGTTCAATCAAGCAATGGCTGATGTGGTGTGTTGTTTTTCTGTAGGATCGGCTAGAATTCGGTAGAGACATTTCTCATTATAGCCGGTGGTGCATGCTAGAAGTGTTCGTGAAATCAGCTGGCCAGCTGAATGTCAATCAGTGAACTCCTGCTGGCCCAGTCAGTTGTTGAGATAGATCAGCTACCTCGTGTTTACTGCCTCTTAATTACAGCTACATGTTTCAATTACTTACTTTTTTCTGGTGTATACTGTTTCTTAAAGACGATAAAACAAAAGAAAATTGATATATTTTGGTCACTTGAAACGTCATGAAAGTTTGGAGAGAACAATAATGGAGGGGTATATGCCTGGGAAGAGAGGAAGAGGAAGGCCAAAGAGAAGATGGGTGCAGAATGTGGCGGATGATCTCCAGATGGGTGTATCAGACGCGGGACAATTTGCTTGTGATCGAGCAGTTTTCCGGAGGGTTGTTATGGCAGGGAAGTTCTGCAAAGGACATGCTACTGAATGAATGAATGAAATCCGTCTCTTAATTACAGTTACATGTTTCCGATAATTGCATGTGGTCCTCTGTGTGTTTGTGTGGGTGCGTGTGTGTGTTTTAAATTGGGGATTGGTGGTGGTGGGACGAGGGTAGTTTAGGCAGCGGGGAAGGGGAGGGGGAGAAATCCCGTAACAGGAATGTGCTGTAGGAATACGCAATGTCGACTATCGCGTGTTATAGGTGCGTATCATGGAAAACAGGGGTCCAGAATTGATCATATGGTAACGGGACTGTAGTATCTGCTGGTATGTTTGAAGTCTGCTCCCATAGATATCATGTGAAGGAATTCCACTGTGACGTAAAACGGTACTGACAGGTCATTAATTCACAACATGGGAATTCAATCGCAACGTGAGGAGAGAAGACACAGGACTTAGCAACACCCTCTATCTCTTATCATGCTCACTTATGTAGAGATATCTAACACGCACCGGTGCGTCGGTCCATCGTTCTGCCGATACGTGTGCCTCTCTTTCCTTCTGTGAACATATCAACAGTGCTCTTTTTCTATCCTCTCCATGCTCTCAGCCTGTTCTATTTACCACTATTGAGCGATGTATGTACACTTTATAGTTGCCTTGCACATAAACACCGATTCACGGTTGGACACGCATGTATATATACTCAACTCGTGCTCCTGCGCACTGACACACACACACACACACACACGCCCGCACACACGAGTTAAAGAAGAACACAATTACAGTGTCTCTGTATCGATCCGTCTGTTTTATCCATTCGTGTCTATTTTTGCAAGCGACACATTCCTTGGGCCAAATAAATGTAGCTCATGAATATTCAGGTTTAAAGATGAGCAAATGGAAAGGAGGCGCGGAGAGGGAGAGCGCATGTGCGGTCGACGGCCTGGTCCACGCTGCAGGGTTCTTGTGAACACAGTCGCATGCCCTTACACAGTTAGTCGCGTGCCCTTTACAGGACACTGCAATCAACCGCAACATGTATTGTCTGGCTGTGATGTGCTAGCCAACAGTCGTACCATCCAATGGATGACGTGCGTACAACAGTCGTACCATCCAATGGATGACGTGCGTACACAGTTATAATGTTTAAGACACGCTATGGGAAGAAATAAATTGGAGAACTTGGTAACAACTGACAAGATTGAACTGGAAACAACAAGGGGGAGGCAGAGAATTAAATACCTGGATAGCTTGGCAACGTGGTATGGTCGAAACAAGAACACTGAACTGCTGCACGAGTCTGGTGATCGTGTGAGATGGCGAAATATGACCGCCCAATCTTATCGGCATGGCCCATGATGATGATGATTCTTATGCAATGTTATTTCAGTAGTTTGACATTGCTTTCTGAACGACCAACGAAGTCAACGCAAGGGGTCTACTTCCAAATCGCCCAGAGCTGATTTTAAAGCCTCCAACTGTTATGATGGGGGAATTATGGCACTGCGAGTGTTACTATCCAATGAGACACCCAGCCGGTTTGTGAGTATAGGCCGTGTAGTATATAACTATTCTATACTGCAACCACCACGGCCCAGGATGAACATTCTACATTGCACCCGCCATGGTTCTGAATGTTTTACACTGCAACTAGGTGGAACTTGTTGAATGTTTTACACTGTGTCTTTGGGAAATGTATGCGCGGTTACTGTAGTATTGGCTGTGTGAAATATTACCTATGTCTGTGCGGTTACTGTAGCACTCTATGTCTGTGCGGTTACTGTAGCACTGGCTGTAAGATATTACCTATGTCTGTGCGGTTAGTGTAGCACTGACTATAAGATATTACTTATGTCTGTTCGGTTACTGTGGCACTGGCTGTAAGATATTACCTATGTCTGTGCGGTTACTGTAGCACTGGCTGTAAAATATTACCTATGTCTGTGCGGTTACTGTAGCACTCTATGTCTGTGCGGTTACTGTAGCACTAGCTGTAAGATATTACCTATGTCTGTGCGGTTACTGTAGCACTCTATGTCTGTGCGGTTACTGTAGCACTAGCTGTAAGATATTACCTATGTCTGTGCGGTTACTGTAACATTGGCTGTAAGATATTGCCTATGTCTGTGAGAACTGTCTGTGCGGTTACTGTAGCACTAGCTGTAAGATATTACCTATGTCTGTGCGGTTACTGTAGCATTGGCTGTAAGATATTGCCTATGTCTGTGAAAACTGTCTGTGTGGTTGCTGTAGCAGTGGCTGTAAGATATTACCTATGTCTGTGCGGTTACTGTAGCATTGGCTGTAAGATATTGCCTATGTCTGTGAGAACTGTCTGTGCGGTTACTGTAGCACTAGCTGTAAGATATTACCTATGTCTGTGCGGTTACTGTAGCATTGGCTGTAAGATATTGCCTATGTCTGTGAAAACTGTCTGTGTGGTTGCTGTAGCACTGGCTGTAAGATATTACCTATGTCTGTACGATTACTGTAGTACTGACTGTAGGATTACCTGTGTCTGTGAGTACTTTCTGTGTGGTTACTCTAGTAATGACTGTAAGATATTACCTGTGTCTGTGACAACTGTCTGTGGGGTTACTGTAGTACTCTGGCTGTAAGATATTACCTGCGTCTGTGAGAACTGTCTGCGCGTTTACTGTAGTAGTAACTGTAAGATAATACCCGTGTCTGTGAAAACTGTCTATGCGGTTACTGTAGTACTCTGACTGTAAGATACTACCTGTTTCTGTGAGAAATTTCTGCGCGGTTACTGTAGTACTGACTGCAAGATATTACCTATCTGTGCGGTTACTGTAGTGCTGGCTGTAAGATATTACCGGGACTGTGTGGTTATTGTAGTAATGAGTGTAAGCACGTGTGTCTTTGAGGGTTCGTATTGACCACAATGGGCTATTCAGAACACATTACTCCCCATGTTCACATGGAAGTTTATCTGCAGAGAGTCGTCAGCATTGAATGCATACCTTCCTCCCCTCACGCACCACCGTCATGACGACGGTAAGATACACTAGTGTCATCTGCCGCTTCGAACCATGTGCCAACTCGATAGCTCATGCAGCAATTCCTTTTTACGTTTCATGCATGTTTCCGTGATGTGCAAGTTCATCATCCCATGCCCCGTTTCTACGCATGCATATTTCAGCAACCTGATTCGTTGTTCCCTTTGCTGAGACGGTGACATATCACTTAGCTCCATCGCGGAGACAACACCCAATCAACACTGCTAGAAGACAGAAATCAATCAGTCATTGTTCTGGTCAGGATTGTCTAAATATACCAACACACTTTAAGCAAGGTGACAAGAGGTGTCGTTAGTGGCCACACAGCAGGATAGGTGTGAGACTGACTACCACACCCTTTAATAACCTGTCGGTTAACATCCTACCAATCATGAACTAGTCCACAGAGGGGTTGATCTACACAGACCGAGAGCCACTGCTTCATTATAAGATAACAGACAGAAGACGACAACAACGAAATTAGCCTAACGCGATAAACTACTGGGTACAAGAAGTAAGGAAAGACGAACACAATACTGGGAATCAAATAAGTATATGGGCAACATGAACATCGCTGTAATCTCCTGAAATATAGAAGATTGTCGGGGACAAATGCTAATGCGTGTCCAGACTTGAGTCAGAGTTATACAACTGCCCACTGCGAGCGACCAGAAGTAGCTTACTTTATACCGAGAGATAAGCTTGTTCCAGCTTGTATTCCATCCAGCTCAAGCGTCCTTCTCATACATCCCGCCTGTTTCATGGATATTCTTATTATTCCTTCACATAACGAGCCTTCTAGAGTATTTCCACGGTGCAGTCAGTATCAGGCTCAACACCGTTAACACGAGGGGCCGATATAGCACAGTACTAGCGTGCTTGTGTTCCAGCTCCGTGGACCTGCATTCGAATCCATGTCAATGATGGGATTCTTGCCCACTGACCTGGGCTCCTTAGTCCTTGGAGCCTAAAGTGGGTAAGAGGAAGTAAACACGCCAGCCTGCTGCTGGCCATGTCACCATGTGCTGGTTATTTACAACGCGTTATGGGGTGAACTTACTTTATTTACAGTAAACATCAGGTGCCTTAAAATATGCTGAATCAACTAGACGCAGAAAGAGGAACAAACATTACCAGATGTAGTCAGCCACATAATATGTGATCCAGTGTCAGCATAGCCGTCGTATTGAGGCCCCCTTCACACGCCACGCCGCCCCTTCCCACGTCTGTCATCTGACCCAAATCAACATTGGGCTGTTCAAATGTATTCACTTGCCAGCGGTCACGCTGCGCACAATGGGATCGATAACATTAGGTCGCGGACACCGATGTCGTGTGAACACCGTCCAGGGGCGGCAAGCTATCAGACACCGCCCTCCTAGTATTCTTCATTTATAATTCATTCTCTTTTAGGTCCCTGACAAATAATTGGCCGGTACAGTTGCTTTGCGATTTCTCACTGGTGCCATATAGCTTTCCACGTCTAAACAATTGAGTTTAGAGTTCGAGCCACCAGTGATCCAACCAGTGTTACATTTACGCTACGTTAGTAGCGTGGAAGCACGGGCCATGAATAAACAATGCCAGGGTTTCACTGAAGCTTACCACGTGTGGATAGGAAGAATATCATGGCGGCAGAACAACAAGCGACGTAGTATTATAAATACAAGTAAAAACATTACTTCAGCGACACACGCACGCGCACGCGCGCGCGCGCGCGCACACACACACACACACACAAAGAGACTTTTGTTAAAGATTGCATTACAGACAAACTTTAAGGGAAAAAGTAACCAGGAAGACGTCGTTACAAGTGGGAAAACATCAAGCGAGCTGGAATGAGCCTATATGAATACAAAATGAGGACGCAGAACTTAAAAAAAAACAACAGTACTAACACGAGTCCTCTAAAAGTACTGGAGAGTTTTCGTCAGAGATCATAACTTTATGAAGGGAAAATCCCAACTGCACTTCCCCGTGGTAGAGGATGGAAACACACTACGGTGTGGCTAACACAGCTCTGGGGACCGAGTATCCACCGGAATAAGTGGACAACTCTGCAGCTGAGCAGAGCAGGGCACTCACTTGTCCTGACAGTCGGAAATGGCTGTCAAAGGCAGAGGTAAAAAGACCACGACGTGAATGTGGAAGGCAAGGGGAAACCACCACATTATCTTCCCAAGACTTCATGGCAAAACATATATCAAAGTTAGTGAAGGACGTTAATGGCTGTCTTAGGGCATCCTCGTCCGGTAGGGACAGTCATGAGCCACAGGTGACACCAGACCGTCATCCAGCTACTGATGGCAAAATCTTAACTAAAATAAATAAATTTAGAGTAGGAACATGGAATGTTAGGACATTAAATGAGCTAGGAAAGTTGACCAATGTTCTAAGAGAGATGGATAGCATGAAAATGAATATACTAGGCGTTAGTGAGATGAGATGGAAGGGTTCGGGCAAAATTATAGCTGACAATCACACAATAATTTATTCTGGAGGGGATACACATGAAAAAGGTGTAGGAATAATATTAGACGAAAAAACAGCCAAGTCAATTAATGGATACTGGTGTATTTCAGATAGAGTTATTATGGTAAAAATCAAAGGCAAACCAATAGACATAAATATTATACAAGTATATGCACCAACAGCAAGCAGTAGTGATGAAGAAATACAACACTTTTACGACGAAATAGAAATGGCGATGGCTCAAATTGGATCACAAGAAATAAAGATAATACTTGGTGATTTTAACGCAAAAGTAGGAAAGGGGAAAATGGAGGATGTAGTGGGGAATTATGGTTTAGGTACAAGAAATGAAAGAGGGGAAAAGCTAATAGAATGGGCAAATATCAATGATATGATATTTGGAAACACATGGTTTAAACACCATGCTTGGCTGGTTTCTTTACATATGTTGTCTATATATGTTCATAACATATATAGACAACATATGTAAAGAAACCAGCCAAGCAGAGACAGCAAGAATACCGCATGACGAGAACACAGAAGAAGAACCATCTGCAAATCTAACCATTAGAGAACTCCTGTTTGCGGACGACCAAGCACTAATAGCAAAATCAGAAGCTGAATTACAAGACCACATGAATAGTCTAAACGAAATGTGTAGGGAACATAACATGAAAATTAGCACAAGCAAAACAGAGGTAATGACTATAACTAAAGAAGAACAAACAGCAACAATTCACCTAAACGAACATCCCTTGAAACAAGTAAAGAGCTTCAAGTACCTAGGAAGTATAATATCATCAAATGGCAGATCAGAAGACGAGATCGAAAATAGGTGCAATAAGGCAAATCAACTCATTGGACAAATGGCACCAATACTAAAGAACAAACATGTATCAATAACTACTAAGAAAGCACTTTACAACACAATCTTCCTACCAACTCTGTGCTACCAATGCCAAACCTGGACAATGACAGAAAAAGAGAAAAGAAAAATCACAACAACAGAAATGAGTTTCCCGAGAAGAATACTCAACGTATCAAGAAGAGATAAGATCAGAAATGAAGAAATCAGGACTAAAGTGGGGGTTAAAGCTGCTCTAGATTTTATTAGAAAGCAGCAAGTCAAATGGTTTGGCCATGCAAGTAGGCTACCAGTCAACAGCATGCCACAACAGGCAATGACGTACAGACCAGATGGAAACAGAGGAAGAGGCCGACCACGTAAACGCTGGACGGAGGGAATAACAGAATCCATGGGAATGTCGATATACGAAGCCCATAACCGGGCACTCTCACGAAGTTTATACTTCACCTCGACACCGCAAGGTACAAGAGGAACATGATGAGATGAGATGAGATGGTTTAAACACCATAAAAGACGACTGTACACATGGATAAGCCCTGATAAGAAAATACGCAACCAAATTGACTACATACTAATTAATAAAAGATTTAGAAATGCTTTAATTAATGTAAAGACAATGCCTGGTGCTGACTGTAATAGTGATCATGTACCACTATGTGGACAAATAAAAGTAAGATTAAAGAGAGGGAAAAAAATGGTTAAGAACATGAGACTTAATAAAGAGGTTCTGAAAATAGATAAAGAAATGCAAGAACAATACAGAGTGACTGTGAAAAATAGGTACAATGCAATAACTAAAATACAGAGTATAGATGAACAATGGGAAATGTTAAGGGACTCCATTCATCAAACTAGCAAAGAAGTATTACCAGAGAGAGGCAAAATAGCTAAGAAAAAATGGATGAATGAAGATATCTTAAAACTGATGGACAAAAGAAAACAGAGTAAAAATGACAAACAATAATACGCTAAGATAAATAAAGAAATAAAAGATAAATGTGGGAAGGCTAAAGAAAGTTGGTTAAACGAGCAATGCAAAAAAATTGAATTAAATTCCATTAAAGATACAAAAAATATGCACAGACAAATCAGTGAGCTTACAGGAAGAAAAATAAGAATAAATACAGGGTGTTTGAAATCAAAAACAGGAAAGATAATATTAGAGGAAGATGCTATAATGAAGAGGTGGAATGAGTATATAAGAGAATTATGTGAAGGAGAAAGGGAAGAATTAACAGAAGATAGTAACTTAGAAGGTCCACCTATTCTGAAAGAAGAAGTCGCTGACGCTATGAAACGTATGAAGAAAGGAAAAACAGCTGGACCAGATGAAATCACAATAGAAGAATTAGAAGTATTGGGAGAATTTGGAGTAGATATATTAACCAAAATGTTGAATGATATTTACAGCAGTGGATATTTACCCAGTGATATGCTGAAATCTGTATTTATAGCTATACCAAAAAGACCAGGAGCAATTGATTGTGAAGATTTTCGTACAATTAACCTTATAAACCATATCACTAAGCTTCTCAGAATCATAATGAGAAGAACCAAAAAGAAAATAAAAATGGAAATTAGTGAAGAACAGTATGGATTTGTGGAAGGAAAGGGCACAAACAATGCAATTTATACATTACGGACACTAATAGAAAGGTCAATAGAGAAACAGAGAGACATATATTTGTGCTTCATAGATTATACTAAGGCATTTGATAAAGTAAAACATGATGAACTTATTAAAATGTTGGAAGATATCAACACTGATGGAAAAGATTTAAGAATAATAAAGAATATTTACTGGAACCAAGTAGCAGCAATTAAAATGGGAAATAAAGAGGGTAGTTACGAACAGATAAAGCTAGGAGTACGACAAGGGTGTGTCTTGTCACCAGATCTTTTCTCCCTGTATAGCGAAGTAATAATGAGATAGATCAAAGAGATGCCAGGAATACTAGTTGGAGGTTATAATATAAATAATATACTCTATGCAGATGACACAGTATTGGTGGCGGATAATTCAACAGACCTACAACAATTATTAGACGTTGTAGTAACAGAGAGTGCAAGGAAAGGACTCTCCTTGAATATCAAGAAAACAGTAACAATGGTAATATCAAAGAAAATGGTGACACCAAAATGTGACATAGGAATAGAAGGGAAAATCCTTAACCAAGTTGATAATTTTAGATACCTAGGGGCATTTATAACATCAGATGGAAGATGTACAACAGAGATTAGGAGCAGAATAGGGCAGGCAAAAGCCGCATTTCAGAAAATGAAGAGTATCTTATGCAATAAGTCACTATCACTGAATGTAAGAAAGAGAGTGCTGAAATGCTATGTAGAACCAGTTTTGCTGTATGGCAGTGAATCTTGGAATGTAAATGAACAAATTAAAAAGAAATTAAAAGCAACAGAGATGTGGTTCCTGAGACGAATGTTGCGAATTCCTTGGACTGCCAGAGTAACTAACGACGACTGCCTGAAACAGGCTAACGAAACTAGAACATTATATACAACAATAAGACAGAGACAAACAGCTTTCCTCGGTCATGTGATGAGAAGAGAGGCATTGGAGAACATCGTAACAACTGGAAAGATCGAGGGGAAGAGAGGCAGAGGTAGACCAAGAGAAGTGATGCTGGATGGATTGAGACGGTGGCATGGAGGAATATCAGCAGCAGAGTTGATCCAGAAAACCAAAGACCGAGATCAATGGAGAGCCATGAACGCCTACGCCAGCCGGCACGGCACTTGATGATGATGATGACTAACACGAGATATAAGAAGGGTTGTCCTCGTGGCGAAGTGATGTTAAGATGGCCCTAATACAGTTTACAACCCGTACATGGGTTCAATGGATCACCTGCAGCTGGGAATATATTATATAGCAGTGGGTTATTTTCTGTGGAGGAGACTGATACATCTGTCCAGCATCGGTGCTTATGCTCTGTCTGTATCAAGTAGATACATGCCTTCTGCTTCGTGAAGCTTGGTAGGGACATAACACCGACTGTCGGCTCCACAAGTAGTGCACCTCGCTTGTCGCAACGATCAGGTGGTTGCTAAAAATTGTGTGTTCTATATATAACCCTAGTGACTTCCTTCTACTTCTGTTGTGATAATTTGGTGTGTCCAGTGTGTGCCGCGTGGTTACACACCCGCTTCACACGCGTGATCCGGGACTGTTTCCGGATCCGGTCAGGGATATGCACTACTGACGAGCCCAAACGAGGGCGAAACTCGAGTATAGTGCTTCCATATTGACGTGGATAGGCCTTAGGTTCATACCAGAATGCGATCAGCGTTGCCAGGAGTGGGTTGTGCTCAATATTTAAATTTCAAATCCTGAAACAACCACATAATCAACTTCTACAGACAAAAAGGCAAGTGAAGAAACACTACAGATGCCACTAGCGCTGGCTACTCTAATTCACCACACATAATATGAAATCGATTTTCCCTTCCGTAAATTTCCAGATACACCTCTTGGTCGGGACTGGAAAACTCTCATATCTCCGCAAGCGCATGACAAGGAATCCTGTTTACTCTGTTTATCTTGGGAGACCCGAATTCCGGCTTTTGGGCTCTTCTCGAGTGATGCTGTTTCACAGACAGGCGGCCGCCGTCTGCCAGTCAGCTAGGCTGCCGAAGTAATGAAGATATAATGTGTGAAGAGAACATTTGACTGGAATGTTTTGTTAAGTTTGAAGAACTACCAGACAGAGAGGTAGACAGAGAGACATACAGAGAGACGGAGGATCGGATAATACATATAAGATTACATATTGCTCCTCGAGACAGTTGTCAATGAATAAGAGGCAGGTGAGCAGTTACACAGCCACATTGAACACATTCCCAACTGGATTGACAAGATACTACACACAGGCGATGGTAGCCTAGGTAGGCCGACACACCGGAACATCCCCGCTTCATCGATCGCGAGGCATGTACTGGACAGCGGCCATGTGATTGAGAGAGACAGTGCCTTCCTTGTGTTGTTCAACACACAAAGTAGTCGCTTGTTACAGTTTGCAGAAGCCATAATGATTAACCTACATAAGCCGGCTTTGTGCAAGCAGAAAGACATGTTAGTCAGTTTAAAATTACCGTGGTAGACAATCGACATTACTGTGCGAACATGTGTATATTTCAGCTTGAAGGAGTTATCTAGTTATTTCACTTTATGTTGTGTGAATTCTACAGTATATACCTGATGAGATGCAGCGAAATATGCCAGGCAATAAACTATGCAATCTATTGTTTGTGTCTTCGTTATTTTAAATACACTACGGGAAAACATTGTTTTGAATTTCTGAAACGTCTCCTCACATTACCAACTGTGAAACGATTGGATGGATTACTCAAGCTGAAGTGTAAAATATCGGTGCAGGATTGTCAATTGAGATTTCTTAAGGAATGCATAAACACTGGAATATTTCCTAACCGGTATTTCAGATCTCTGAGAGCCAACAGAAAATGTCCAACAAGAAAAACCCTGAGGCGACTGACGAAAAACCAGATAGAAGAAACTCAGTCCAAGGTTGCCAACCTCAAGCGCACACACAGTTTTGCCTACTACGCCTCCAAAGAATTGAGCTTGTAAGGCTACTTGAAGTTCACTAAATTCTGCACAGAAACAGTGTACAAGGTGAAAATCGCAGAGAATGCTCGCTTCAATAAATCACTGAGCACTGAAAAGACAGCAACGTCAGTACTAGACAACCCAGAGAAATATGTGAGGAACTTATCGTCGTACGTACTCAACAATATTGGAACTGAGGCCCTTGCATACGGATTAAAATTCGGCATAAAGCCGAAACACGTCAACCGTATTGAGTCGCAAGCACAGTTTGAAATGTTTGATCAAGTCTCTACCTACTTCTGCTGAGTTGGTTGGGTGGCTGAAGGCCAAACATGTAGATTCAGAACACCAGTATCGCACAACACCCACTAAACAGACATCTCCACTGACTAACGAACACCTTACTGCTTTAAAAGCATTAAAGGCTAACAAAACACTCGTAATAATGAAACCAGACAAAGGAATTGGTGCAGTATTGATGGACTTGTCAGACTACCAGAGTAAAATGGAACAGATATTATCAGATGAATCTAAATTCAGGGTAGATAAAAAAAGTTAACAAGTCGGAGGACCCAGATGCAAAAATGAGAAAAGGGATCCAGTCACTTGTGAATGCGGGACTCATCAATGAGGTCACTGCAAAAATGCTCACACCACGTGGCTCCCAAACTCCTCAGATGTACGGTATGACCGATCCTGTCCATGGTTAACTCTGCAGAATGGCCAGATGGCTAGCTGACATCCTAAAGCCAGTACGACAGTTCTTCGATCCAAAAACACTGAGAGATACATTCGAACTGGTGGAATTGTTGGATACTATGGACATAAATAATAAGCACACGCATCCATGGATATAGCCTCCATATTCACCACAGTTCCATTAGATGAGACAGTGAAAATAATAAGTGAATGCATTAGAGACAAACAACTAAAACTAGGCATACCAACATCTATTCTGCAGAGGCTATTATTACTAATTAACTTTCTAAACAACATTCATACCGCCAAATTGACGGAGTGGCCACGGGGAGTCCTCTTGGTCCTATTTTAGCGGACATCTTTACGGCACATTTAGAAGAAAACATATCTTCTTCAGACATTACAAACTTGGTCTGGTCTCCTGCCGTTGTTACGTGGACGATATACAAATTATCACCACAGATGAGCTGCAAGCAACGTCGTTCCAGGCCATAATGAACATGACGCATAAAAACATCTCTCTATCTATGGAACACGAACACAACGAAGCGTTACCGTTTCTGGATATCCTAATGAGACGTACACCAGACGGCACAATTCAAAGATCGGTGTACCGCAAAGAAACATGGACTGGCCAATGCTTAAATTTTCAAAGCTTTACACTTGTCCAGTACAAACGGGGCTGAGTACGGACCCTGTTTGACCGTGCTAAGATATGCACCCAGGACACACTGACAGAGGAATTTAAAACTCTGAAGAATGCCTTAAACCTGAATGAGTACTCCACAGGATTTATAAAGCGCCACTGCCAACAGCCCAAACTAAAACCAGAAGAAACTACAGTTCCTAAACTCAAGGCATTCATCCAGCATTCACCCCGAGGGGATGAAGGCTCATCACAGCAGTCGGCCGAACATTCTGTGCTGCAGCTCCAGTTACCATAGGCAGAAACAGAGCGGCAGTTAAACAGAAGGGTTGTTGAACACATTCCCAACTGGATTGACAAGATACTACACACAGGCAATGGTAGCTTAGGTAGGCCGACACAACGGAACATCCCCGCTTCATCGATCGCGAGGCATGTGCTGGACAGCGGCCATGTGATTGAGAGAGACAGCGCCTTCGGTGTGTTGTTCAACACACAAAGTAGTCACTTGTTAAAGTTTGCAGAAGCCATACTGATTAACCTACATAAGCCGGCTTTGCGCAAGCAGAAAGACATGTTAGTCAGTTTAAAATTACCGTGGTAGACAATAGACATTACTGTGCGAACATGTGTATATTTCAGCTTGATCTAGTTATTTCACTTTATGTTGTGTGAATTCTGCAGCATGTACCTGACGAGATGCAGCGAAATATGCCAGGCAATAAATCGTACAATCTATTGTTTGTGTCTTCGTTATTCAAATTCACTGCGGGAAAACATTGTTTTGAGTGAATAAGAGAACAGCTAGGAGAAGACTCAACAGGCGCGTTAGTGTAACTGTTAGAGCAATACGCTGACATGGTTCTAACATGTGTGTATGTGTGTGGGGGAGGGGGTGTGTTTGTGTGTTTGTAGGACAGATCCGGACCATATTCTATATACTTTAGCTCCTTGAGCATCATATCATCGAGCAGCAGAATTGTTATACGCAAGCCAACAGTGTTTACACACAGTGTATATACTATTCTATAATTTATTGTGTGTTAACATTTGGCCCATTATGGTATACATGTGTTGGCGTTACTAGACAGCAAAGTGCCTGCCGACGGGCACAAATTTCAGGGCATATCTAGAACACAGGTGGGCTATAGAAATTAGGCACATGTAAACAGACGACTTAGAAAGTGTATGGGGAAAGTCTGCATGGGTGGGCTAAACAAAGGTCATTAACATAATAGATAACCGATGTAACAGGACAATCATAGTGGTTAATGGCTCCTCGTGGCCAGACATATAAGGCCGCAGCAACATCAAACTTCATCATCGAACATCGGTCTTTGCTTGCTGGCACTGGCTTATGGATGAGGTCCGGTGAAGTATCTACTCACCTCCACCTCACTCTTGCAGGTGGCACCGGTGTGCCAAAACTTCTGGCACTTAGAGCACTGCAGCACTCTCGGTATGTAGTGCTCTGGAACTTGGTATCTCTTGTCTCATCTGATGAATTGAGGGATTACTCCGATGTTATGGTGATGACTGTGGAGGGGATGTTGTTCTTTCCGATGATCCTCTCAGCACTGGTGATCTTGAGTTTCTTGTTCTCCCTTGTCAGCATCTCCCTGATCTGGTCGCTGGTGAGATGGGTCTTGACACGTTTAATGACTTATCGTTTACTTGTGCGGTGCCGGGTGGCTTCCAATGAGATGCCGTGGTGAAGCTTGATGTCGGCCTTCTCTCCTTGTGCGATTTTCTGCATAAGTGCTGTGGTCTTTGGGTTTTTGTTAATGGAGACCATTACTCCATCAGGTATCATGCGCAGCTGGTAGATGCTGTTTCTTCCCAGCTCGTTTTCCAACAGATGTTGGTAGCGCCGACAGTTTGGCTTCTCCCACGCTTGTCTGTTTTAGCAGTAATTTGCCGGTGAAGTCCTCGGTTGTTGTGGTTTCCTCCGATGAGAGCTGGGCTGCTTCGTCTAACAGAAATTGCGCCAACTGCCCCGGCAACCACGGCGCCAAGTACCTCGGCTGCCCCTGCCACCAAGACAGCAAGGAAGCCATGAAGATCGCCATAAAATCCATCGTACCATATAAAGAGGCTAGGGGGCTGTACGAGGCAACCAATCGACTCACAAAAAGTGACAAAGCGCAACTGGAAGGCCAACTGAAGGACCTGCGATCAAAGCTCAACAGCATGGAGGAAGAAAAAGAAAAGACGCAAGAGACTCAGATAACAGCCGCTCAGCGCATCCTGGACGAAACGAAGCAAGTTCAGCAGAAGATAGAGCAGGATGTCGCTCGAATGGCTGCTATAAAGGCGGAGATAGAAGAAAGGCTATCACGCATGAAGGAAGAACAAGACACGACGCAAGAAACACAGATAACAGCCGTTCAGCGCATCCTGGACGAACTGAAGCAAATTCAGCAGAAGATTGAGCAGGATGTCGCTCGTATGGCTGCTATAAAGGCTGATACTGAAGAACAACTATCTAAAATACAAGAAGTGAAAGAAAAGACAGAGGATATTCTACAAGCGATATTAGAACTGCTCAAGACCAAGACAGCCACACCCGAACCAGAAGATGCAAGGACACAGACAGAAGAAGAAGCAACAGATGAAGAACGATATCTCCCACCACCAAGATAGGACTGGCGAACACCGAGAAGATTCGAAGGCAACCCAAGACGGGAAAATAGGAGGAACACCAGGAGAGACGACAACTGGTAAAACTCCCTGAAGAAAACACAGCACCATAAGACGGGGTGGGCACACAACTTCTCCAAGCCACCTCAACAAGTGCGCGACTCTGTCCAGACATGAAAAACCTAACGAGAAAGGAATGAACACAATCAACCCATCAGAAGCCGGGAAACTAACAACAAGCAGCACTATGTACGAAAGACAAACTACAAGCTACACCATAAATACCCCAATTATAGCCAAGTCGAAAACTCGAAGGCTGAAAGAGGGTATTCGTACCATAAATTGGATTGGATTGGAACGAGGAAAAGGAGGAGCATGGAGGAGGAAACAGAGACAGAAGAAGAATGTGTCGGCAGAAATGTGCTCCTTCTCTGTTTAACAACAAATCATCTAGACCTACCAGTACCCGAAAGAGAGATGGCAGACAATCAAGTGTCCGTGGTGATGTATCTCATGGAAGAACCAAGTCATTCATGTCAACAGGGCTACATTCTATCAGCAGGTGGTTTTATTTCATGCAACAAGAATTCAATGGTGTTAGCAAGGCATACAAGAATACGTTTATCACGCACTGGGGCGTAGAAGATCAGAGCAACTCTGGTACCATCTTCGAATGAAAGGCCAGTGATATTATTGTTAGCATTTGCTGTTCCCCATGCAAATGGTACAACTAAGTATACAGTCTAATATCTCCAACCGTTCCCATCCGTTGTTGTCATCTCCCAATGTAAAACCTCACACGCCTTCCATCGATCTTAGCTGTCAGCAGGATTGGTGTTTGCGGGAGGTTTCAAGGCCGGAGGCTCAATTTCATTGCGCCGAGTTTTATCCCATGTAGCCGTCTCTTGTAGCAAACATGCGTCTCACACAGCATGGACTCCACATCCTCAACGACGCCCCCAAGTGGTCTTCCACCAAACCGCACGTGTGCACCGAATAACAGGGTCCAGGGACGAGCATATGATCTCCGGGGAGCCGGGCAGGCGGCGTCGCCACTTGACCACGGAGACGTGTGTGTGTGTGTGTGGGGGGGGGGGGGTGTGTGCGTTCGCGCGTGTGTGCGTGCGTGTGTGTGTGTGTGTGTTGTTGTTGTTGTTGTTGTTGTATATCCATCGTATGCTATTTAACGAATTGTGATCACGTTCAGGCTTGCACTGTTCATCCCAAGTGTATTTCAGATAAGGTCAGCTCCATCAACACAAAAACGCTTGACTGCAGTGGATCTCCAGC
>OY992879.1:45743823-45753823 GCA_963921405.1 Cepaea hortensis
CTCCTTCCTACCTGAGTGTAATCTTGGCCGGTGCCCCGGTAGGAAGTCGACATTGATGTTAGGCTTGACAGACGAGGCAGTTGTTGGGGATCCGTTGCGTTTTTACTCATTCGTGTCATGGCGGTTATACACTTGCAGAACGAAACCCGTTTCCAGTATGCAGGTCCTTGGGGGTGAAACCACGAGGTAAATGTAGACACAGGTAAACACAAGTACACCCACTTGGTAAAAATGAGTGGAATTTACGATTAGGAGAGCACGGGGGACTAGAAGCGGGAATAAATCTAAACAAGGAATTAATGTTGTGGCAAGCACATTCCATGTGTAATGACTTGTGGAGGACAAACGGGCTTCTAGCTTTACGAGTGTTTAACATAAGAGCCGGATAGTATACCAGGTATTGCTTGAATCACGCATGTTTACACATACAGCCACATCAATTGCCTATCCTATCAAGAGCTGCCTAGTGTAAATTACTGAAAGTGATAGATGAGATACTGGTGGATCACAACATTTCTGGGTTCCATTGCTTGAGTTCTGTTCACCGCACTCTATACTGACATACAAGAACATCGTGGACAACATTAGCAGACATGCTGGTGAGCATCTAATGTCATGGAAATGTAGGTTCTAATTAAAATGACAAGAGCACGTAGGCGGAATGAAACAGGAATGAGGAAATCTTACAAGAAACAAACGAAATTAGAAACATTAGGTGTAGACTGTCAAACCGTTTATTCCGTCTGTGTGAAAGGGGGGATGGAGTTGGGGGTGGGGGGGGGGGATACGTTATGAGAAGACAAACTCAGTGACATCTGACACAATTGAAAGGGCAAGAGCACGGGGCAGGCTGATAGAGAAATACCTGGGCGGTTTTGCTTCATGGCATAATCGAGTCAAGAATAAAGACCTGATTCAAGAGGGATCGTGTCAAATTGCGAACTATGGCCGTCCACGATCATCGACACCACAAATGATGATGATGATGACTGTGAAACTATCCATGAGTTGTTAAATTTCCTCCTGGTGATCAACACATGGTAATCTTTGCTCTGTGCATGGGAATATAAGTATTTGGTGCTTTCACCTTTCGGAGTTCACGTGATGGACCTGTGTCTAAAGCCTTCAGGTTACGATGATGTCTATTGTTCTCTCAAACTCACTTTTAATCTGTAGCCTCCTATGAATGCCAGTCATTGCTTATAACATCTATTTCTCTCTCTCTCTCTCTCTCTCTCTCTCTCTCTCTCTCTCTCTCTCTCTCTCTCTCTCTCTCTCTCTCTCTCTCTCTCTCTCTGAATCTGACCGTCCCTTATTAGGTGTTTGTCGCGAAGGACAACAAAGTTTGCACCTAAAGCTACTCTCAAGGCTTAACATACTATTCTGTGAGTGCTAATCAATTCCCGCATTTCTCATGCGGACTCGCGTACGCAACATGATGTTAGAGCCGGTAATATATCCGATGCAGCTGTAACACAAATGTTCAACTCTTGACCGTGGCTGCAACTGCTAGACGAATAACTAACTAAATGGGGTAAGTGACCCGCGAATATCGTTATTACTGCGTGCATAAACACTACAGTACTGAGGAACACAATTAAAACTGTAGCAGTATAGAGGGACACAATCACACATGTTGTTGCACAGAGGAACACAATCACAACTGTTGTTGTATAGAGGAACACAATCACAACTGTTGTTGTATAGAGGAACACAATCACAACTGTTGCAGTATAGAAGAACACAGTCACACATGTTGCAGTATACAGGAACACAATCACACATGTTGTTGTATAGAGGAACACAATCACACATGTTGTTGTATAGAGGAACACAATCACACATGTTGTTGTATAGAGGGACACATTCACACATGTTGTTGTATAGAGGAACACAATCACACATGTTGTTGTATAGAGGGACACATTCACACATGTTGTTGTATAGCGGAACACAATCACACATGTTGTTGTATAGAGGGACACATTCACACATGTTGCAGTATACAGGAACACAATCACACATGTTGCAGTATACAGGAACACAATCACACATGTTGCAGTATACAGGAACACAATCACACATGTTGCAGTATACAGGAACACAATCACACATGTTGCATAGAGGAACACAATCACACATGTTGCAGTATAGAGAAACACAATCACACATGTTGCAGTATACAGGAACACAATCACACATGTTGCAGTATACAGGAACACAATCACAAATGTTGCAGTATCATTGGCACCTTGCCGTCTTGACAGACGATAGTTTGTGCTTTAAAAAGGCATAATAACTTTTAACTATGGCGGTAGCGAGTGTGACTGATAAGGCCAATTTGCGCTGTAAATGTCCGTTCACAGTGGGTGCATGTGAACACGTGGTCATTTCCACCATCATGCACCATCTTACGTCTCAAACGCTTGGTGTGTGATTTTTCTGCAATAATTTTCTCCTTTGACTTTATTCCATTTCTGATATTTGCCCTCCATGCAACACGTTCAGCGGCGACTTGCTCCCAATGTGCATTATCAATGCCTGTATCAATCATGTCCCGCTTACACACATCTTTGTATCGTAGTAGAGGCCGACCCTGAGATCTCTTACCCATCTGTAATTCACCAAAAAAGATATCCTTTGGTATTCTACCATCATCCATCCTCCTAAGATGTCCTATCCATCTAAGTCTACGAAGACTGAGCATGGAATAAACTGTCACACAACCTGATCTTTCCAATACTTCAGTATTTGTGATTTTGTCTTGCCACTTAATACCAAGAATTCTTCGCAGACACCGCATATAAAAGCTGTTTAAATTGTTCTCTTGGTGTGAGTAAGTTGTCCAGGTTTCACTGCCATAGAGAAGAGTACTAAGGACACAGGCTTGATAGACAAGGACTTTTGTTTTGGCAGTAAGCTTCCTGTTCTCCCAGACTCTTTTTCTTAACCTGTTCATTGTTGTTGCTGCCTTACCAATCCGGATGTTGATTTCCTGATCTAGGGATAATTTGCTATTTACCACTGATCCTAGATATGTAAAATGGTCTACTATCTCTAGTTAAGGACTTATAACCCGTAACAGTTGCCTCTCGCTTTGATTCCGAGACCAGTTAAGACCAGGGATGGAGTTATTGCCTCTCCATAGCACAAAGCCTGGGCTAAAATATAGAGATCATGTGTTGCCCATGCAGCATGATCCCTCTCTCGGCCTGCCTAGTTCACTCCAGAGGAAAGGTAACACCCCTACATCTGGAACAAGACAAGCTGCAGAAGCTGCCGGATCAGCAAAGCAGTGCTCCAACTGTCCGCCCGTCGGAGCTTCGATCCTAGACCAGTCGCCAACCAAGGCTTAGGGCCTGGTCTGCCCTGCCATGACAATTTTGTCTTTAGCTTGCATTTCCTCGCACCAGGGTAAGGCTTGTACCCTCCCAATTGCGCTCTTCCGCCCGAAGCCGTTGGCACAATGTGGGGTGTCGGGTTTGGTAAGCGCCGCCCAACGCTCGGCGCTAACAGAAACCAGGTAGTACCGTCTACTGTCATACGGTAGCTCAGTCATATCTGACTAAGACCTGACTATAGTTGCAGTATACAGGAACACAATCACACATGTTGCATAGAGGAACACAATCACACATGTTGCAGTATAGAGAAACACAATCAAAACTGTTGCAGTATAGAGAAACACAATCACACATGTTGTTGTATAGAGGGACACATTCACACATGTTGTTGTATAGAGGAACACAATCACACATGTTGTTGTATAGAGGGACACATTCACACATGTTGCAGTATACAGGAACACAATCACACATGTTGCAGTATACAGGAACACAATCACACATGTTGTAGTATACAGGAACACAATCACACATGTTGCATAGAGGAACACAATCACACATGTTGCAGTATACAGGAACACAATCACACATGTTGCAGTATACAGGAACACAATCACACATGTTGCAGTATACAGGAACACAATCACACATGTTGCAGTATACAGGAACACAATCACACATGTTGCATAGAGGAACACAATCACACATGTTGCAGTATAGAGAAACACAATCACAACTGTTGCAGTATAGAGAAACACATTCACACATGTTGTTGTATAGAGGAACACAATCACACATGTTGTTGTATAGAGGAACACAATCACACATGTTGCAGTATAGAGAAACACAATCACACATGTTGCAGTATTCAGGAACACAATCACACATGTTGTTGTACAGAGGAACACAATCACACATGTTGCAGTATAGAGAATCACAGTCACACATGTTGCAGTATACAGGAACATAATCACACATGTTGTTGTTTAGAGGGACACAATCACACATGTTGCAGTATACAGGAACACAATCACACATGTTGTTGTATAGAGGAACACAATCACACATGTTGCAGTATACAGGAACACAATCACACATGTTGTTGTATAGAGGAACACAATCACAACTGTTGCAGTTTAGAGGAGCACCATCACAACTGTTGTAGTATAGAGAAGCACAATCCCAACTGTTGCAGTATAGAGGAACACAATCACAACTGTTGTAGTATAGAGGAGCACTATCACAACTGTTGTAGTATAGAGGAGCACTATCACACATGTTGCAGTATAGAGAAGCACAGTCACACATGTTGCAGTATACAGGAACATAATCACACATGTTGTATAGAGGGACACAATCACACATGTTGCGGTATACAGGAACACAATCACATATGTTGTTGTATAGAGGAACACAATCACACATGTTGCAGTATACAGGAACACAATCACACATGTTGTTGTATAGAGGAACACAATCACACATGTTGCAGTATAGAGAAGCACAGTCACTCATGTTGCAGTATAGAGGAACACAATCACAATTGTTGCAGTTTAGAGGAGCACCATCACAACTGTTGTAGTATAGAGAAGCACAATCCCAACTGTTGCAGTATAGAGGAACACAATCACAACTGTTGTAGTATAGAGGAGCACTATCACAACTGTTGTAGTATAGAGGAGCACTATCACAACTGTTGTAGTATAGAGGAGCACCATCACACATGTTGTAGTATAGAGGAGCACAAACTCACATGTTGTAGTATAGAGGAGCACCATAACAACTGTTGCAGTATAAAGGAACACAATCCCAACTGTTGCAGTATAGAGGAACACAATCCCAACTATTGCAGTATAGAGGAACACAATCACAACTATTGCAGTATAGAGGAACACAATCACAACTATTGCAGTACAGAGGAACACAATGAGTGCCCACTGTTGCTGCTGCCGCTGTTATCCCAACTGGCATGCTGTGTGTTCTTTTGGAACCAATGCATATTCTGAAAGGAGCTGACTTTGCTATTGGTTAGTCGTGGAGTATTCCAGACCGATGTACTAGAATTGCCCTGTATTGCGTCTATATAGTTGATTCTTTGGGCGCTTTTCAAACTGCCGATAGTGGCAGCTGCCGAGAGATGGCCGAGATATCAAGCCAAGGTTGGATGACCACCATGACTACGCCAGGTGCGTTTATAATCAATACCGTTCACAGTATCGATCGCTGTCTCCACCAGGAATGCCTCAAATATCCAACTCTGTGGTGTACGCCGCATACTCTGGCCATGCTGGCGTTGGCGACGACTGCGTGATAAACGACATCACCTAAAAAGTCCGCTGCCACATCGTATGACTATATAATACAACTAGACTTTAGAACAGTGTGTTTTCAATATGGTCCACGTTTAACCCTACGGGTAATACAAAGAACAGGAGGCCGATTGATTGTTATTAATCGCTGTTCTATACTCTCTGTGTAGAGGGAAAACTAGACCGCCCAGCCACGCACAATCACACACGCACACTCACACACAATAACGTATACGTCACTGGAGAGGAAGAGAAGAGATACGGTGGCAAATCACATCATCGTAGACTTTGATTTATCTTGTCATAAGTGTCCACTTTGTTTCCCATTTTAATATTAATTAATGATACTTGTTTCCAGTAAATGTATCTGTTTTTATTATTCTGAGATTCGTTCCATAAATGTTAACATCCTCCAGTATTATGATGGATTTAATCCGCGCGCGCGCATGTTTGTTCGTGCGTGCATGCGTGCGTACTGTACATAATCACATGTCTTGGTGTAATCTATAAAGCACACGAGAATGTTTTTCTGTCTAGAAGGATCTCTCTGATTCTCATTGCAACTTATCTTTACTGTCATCGTTTTGCGAGAATAGATGCTCCCGGGATATTCTTTCTGACATACCGCTAATGACAATCACTGAAGTATTCACTTACTTCAGTAACATAAAAAACACAACCTCATCTGGGTTAGATGGAATCAGCAAACGGATTCTCCGTTGTGCTGCGCCAGTGATCTGTATATCATTAACCTATGTATATAATCGCCGGCTTCCTGGCTTAGAGGTTAGCGACTTTTCTCCGTAATCTCGTATACTCTCGTAAGTAACGTGACGACGGTGAGAATCATCAGTGGTTCGAATCGCGTCGGTGACTTACGGAGTATATGAGCCGGCCGCTCAGAAAGCAATGGCAAACTACTGAGCGTAATCTTGCCAAGAAATCAACATACAGCTGAAAGATGCTGATGTTGACGGCGATGTCCTGTAAAAAAAAATTTGATATGATAGACCATATTATTTTAATTAAAAACTTGAGACAATGAAAATTGGTCCTAATGTAATCACCCTAATATTATCTTTCTATTACACAGAAAGCAAATAGTATCACACAATAAATCTCTGTCTCAAACTACTACCTTCAATATTGGAGTACTGCAAGGCTCTAATCTTGGCCCTCTATTATTTGCCATATATATATATATATATATATATATATATATATATATATATATATATATATATATATATATATATATATATATATATTAACGATCTACCTTTACATCTGTCGTCGTCCTGCGATCTACCTGCAGACGACTGTGCAGTGTTCGTTCGTTCGTTCTCTATTTATGTTAGGAATTAGGATATTTCAAGGCCTGTTCGAATTCTTTTCATATATACGTGCTATTTAATATATAGGCATAGACTACATACAGCTGGAAAGACAGGTATAGACCACACAGAGGTAGGAAGACATGTATAGACCTCGTACAGGTAGGAAGACATGCATAGACCACACACAGATAAGCAGACATATACATATATACGCTGACTGACAGACTGCAGACATGAGGACGGACGGGTGGGCACAGCATAGACTAACGGAAGGTCGTACGGCAGTCACACACAAAGAAATACAACAGATCGACCCAACCACCGAAAACCCACACGATCCATCGTCCGACCCACTTACAGCCCAACCTACCTACAGACAGATATGACTTTGGTCATGTGATGAGAAGAGAGGCATATAGTCGGTATGGAGTAAGTATTGAAAGAGTTTCCGGTTGAATGTGTAGGGACTCATTGGAGTTTTAAGATCTGTCGGAAGGTCATTCCATAAGTTGGCACCACTTATGGAGAGAGAGAGAGAGAGAGAAAAAGAGAGAGAGAGAGAGAGAGAGAGAGAGAGAGAGAGAGAGAGAGAGAGAGAGAGAGAGAGATTGGCATTATCCCACAATAGATGCAATTGAACACAAACTAGGCACTAGCATCATGGAATGTTTTAAGGCACAATTATTTCAAACTCGTTACCCGTTACATTCGTCGTGCAGGAATCACGCAAAAGTGTTGGTCTAATTATTACGGCTCCTACCATCACGGCTTCTCCCTTCTACTTGTACTACTCCTACTGCCGCCGCTGCTGCTGCTGCTGCTGCTGCTACTACTATTACTACTATTACTGCTGCTACTGTAAATCCAATATCAAGGTGTGCTGTCGCGTCTGAAGATGACGTAATGAAATAAATGATATGACGAAAGTGGTATCGGGAATGACTTTAGGCATAAAGCATGACGTCTGCTAGTGTTTACTAAACGCTAGGCAGATTGACAAACAAACCCACGATACTGATCATTAAACGTCCATTTAACTGCAAAGTTGCCTAGCATTCATGCAAGTTTACAGTCCGTTCTGATTCAGTCTGTCTTAGCCAATGTTAACATTCCTTATGGTGCAAAGGTAACAGGCATAACAGCGGAAGACAGGTCAACAAACAAATATGAGTTTTTTTTTTTTTTACAAGCAGTTAGGCAGGGGGAACGTACAGGTGACAAAATGAAAAAATACTGTTAAATATATGTGAAGTGTTAAACCTGTTATACTAGGTAGCGGGCTAGTGGGGTGGGCTACCTTCCGCCCCTTGTTCGCCGTCCTCTGTTAACGTAGTTTCCAAAGACTGAATCATTGCAGGTGCCACTGTTTAGAAGCACGTTAACAACAATTCCGTTCTGGTTGGGACCAACACTGAACTGAACAGTCGCTGAACAATCAACACCAGGGCGTACTATGTCATCAGTGATTCATATGTTGTCAAGAGAAGAAAACGCAACGTACAGAAACACACAAATGCATACATAGACAAGTGGACAAGTATTCGGTAACCATAGGAACATATACACAGACACGCAGTCAAATAACCATATAAACAGACATAGAGACAATCAAATAACCACATAAACAGACATAGAGACAAGCAGTCAAATAACCACATAAACAGACATAGAGACAATCAAATAA
Source organism: Cepaea hortensis (assembly GCA_963921405.1). Taxonomy (NCBI): domain Eukaryota; kingdom Metazoa; phylum Mollusca; class Gastropoda; order Stylommatophora; family Helicidae; genus Cepaea; species Cepaea hortensis. The sequence goes on from OY992879.1 coordinate 45,752,498, forward strand.
CCATATAAACAGACATAGAGACAAGCAATCAAATAACCACATACACAGACATAGAGACAATCAAATAACCACATAAACAGACATAGAGACAAGCAATCAAATAACCACATAAATAGACATAGATACAAGCAGTCAAATAACCACGTAAACAGACATAGAGACAATCAAATAACCATATAAACAGACATAGAGACAATCAAATAACCACATAAACAGACACAGAGACAAGCAGTCAAATAACCACATAAACAGACATAGAGACAATCAAATAACCACATAAACAGACATAGAGACAATCAAATAACCACATAAACAGACATAGAGACAATCAAATAACCACATAAACAGACATAGAGACAATCAAATAACCACATAAACAGACATAGAGACAATCAAATAACCACATAAACAGACATAGAGACAATCAAATAACCACATAAACAGACATAGAGACAATCCAATAACCACATAAACAGACATAGAGACAAGCGATCAAATAACCACATAAACAGACATAGAGACAATCAAATAACCACATAAACAGACATAGAGACAATCAAATAACCACATAAACAGACATAGAGACAATCAAATAACCACGTAAACAGACATAGAGACAATCAAATAACCACGTAAACAGACATAGAGACAATCAAATAACCACATAAACAGACATAGAGACAGTCAAATAACCACATAAACAGACATAGAGACAATCAAATAACCATATAAACAGACATAGAGACAATCAAATAACCACATAAACAGACATAGAGACAATCAAATAACCACGTAAACAGACATAGAGACAATCAAATAACCACATAAACAGACATAGAGACAATCAAATAACCATATAAACAGACATAGAGACAATCAAATAACCACATAAACAGACATAGAGACAATCAAATAACCACGTAAACAGACATAGAGACAATCAAATAACCACATAAACAGACATAGAGACAATCAAATAACCACGTAAACAGACATAGAGACAATCAAATAACCACATAAACAGACATAGAGACAGTCAAATAACCACATAAACAGACATAGAGACAATCAAATAACCATATAAACAGACATAGAGACAAGCAGTCAAATATCCATATAAACAGACATAGAGATAATCAAATAACCACATAAACAGACATAGAGACAATCAAATAACCATATAAACAGACATAGAGACAAGCAGTCAAATAACCACGTAAACAGACATAGAGACAATCAAATAACCACATAAACAGATATAGAGACAAGCAGTCAAATAACCACATAAACAGACATAGAGACAATCAAATAACCATATAAACAGAC
>OY992879.1:45758823-45961323 GCA_963921405.1 Cepaea hortensis
GCGTGTGTGTATGAGTGTGTGTGCCAGTGTGGGGTGAACCGATGGGACGTGCGGGCGGGTGCAAGGCGGTCGGGCGCTGGGCGGTGCGTGTTGGGCGGCCTGGCCATCCCAATAAAATACGTGACATGGGTAGGTAGGTGGTTATTATATGTCATGGATCCTCGGTGGAAACATCCTTTTACGGCTTTGATATCGGGACCACCGGGGAGTGGAAAAATCCGTCTTTGTTCAAATGTTTCTGGCCTATCTTCCAGACACGATCGACCCGAGTACAGAGGAAGTTATATGGTGCCACGGAGAATGGCAACCCATGTATGAGACTATGACAAGTATCTAGTTTAACAAAGGCCTGCCGGATATGGACAAGTGGACAGGTTATAGACGTCAGGTGGTGGTAATAAATGACCTAATGTCCGAGACAGATGATAGAGTGACCAAACTATTTACTAAGGGTAGTCATCATCGTAACCTCAGCGTCATGTCTATAGTACAGAACCGCCTTTGTAAGAATAAAGAACACAAATCCATCAGACTGAATTCACATTACCTAGTGGTATTTAAGAACGCTCGAGACAGGTCTCAGATTACCAATCTAGCCAAACAGATGTACCCACGCCGGGTGTCATATGTCTAAGAGTGTTTTAAGGACGTTACATCGGGTCCACGTGGGTATTTTCTCTTCGACCTTCGGCGGGAAACACCGGATCAGCTCCTTTTACGAAGTCATATATTTCCCGATCAGCGTCAAATCGTCTACGTCCCCAAATAATATGTTAAACTGAGTGAAACGTAACGGGGTCATGCTGCGGTTTCTGGGCGAGGCGAAACAGGCTGACCGTAAAAGCTGTAAAAAAAAAAAAAAAACAGCGTCCCTAGACCTCGTCCAATCAATCCGCTATTGCTGTCACAGCATGTTAAAAGGAAATGTACCCTTGACAATGGCTCAGAAGAAGCGTCTGCAGCGGCACAAAGACAGTCTGAGACCGCTCACGGATATAAAACTATCAAGAAACGGAAATAAATCCGTGACAAATCTGTTATTACATGAAGACGTTAGACAAGGAAAAGATGGCATATAGAGGTTCGCCACGGATGTGATGGCATATAGAAGTTAGACATTGAAATGATGGCATGTAGAAGTTAGACATGGAAATGATGGCATGTAGAAGTTAAATACGGATGTGATGGCATGTAGAAGTTAGACACGGATGTGATGGCATGAGAAGTTAGAAATATAAATTATGGCATGTAGCAGTTAAACACGGATGTGATGGCATGTAGAAGTTAGACATGGAAATGATGGCATGTAGAAGTCACACATGGAAATGATGGCATGTATAAGTCAGACATGGAAATTATGGCATGTAAAAGTTGAACACGGATGTGATGGCATGTAGAAGTCAGACACGGATGTGATGGGATGTAGAAGTTAGACATAGAAATGATGGCATGTAGAAGTTAAACACGGATGTGATGGCATGTAGAAGTCAGACATGGAAATGATGGCATGTATAAGTCAGACATGGAAATGATGGCATGTAGAAGTCAGACATGGAAATGATGGCATGTAGAAGTTAAACACGGATGTGATGGCATGTAGAAGTCAGACATGTAAATGATGGAATGTAGAAGTCAGACATGGAAATGATGGCTTGTAGAAGTTAGACATGGAAATGATGGCGTGTAGAAGTAAGAAACAGAAAAGTGGGCTTGTAGAAGTTAGACAAGGAAATGATGGCGTGTAGAAGTAAGAAAAAGAAAAGTGGGCATGTAGAAGTTAGACACGGAAATGTAGAAGTTAGACATGGAAATGATCGCATGTATAAGTCAGACATGGAAATGATGGCATGTAGAAGTCAGACATGGAAATTATGGCATGTAGAAATTAAACACGGATGTGATGGCATGTAGAAGTTAGACACGGAAATGTAGAAGTTAGACATGGAAATGATGGCATGTATAAGTTAGACATGGAAATGATGGCGTGTAGAAGTCAGACATGTAAATGATGGAATGTAGAAGTCAGACATGAAAATGATGACATGTAGAAGTTAGACTTGGAAATGATGGCATATAGAAGTTAGCCAAGGAAATGACGGCATGTATAAATTAGACAACGAAATTAAGGCATGTAGAAATTTAACGAGGAAATGATGACATGTAGAAGCTAGAGAAAGAAATGATGGCATGTAGAAGTTACACAAGGAAATGATGGCATGTAGAAATTAGACAAGGAAATGATGATATGTAGAAGTTAGGGAAGGAACTGATGGCATGTAGAAGTTAGACAATGAAATGATGGCATATAGAAGTTAGACTTGGAAATGTAGGCATTTAGAAGTTAGACAAGAAAATGATGACATGTAGAATTAGACATGGAAATGTGGGTATGTAGAAGTTGGACACGGAAATGTGGGCATGTAGAAGTTAGACATAGAAATGTGGGCATGTAGAAGTTAGACAAGGAAATGATGTCGTGTAGAAGTTAGACACAGAAATGTGGGCATGTAGAAGTTAGAAACCGTAAAGTGGGCATGTAGAAGTTAGACACAGACAAGTGGGCATGTAGAAGTTAGACACGGAAATGAAGGCATTTAGAAGTTAGACAAGGAAATGATGGCTTGTAGAAGATAGACATGGAAACGTAGAAATTAGACACGGAAATATAGAAGTTAGACACGGAAATGTAGAAGCTAGACACTGAAATGTAGAAGTTAGACAGGTAAATGTAGAAGTTAGACAGGGAAATGTAGAAGTTAGACAGGGAAATGTAAAAGTTAGACAGAGAAATGTAGAAGTTAGACACGGAAATGTAGAAGTTAGCCCTGGAAATGTAGAAGTTAAACACGGAAATGTAGAAGTTAGCCACACGGAAATGTAGAAGTTAGATACGGAAATGTAGAAGCTAGACAGGAGATGTAGAAGTTAGACAAGAAGATGTAGAAGTTAGACAAGGAGATGTAGAAGTTACACACGGAAATGTAGAAGTTAGACACGGAAATGTAGAAGTTAGACAGGGAAATGTAGAAGTTAGACAAGGAGATGTAGAAGTTAGACACGGAAATGTAGAAGCTAGACACGGAAATGTAGAAGTTAGACACGGAAATGTAGAAGCTAGACACGGAAATGTAGAAGCTAGACAGGAGATGTAGAAGTTAGACAAGGAGATGTAGAAGTTAGACAAGGAGATGTAGAAGTTAGACAAGGAGATGTAGAAGTTACACACGAAAATTTAGAAGTTAGACACGGAAATGTAGAAGTTAGACAAGGAGATGTAGAAGTTACACACGGAAATGTAGAAGTTAGACACGGAAATGTAGAAGTTAGACACGGAAATGTAGAAGCTAGACAGGAGATGTAGAAGTTAGACAAGGAGATGTAGAAGTTAGACAAGGAGATGTAGAAGTTACACACGGAAATGTAGAAGTTAGACACGGAAATGTAGGCATGTAGAAACTAGACACACGAATGCCCACCATCGTGGCTACCTATCAGGCACTAGAAGAACATCTCGTGAAGAAGAGATACACTTTCTCATAACAAATAACGATGCAGACAAATGACTTGAGAGAGTCATAACTGTAGAACAAACCACAACAGGACTACACTACACTCTGGCTGATAATTTCACGTTTGAGATTGCCATGCGAACCCGCTTGGTGGTCCAATAAACCATATTTGCGAGTTCACGTCAGAAGTTATAGGCTGCGATAAAACAAGCTTCGTGTGTGAGAGAATATGACTGTTCGCGAACTAGCCCTAGTTCCTGGTGGCTCTCCTGGGATAGCGTCATGGTCAGATACCAGGGACAAACATACAGTCACAATTCAAATAACCACAGCAAAGGTAGTCCCACAGCACATGCCGTTGGAGCGTTAAGTGTTAGGTCTGCACCTATTCTAGGCTACAACGGTAGAGGCTGGATGGTCGGCTGCCTTCCTCGTGGCTTTTCTTCAGAGACAATTCCCAGACAATGTTAAACATTGTCTTGTACCCATTAGTATGAACCAGGGTTGACTGACCCCATGGTTGATTGACCACAAAGTTGACTGACCCCAGGGTTGATAGACCCCAGGGCCGTATTGGTCGGATACACATGAGCCAGGGTTGACTGACCCCAGCGCCGTATATGTCGGATACTCATGAGCCAGGGTTGACTGACCCCCAGGGTTGACTTACCCTAGGGCCATACTGGTCGGATACACATGAGCCAAGCTTGACTGACACTAGAGTCGTATTGGCCGGATACACATCAGCCAGGGTCGACTGACCCCAGGGTAACTGACCCCAGGGTTGACTAACCGCATGACCATATTATCAGATACACATGAGCCAGACTTGACTGACCACAGGGCCATATTGGTCGGATACACATGAGCCAGGTTTGACTGACCCCAGCGCCGTATTGGTCGGATACACATGAATCATGCCGGTATTTCATCAGCCGGTATTGCAACCGGGACCACTGTCTGCAAACAAACGCAACAAACATCAATGCCACCGCGGAATCAAACGCTGGAGACACATGCATACTTCATGGATGGATAAGAGCGTAGAATACAAGGCAGGAACCTACGCGTAAAGTATGAGTACGAAGCACAGTTTATTATAACATTTATTATAGAAGTCATTACTGTGTCAAGTAGCGCTTGTAACACATTCGCGCATGAGTTAACCAGTCAACACAGTGGTCCGGGATCATCCCCAGTTGTGGAGAGCATTGTTCCTGAGTAGTGCGTTTCTGGGGTCCACGCAGCCTCGTACAGCTGGACATGCCTTACTGTATGGGGATAATGCAAGAGAGCAGTTCAGATAGTGATTACCCACATGAGGACAAGACAATCGTCATACGCTGGCCAAGTCACGAACAAGCGGATCACTTGGGTGAGGCAACTGGGAAGATCCAAAGTGTTGAAGACAGAGATCAACAGATGGAGACAATCCTGGGTGAGCTGAAAGAGCGGTACGGAAGACAATCAGTATTGGAACTAAGAAATAAGAAAGACGAGATAGAGTTGTGGAGGAACATGATCGCATAATAGGTACGGCTTATGATGGATTACACAAAAGCATGAAAGACCGATGGGAGTATATATATATATATATATATATATATATATATATATATATATATATATATATATATATATATATATATATATATATATATAATACCAAAAGGTATAATAAGAAAGTGAAGTAAAGGACCTCAATGCACGCCTTAAGGTGCATTGGGCATATGGTGCTAAACCCATTTATATCGATCAATAAGTACTCGGTGGATCAAGTCAGGAGACAGTGCCAGCAAGCGCAGCCAGAGAACTTCTGAGACCCGCGCTATTACATGTCTGATTCAGAAGAGCAACCTGGGCAGACATGTCTCAAGCGCTAGTGTTCTGGGCAAGGTTAGGGCATAGTGAGTTGAGTAGCCGATTTGGAAGGGAAAAAAACCGGGGACAAAGAGCTATCTCGAGTCTGCTCTACTATATGGTAGTGAGTTTTGGAATCTGAGTTAGTTAGTTAGTTAGTCGAGGTTCTAACTTCACGGCAACGGGGCGTCCCCATTATGCTCCGTTCCTGTGCCAGTGAATATCACACAAAATGCTTCCAACTGTTCAATGTGAAAAGTGGAAATAAAAGAGTCTCGGCAATCCAACAGCCCGCACAGTTACACTGTGCATAATGCCGCCGCCAGAATGCCAACACCAAATTAATCCACGAAAACCACAGTTCATCGTCGATGGATTCGGCAGTCACCAGAATGACCTCAATGACCCGGGTTTTCTCACATGGCTCGGTCTTTTACCGCAGGGCGACCCGCCGAAAGTGTCACATAAAGCACGAACTCCGCAGCTTCAGCGCCGACTTCCGGGAGTCTCCTGAAAAATGCACCCGTGAACCGAAAAGGCAACTCACAGCAACAGCCGGTAGCCATTGTTCCGAACATGCAGGTTACTGTACAGGACAGATGTAAAAGCATTCCCCGCGAATTTAACAGCTCACAGTGTCGCCCACGCACTTACTCAGTAGCAGGGCGACGGAACCATGTACTACCAGTCCAACATGAGGAAAATGCGATTGCAAACCGTAGCTGCAAGCATAAACATGCCACAGGCCTTAACGGTTCAAGCCTAACCGCCATGTTAGCGACCGGATGAAAGAACACACTAAGAAGAACTGGAGGCAGCAGGGATTTGGTTACTGACACTAATGTTGCGATTACAGTGGATGGCCACAGTAACTAACAACGATTACATGGAAGAAGCTAATGGACGTAGAACATTCTCCACACCTTTGAGAAAGAGGCCCACAAAGTTCTTTGGTCGTCTAATGAAAAGAGAGACATCGTAGAACATCGTAAAAACTGGTCAAATCAGAGGTAGATGAAGCAAGAGCAGGCCAAGAGAAATGAGCATTGATGGTATAAGACAATGATGGCCTGAGGGAATAGTATCAGTGGAATTGATCCAAAGCAAGAAAGACCATGATCTGTGGAGAGTCATTAACGCCTATGCCACTGTGCGTAAGACGGGATGCTGGTAACGATGACGGGGTGCACGAATAACACCGGATGGACGATGTATGATACATGTTAATAACAGAACTGAGCAAGTAATGACCTCGAATTGTTACATGACGAATATATACCATGAAGTCAGTTGTGGTCAACAGATATGAATATGCATGTTTGCTGACTGCACATAACGCCTTTCAGCAAATCACTATGAATTCCGGATAAGTAGTCAACGGGCAAAACTGTCTCTGAAGCCGATGGACAGTGTTTAGCAGAATGCGTGTCATAGCTGAATACACTGACAATATAATTGTCTGTTCCAGAGGCTGGGCTGCAATGGGAACTTGTCACAGCGACATGGGTAAAATAACTAAACTGTTCTCCGACATTATGAGCCGACTAGGACTGATCGTAGTGTTACAGCTGGTTAGAATAGTGGGGAGGGGGGCATCGAGAAGACAACAGGAAGGAGTGAGCATTCTTGTCAGTTTTACATCATTGCATCACAATATGTCATCACTTACATCATTGCATCATTATATGTCATCAGTTACATCATTGCATCATTATATGTCATCAGTTACATCATTGCATCACAATATATCATCACTTACATCATTGCATCATTATATGTCATCAGTTACATCATTGCATCATTATATGTCATCAGTTACATCATTGCATCACAATATATCATCACATTGATGACACAGACTGATAGAGATGGTCAGCTGTGGAGAATCGTGTTCAACCACCTTATTTGACAAGCTATTATAATGCTGATAATGGTGGTGAGCCATTCCACACGAAACATTCCTTTCTCCACATTACTAAACATACTCCTTGAGTACGTGATGAAGACAATGTGTGTTACAGTGGTCTCCTCTAACCAACGGAATGCTGCTGTGTCTGCTTCCACCTCTATTCTTATGCTGGAGGTCGTAACCTCATGTGCCAGACCCCTCTTTCTTTTTATAAAGGACCGTCCATTAGCCTTCGCAATGAAATCTCAACCACTCCGTATGTTTCTCACCACTGACCCATCGGTGTAGATCACTATGTTGCCTTGATGTGTGTTACTCTGGATTAGTTGTTGCACCTCAAACTCGTGCTGCCCGCCGCCCATTCTCTGCACTCACGACCCAGTGTTACTATTACACTGTGCAAGTCCGCTTTGTCTTCCGGTATTTCAATCCACTCTTTTTCACGATTGATGGTCTCCAGATCACACACCTGACGTGTAAATATTTCTGCCTGTGTGTTATTGTAACATCTAACTGGTAATTCAATCACCCAATTGTTATTGTAATATCTAACATGTAATGCTGTCACTCACTTATTATTAAAACATCTAACTTGTAATTCAGTCACGCAAATGCTATTGTAAAATGTGCCTGATGACACTCGGACTCCAAATACGATTGTAACATATACTCCACGACTGGGACAGTAATGCAATGAATGTTTGATGAATGAATGTCTGACAAATTCGAGTCGAACAAAAAAGACAACTATAACCTTGAATGCATAGAACCATGGTAGACAAGTGCGTGCTTGGTAATGGATTGCCGCCCAGGCAGAATATGAAAGGGATACATTCTATCATTGTTTCGCGTGTCTGCGAGAAGAATCTTCCGGGCGTACATACGGACAAAGAATTACATTAGATTGTAAGATAAGAAGAATAGCACATAATCAGCGAATATGTCTCGACCGGGAATTAGATTATTAATAGAACAATAATCTGCGACTAAGTAGTAGATAACCAACTGTTTGACAAACTGTTCGGATGCGCGAGTAGGACTGAGAGTAAACACACAAAATCCCCCCCCCCCCCCCGGACATACATAACAGGGACAAGAAGTTGCTAGAAAATGCATAAAGGTATTTAACAGGGAATATGAGACAGCAAGAGAATACCCAATAGCTTACTGTAGCTTACAGTATAGGAAAAGGAAGCTTACTAATGAAAACATGTCCACAGAATAAGAACATGAAGATAAATAGAGAGAATATACAATGGCATAGACAATAGAAAATGGAAGTCATCAACAAAATACATAATGCCTAAGACAGCAGGGAAATGAAGATAACTAGATATTGCACACAATCTTAGAAATAAATTAAAGGAAGACATTAAATTAAAGAAAGACAATACATTAAAGGAAGACAATAAATTAAAGGAAGACAATAAATTAAAGGAAGATAATACATTAAAGGAAGACGATAAATTAAAGGAAGACAATACATTAAAGGAAGACAATAAATTAAAGGAAGACAATACATTAAAGGAGGACAATACATTAAAGGAAGACAATACATTAAAGGAAGACAATAAATTAAAGAAAGACAATACATTAAAGGAAGACGATAGATTAAAGGAAGACAATACATTAAAGGAAGACGATAAATTAAAGGAAGACAATACATTAAAGGAAAACGATAAATTAAAGGAAGACGATAATTTAAAGGAAGACAATACATTACAGGAAGACAATACATTAAAGGAAGACAATACATTAAAGGAAGACAATACATTAAAGGAAGACAATACATTAAAGGAAGACAATACATTAAAGGAAGACGATAAACTAAAGGAAGACGATAAATTAAAGGAAGACAATAAATTAAAGGAAGACAATAAATTAAAGGAAGACAATACATTAAAGGAAGACAATACATTAAAGGAAGACGATAAATTAAAAGAAGACAATACATTAAAGGAAGACAATAAATTACAGAAAGACAATAAATTACAGGAAGACAATCAATTAAAGGAAGACTAGTAATCCACATCCATAACTGGAAAGGAACCAACAACTTGATTGTCTGGAAGAATATAAACAGGACCAATAAAAGGGGCTTTTAACTTCTAACTGAACTGATTATATCAAGTAGGAGACAGTACGTCTGATCCTACATAACAATGTATGTTGCTAAGTTGAAAATAGTCTAAAATCTGGAGGGAGGCAGACGACGATCAATGTACACCAAGCGACGCAAAATTGCTCGTAGTTCAACACCAAAGCAACAAATACAGAGTGAAACTCAAACACATCAGCTTAGAATTACTAATAAGGATTCAAGCGTAAAATAGATCTCGATTAGAAGGAAAAGCAGAGAGAGTAAGCTAAGAATTAACTCAGTCTGACAGATTCATGTTCTCCGTAATATTCGGTCCAGAACGGAAATCTAGAAAAGTTGGACCTTTGTTTACTTCTTAGACGAGATTCTCCGGGAAAACCCGCAAGAGAAATGGGAACACCACTCTAATCAGTTGTTATTAAAACTGATCGGGGAAAATCCCATACCTCGACTATTAACCCAAACATATAATGTGTTGGATGAAAATGTATACAACAGGAACCATCTTTAGCTTCCTTTAAATATCAGATCTATAGTTAAAACAAATGTCTAACTTACAGTGAGACGGGCGAGTTTAATATGCTATCAGTAGACGCAGAATTAACCGTTGGTTTTAACATAATCTCAAGATTGATAATCTAATGAGAGACAAATCAAGCTGGTATATATCCCAACTAGTCATGCTTACATTAGCAAGACCATAATGAACTACATTGAGAGAAGAGACTTTCTGCTGGGAAAAGAATCTTAGGGGAGTGGACGCACAAAACCCAGAATCAGCAAAATGCAGATGTTAGATTCCTTAATAACCCATGTAGGAGTACTCAGGACTTTCTCCAGTTCCTAACGCCAGACTAAATATAGTGGGAAAAGAAATTCAGCAAATGATCTCATATGAACAGTATCATCTGGCTATTGAAAACTTAATGACGATATTTAAATTGCTTCAAAAAGTCGGTTTGATGCAGACAAATCAGTACTAAAAGTAGCACATTATCAGATAACCACGCATATTTCAAACCATAGCTGACAACAGTGGAGAGGGTACTACACTCTTTCACTAAAAGAGAAATAAGCCTTTAAGGTTATGCCAGTTGTCGCGACTAGAAGAAAATGGGCGTGGCTCTGGTAGATTTTAACATAGGAAAGAAATGTAGTCAAGCAAAGGGAGGGATACTAGGTGAGTCAATGTAAAGACGGAAATTGTAGAGTACTACTTGACCATTTATTTTCTGAAATAAATAAATGGCTTAAATGGGGGAGGCGTGTGATATAATAAAACGTCCTCACCCTTTCCTAGCATTGACTCCCTTAAAAATAAACAAACCCTAACAACTACTAGTTAAGTATCTTGCTTAGGTAGGAGTAGAAAATAAAACAGCGATAGACTGACCGTGGCACAGCTTAATTTATTTGGCTTTATTTTGGCTCACGCACCTGGCCAAGACCGGCTAGTTGAAAACAAAGACTAAAGTAGCCATTTTAGTTCAGACAAAGAAAGGAAACAGACGTGCATTCCTCTTTCCCCGTGTGGGAAAAGGTATTTTTGCCTTTTAAAACCATCACTCTCTGAAGCTATTGGTATGTTATATCTACATTATTAAGATGTATTTATGTATTACATAGACCAGTATGTTTAATTAAGAATTAGTTAGAATAATAAGTCAACAATTCTCTTAAACCAGGCTGGATGATGTTTACCAATGAAACACATGTGGGCGCCACGCTGTAATTTGTCCTATGTTTACAATTTCAAATCCCTATGTTAAAACCTTTTATAGGCATTATGAACTTATATCTAACTAGTAGTGCTTATAACCTAGAAATATTATGTGTACTGTAGAGTATCAAACTCAGGTCAAAAACACTTTCTAGGCATTTTCTCAATGTGGGACTCTTGATTACATACTTCATAGTAGAGAACTGGTGTCTGCCACTTTCAAATATCCTATGTAGTGTAAATTCACTGTTAAGGATATCTCGGAACTTGTTTTATGAACTTGTTTTATCCATGCGAGGACATACAAATGATTGCGCATATTCCTGACTCTTAGTCAGGGGATAAAATGCTTGCCACATCATAATCTGTAACATGGAACTATAGTGCTACATTTTAGTACCATACTTTTGTTAACAGATTAGTAACCACTCCATATGAGGAGGGACATGTAATCATTTCATAAAATATTGCTAGGGACATGCCATGTTTGAGAATATAAATTCAAAAACAATTAAAGTAAACGCGTGATATAAAGGAATGTTCGGTTAGGATTCAATCTGCCTCACCTCACTGTAGTAGGAACAGAAGCGAAGATTGATGTGAATAAAGTGCTTGCAATATTCAGAAGACTGGACCATACGGCATAAGTTATTCTAATAAATACACTCCGAATAATAGCAGTCATTGGCAAAATATATCAGCGGTTACTATCCTCATGTGCTGTACGCAGTGGGGGAAAACAATATATGTTTTAGTTTATGGATTAACTCCGGAAGAAAATCCAAAAACCTAGGCTCCCTGCATCATCATTATGATTAATTATTATGTATGATTATCATGTACTTGATATCAGAGAAATGGACATGTATGTTTTTTTTTTCTGTTATGAGAATTTTCTCTGTTCTGATTGTTACTTTTTACTGTGGGAATATACATTTTAATGTTGCACCTTGGGATTAGAGGATGTTGATGTAAGAATCCTTGTGCATGACAGTACTTAAGAAGCCAATGTTGAATAGTCTTGGCCTAATGGTGAGGATAGTGCCGAAAGGAAGACGCGGCATTAGAAACCACAGAGATTCTGTATAGGCTATTCTCTTCTAGAATGAGAGATACATATCAACAAGTTGGATGGACAGAATGACTTCACTCATCTAATAGTCTCAGTAACAACAGGACATAAAATAAAGTGAGAAAATACCTTACTCACTATTAAGAGTCAGAATGGCTCTACTCAGCAATGAGGGACAGTGGAACGTGGACACCCACTCCTTTCCCCTTCTCCCCTTGTTGTTTGTATTTTTGTTTGTAATTGTGTTGTAAACCTTTTATCATAACACAGTAGGTTAATGCTCGTGTTGTATTCTTGTCATCCCTTTTCTATAGCGAGTGGTGGACTTGGTGGGACTGAGTTGCCACCTTATAAACTGGAAACTGGGTTATCAGCCAGTCAATAATAAAGAACAACCTGTCCTAAAGCAAAGTCTGAGCCACCACACCCATGGTTACTGCTGCGCTCAATAGCTCCATAGCGAGCAACAGATAAATTCGAATACAACTGACTGGGTGAGTGATTAAGTCCTATTTTAGTAGGAATATCCAGGATGGACTTCAAGATCTAATAATCTACAAAGATGAAGATCAACAGAGTAACTAACAACGTGTAGCGCCTGCTTTACTCCTGAGAAGTACCACCTGAAGCCTTATCACTCAGCAAAATCAGTGAAACTATGGGACAATCCTACTACAAGTTACTAAAACTAGCAACAGTGAAAGCCCTTCAACTGTTGGTTGGATTACCAAGTTAATATCCAACAATGGATAAGTCTTCGAAAGAATGTCTCACAGCTGCAACAGTAAAACATGGAATTCAGCCTTTCAACACCAAGTTCTAGCTATGAACACCAACTCAAAAAATGGGAGAAGACACTGAACCACATAGGCCAATACAACCAAGGTACAAACTTAATATCCTCTGAAACATAACTACGAAACCAGAACACTATCAGATAAAAGACCACATGAAAGCAACTAAATGCCTCTACATCAGCAACAAGAGGAATCATCCAATTGTTTGCAAACCTGTTACTGTGCTGGATTTATTCATCTGTGGATATATGTAGGTATAGATCAATTGTGGCCCTAGTCACAGATACTACCATGAGATGCCTCTCAGTCAATTAAAGTTCTACACTGGACTTGATAACAACGACTAATACCTTGCCGGTCCAATGTCAGCCTAAATGCCATGGGTTATAGACTCGCGACTAGGTGGGTGAAATCTTTGTGTAAGCCAATTTGGTAGTCGGATATTATAAGCCGAGAAGCTGAATGGACGTCAACTTTTCATCAGACCTGATGATAAAGGGAATTACCTTCTGCAAAGCTTAAGTGGAAATCCTGAAGTATGACCAACCGGAGGCACCAAATTTCACAAAAAGGGCACCGAGCCTAAGGCAACAGAATTTTCGTGATTCTAGCCCCAACGGAGGGGATATATGGTGTGTGATTTTTCAATTCCTGGATTAGGGAGTATAAAATAGTCACCAGCCAATTACCAGTGGATAAATATTAGGAACATAACTGAGTGCATTAATTCGGTACCCAGATAATGGGAAAAGGATCTAATCTACAGCAAAGATGAACCCTTAACCGCACACATGGAGATAGACTCTATTAATTAGTTTAATTAGTGGTACAAAATGCTGTTTATATGTTGGTTTTTTTCTGAAGGTAACAGGTCAGTAGTTTTTTTCAATGGTATATATGTATAGTATTTTGACACCAACTCATTATTTTTAAAAATGAGAAAATTGTAAAAGGTGTCAGAAACAAATGTTTATATGTTGGGGTTCTATATAATTTGATCATTATTTGCCTTAATTATGAGGGAAAATTAAAGTAGACCCAATTTGTGGTTGTTGTGTTGTTTGTAATAACCTTGTTTTTTTCTGGGGTCACTGAGTACTATATTGTACTAATGCAAAATATTTCCATGCCTGTCTGAAAATGCATAGTGTTCATTACACATATATATGTAACTGCAGATCTTGATTCATACTTGAACTGTTTGTCCAAAATTTGTTGATGTGTACATCAAGTAAATGTGGTGTTCATCAGTGTTTGTTTATATATTGTGAACAATCAATGTCTTCTAGCACTATAGTAAATTTTAAAGGGTGATAAGTGGGAATGGAGAAGTACTCATAAATACTGCTATGAACAGGAGTGAACTATTTTCCTCCTTGTGTTTATGGTAGAATTCCATGATCACCTCAAGTGGCTAAATAATAGAGAATCAAATTAAATCCCCCTAGACACTTTTAACAAAATATTCTCATAAATTAAAATCCACATCCCACAATGGTGGGCAATTCCAATGCACATATGGAACAATACATATAGAAATGTTCATGATGATGAATACGGACTTGGCGACGGCAATATAAACAGCGGTGACAGATATAAAGAATGGGCAGAGATGGATAATATGAGTACTGAAGTTGCGTGATTAAAGAAGCACCATTGGCGGTTTTGAATATGGTAAAGTCCTGGCAATAACTATATCCCCACATTGATTTCAAAGGAAGTCAGAAAAGATGCAGAAATAGATTGGTACCAGTCAAGCCAAGCGGCAGGCTGTTGCAGTCATCACAGTTGCGTATTTGGAGCAATAAGTTATCAGTATACTCACTTACACTGACAACCGTTCACAACATTAAAAACATGGAGTACATTGCTTTAGTAAAATTAGAAGAAACTGAATATATTTAGGAAAATGTAAATATTCCAACATGAAACTAACGACAGATAACTGTAAAGTGATTTAACAACAAAATAGTCAGGATATCTTTAGCGCAACACAGATTTAAGCGAATGAACTGTTCGAAAAGCATCACTGAACGTGTCCAACATGAAAGGAAGAAACCATATCAACAGGAACGGAACAAATGAAAAACCTGCACGACTGACAGCATAATTACGTCAACTTTGCAATGATGACAGACCAGAGATCAACGTCAAGGGCAATGGAGAAGGTCCATATATTTTCAGAACAGAAATAAGAGAAGCAATTTGTCTGTTGCGGGGGTGGGGGGGGGGGCAATAAGAAACGAACAACGAAAGCCAGCCGCAGGAAATGATACTATAACTAAACAAGAATCAGACAGCACCGATATTCTGGAATTAATGTAATGGCCATGCTGTCATTTGATATAGAATACACTAGACGCTTATTGGCACCGGTCATTGACGACATAACGTGTGCGAGTGTGTGTGTGTGTGTGTGTGTGTGTCTACAACAAGACACTTTACACGCCTTGACTATTGGATATATGGCGCTATTTTGTCTGGGAATTTGATAAAGCACATCCGACAGAAATAGACCACTGAATGCCACTGACCAGGAAGAACATTCTGTTTAGTGTATATCTGTCCAAAAAGAACATTCTATATAGTGTATTTCTGTCCACGAAGAACATTTTGTGTAGTGCATCTCTGTCCACGAAGAACATTATGCGTAGTGTATCTCTTTCCACGAAGAACATTATGTGTAGTATATCTCTATCCATGAAGAACATTGTGTGTAGTGTATATCAATCCACGAAGAACATTCTGTGTAATGTATCTATGTCCACGAAGAACATTCTGTGTAATGTATCTATGTCTACGAAGAACATTCTGTGTAATGTATCTATGTCCACGAATAACATTCTGTGTAATGTATCTATGTCCACGAAGAACATTCTGTGTAATGTATCTATGTCAACGAAGAACATTCTGTGTAATGTATCTCTGTCCCCGAAGAACGTTCTGTGTAGTGTATTGTCCACGAAGCTCTGAAGACTAGTGTATGGATGGTATACATTGCACAAACTGGCAAGCAAGTTTAATGTCTGCACTCTCTCCCCCCTCCCCCCAGTTGCATATCATTTACAGGACGTCACAATCAACCCCGTCAATTCTTGGCTGTTTGCGATTTCTCGGTAATTTTACGTTTCGTAGTTTGCAACTACTTTCTGAACGACCAGTACTCATAACATGAACGAAAATTACCGCAAGGGGGTCAGCTTCCAAATATCTCGCAGCTGTGTTTCGAACGCGTTATGCGGGATTGCGAATTAGATTCGTAACCCCTTCGCAACAGCGTAGGCAATGCATATGACATGCACTAATTTTTTTTTAAATAATAAATTAAATGAAATAAATAAAGTAGAAAGAACCTGGGGGATCTACAGATGAGGCGTTTAACAAGAACGCTAAGAAAGCCATGGATGTCAAGGACGACGCATATTTCTGTACTGCAGAACGCAATTTGATGACACAAATATGGACACCAGACCCGCCACGTTTGATGATGTCTAGAGACCAGAGGAGGGAGGAGGCTGCGACAAACTGGAAGCCTGAGGGATTTAGAGATTGAAAGACAGATATGATGTAGAATGGTTTGGCATTGCGGCATAACGGAAGACATTGAGTGGTCGAACACTCCAAGGGCACACATTATCTATGTTCTTGGAGGAGCATGGAATCGCCCCATCTGCTCAGCAAGGCAAACGGTGATGGGCCATCCACATATACGAACATGGCTCACGACAGACAGACCATGAGAGACAAGAGTCCAACAAACTGAATCGTGGTGTTATTTACAATTAAGAAGGCCACAACATCGCACTAGTCCATCTTCTTGAGTTTGTATGTGTGCCGGCAGGCGTCACTCCTTGCGTTATCTGATGTGTTTGCCACTCCCCTGATCTATGTGTGCATCATGTGTCTTGTTGTGCTCTGACCAATCGGGGTATCTATGCGGATGCTTATGTGTGTGTTTGTATGTCTAACGTTGCGTAGTTAATCAGTGTCTGTCTATGATTGTGTAGCTGTGTGGTTTGTATGCCTTCCCGTCTGTCAACGGATTGTGTCTGCCTGGCGTTGTGTTTGCATATTTACATTTGGCATTCAACATTGTGTATCTACCGGTGTGTGTGTGTGTGTGTGTGTGTGTGTGTGTGTGTGCGTACGTGCGTGCGTGAGTGCGTGCGTGCGCGCGCTAGTGTATTTTTCTTTGTGGCTGATTGTCTGTACAATCAGTAATCAATCTATGTTGCTAACTACGAAACTACCGGCCAGTCGGATAACATGCCGAATAACCAACCAATCAACAAAACACCCGGGACGTAGAGGTATTTTAAAGGCACCGGGCTGGGTTCTATACTGGCCAAGACCAATTGACGCGTCATCGCCAAGCGTCCTGGGCAACAGGCTAAAGCCAGTAGGATCGTGGATTTCTCCAAAGTCGGAGAGTTTCTGCCTACACGGCGAGGAATCATCAGTCTGCACACCAATAAGCCAGACATGGGACAACGGATACTCACGCAAACCTCAGGTCCTGTATGACATCACGCTGATGTTGGACAACAGAATGTCTTCATCCGGCATACAGGACTTCGCGCTGGAGTTCACAGCCAGCGAACACAAGCAAGCAACAAAACACGATACTAATAAATCAGGTAATTACCTAGTCTATTTGCTGCCTACCTAAACACATACTGACCTGCCTACCTCTTTACGTATTTGTTGATGCATCTGAGCTCACGTCCCTGCATTCGTCAGCTTCTTCATTCCCACTCCCTTAACTGCGCTATATCAATGTTTACAGCTGCACGCTCTCACACAACAAGCTGTCTTCAGCCACGGAAGAGACAACATTCAACAAGCTAACCAGACATCACGAGCTGAGCTCGGACGCTGGTCCCAGAACACTGCCATCATGGCAACATTGTTCCATGGCCATTGGGAATTCATTAAGCCCTATGTCTATTTCTGTATATCGTTCATTCTGGAGATCTTTGATGAGGTCTCCGGGGACAGGCGGATGTATCGAATGACCTCACAGTCAATGCTAGTCCAGTATTAATTTGTTGAGTGCGGGAAGTCGGGTATTTGTGGGCTCGTTTGTGTTCAGCTGTTTGTTACAGCCGACTCGGAAACAGCGTTGTTTACAGATGTGACAGGATCCCGTCGATTGTTGTGCTGTTTCTCTTATGAACCGTGTGTATTCTAGTCCAATAATTGTTTTACGACAAAGTTGTCTTCAATCTCAGCATTTGTTTCATGAAACACCCGTCTTCTATCTCAGTATTCATTGTATGAAATATGAGTCTTCTATCTCAGTATATGTTGTATGGAATATGTGTTTTCTAGCTCAGTATTCGTTGTATGAAATTGTGTATTGTGTCTTCTATACGAGTACTTGTTGAAGGAAAGAAACAAAGGTAGGATCAGTTGTGGGTGCGTGCATGTAAATACTATGACTATTGATTCTGTTTTACAATAATTGTAAACGTCAATAACAAAATAACACATACTAGTGTGCAGGCACATAAGAGATTTGAGACAAGTGAGTAATGCAGAATGAAGAAAATATTTCACATGCACGAACAACACCAAACAGGTAAAAATATAATAAAAGAAACATAAAAAGACAGAAAGACGATAGGCACCGTGAAATAAACCTGGCTTTCTATTACAAGTACAGAATGTGTGTGTGTGTGTGTGTGTGTGCGTCTATATATATATATATATATATATATATGATGTAAAGCTAAAAGATGAAAAGAGGACAGGGAGGAAGATAAGCCACACTAAAGAAGTTCTGACAGTTGTTTATGCATATACACTATCATAACAAGTAACAAAACAAATAAAAATAGATACAGAAAGAAATTAAGAAAGAAAGAAAGAAAGAAAGAAAGACAGGCAAGCGGCTATGATAGCAAATGAGACTGTATAGCTGCCGTGCGCGTGTAACTAGGTGCGTAGAGCCGCACTACTCTTATCACAGATGATAGACACTATTTATGGAAATGCCTTCAACATTCGGGGTAAAGTCGTATCTTGTTGGCTTGAATGCTGATATATTGCGACAATATGTTGTCTGTTGTCATGATCCGTGTTGTTACTCGCTGGAGTGTCTTGGTGTTAGAAAGAATACTACAGCCGGCGGCGACGAACACGATATTACGTCGAGACGTGGCAAACATACGTGTTATTTATCGCCTGTTCTGGCTGAATATGCTCTCTGCCGTATTATATACTTCATTTATATTGGTTGGCTGTGATATGTTGTCACCATATATTGTGATCTGTTGTTATTTATACTATCTGTTGTAACATAATCAAGTATGTCGTGCGCTACTTGCTGTTTGAATATTGATGTTTTAGCTATATGTTGTAAATGTTTACAAGTGTATCTGTTGTTCATGTGTATCAGCAGCGGTCACATGTTGGTACTGTTAGCATAATGTTATTACGGGGTGTCATGTGCCATTAGGCTGTAGTCACATCAGGTCAATTGTCTGTGCGTATCTATGTAGACAGTGTCTTTACAAGCTCTGCCTCTGTGAAAGTCTATATATTCTGTCGCTGTGATATTCGGTATCTTCACGCTTCTATATGTCACTCGTGATAATCTACATCGCCACACATTCCTGATTACACTATATGCACATGGGTCTACCTTTCGTGATCACGCACACGTCTACTTATGACAGTGCACACATCTACTCATGACAGTACACACATCTACTTATGACAGTGCACATATCAACTCTTGACAGTGCACATATCTACTCATGACAGTGCACATATCTACTCATGACAGTACACACATCTACTCATGACTGCACATATCTACTCATGACAGTGCACATATCTACTCATGACAGTACACATATCTACTCAAGACAGTGCACACATCTACTTATGACAGTGCACATATCTACTTATGACAGTACACATATCTACTCATGACAGTGCACATATCTACTCATGACAGTGCACATATCTACTCATGACAGTACATATATCTACTCATGACAGTACACATATCTACTCATGACAGTGCACACATCTACTCATGACTGCACATATCTACTCATGACAGTGCACATATCTACTCATGACAGTACACATATTTACTCAAGACAGTGCACACATCTACTTATGACAGTGCACATATCTACTTATGACAGTACACATATCTACTCATGACAGTGCACATATCTACTTATGACAGTACACATATCTACTCATGACAGTACACATATCTACTCATGACAGTGCACACATCTACTCATGACTGCACATATCTACTCATGACAGTGCACACATCTACTCATGACAGTACACATATCTACTCAAGACAGTGCACATATCTACTCTTGACAGTATACATATCTACTCATGACAGTACACACATCTACTCATGACAGTGCACACATCTACTCATGACAGTACATATATCTACTCATGACAGTGCACACATCTACTCATGACAGTGCACATATCTACTCATGACAGTGCAAACATCTGCCCATGACAGTGCACATATCTACTCATGACAGTACACATATCTACTCATGACAGTACACATATCTACTCATGACAGTACACATATCTACTCGTGACAGTACACATATTTACTCATGACAGTACACATATCTACTCATGACAGTACACATATCTACTCATGACAGTGCACATATCTACTCATGACAGTACACATATCTACTCATGACAGTACACATATCTACTCATGACATTGCACACTTCTACTCATGACATTGCACATATCTACTCATGACAGTACACATATCTATTCATGACAGTACACATATCTACTCATGACAGTACACACATCTACTCATGATAGTGCACATATCTACTCGTGACAGTACACATATCTACTCATGACAGTACACACATCTACTCATGATAGTGCACATATCTACTCGTGACAGTACACATATCTACTCATGACAGTACACATATCTACTCATGACAGTGCACACATCTGCTCATGACAGTGCACACTTCCACTCATGACAGTGCACGTCTGTAACCAGTACATACTTGCGCTACCTGCGTGTAATCTAATCCACCCCCACCCACACGCCCACATTTCTGGTAGACCGATTTGGCTAGAGTGTTTAAGTCATTGCTGATTGATACTACAAGCAAATTAGCTTGGAGTTGGACTGAATATCGCTAGATTCCTGCTGAAACCTGTCTCTTTGGAAACCACAAGGTACAGCTGAAATCTGTATTGTTAACAACGTCTGGTTGAAACTATAATGTACTGTTAAAACATGTCTGGTTGAAACTATAATGTACTGTTAAAACATGTCTGGTTGGGAACTATAATGCACTGTTAAAACATGTCGGGTTGGGAACTATAATGCACTTTTAAAACATGTCCTGCTGGGAATTATAATGTACTGTTAAAACATGTCGGGTTGGGAACTATACTGTACTGTTAAAACATGTCGGGTTGGGAACTATACTGTACTGTTAAAACATGACTGGTTGGGAACTATACTGTACTGTTAAAACATGACTGGTTGGGAACTATAATGCACTGTTAAAACATGTCTTGTTGGGAAATGTAATACACTGTTAAAATATGTCTTGTTGGGAAATATAATACACTGTTAAAATATGTCTTGTTGGGAAATATAATACACTGTTAAAATATGTCTTGTTGGGAAATATAATACACTGTTAAAATATGTCTTATTGGGAATTATGATGCACTTTTAAACATGTCGTGTTGGGAACTATGATGTACTGTTACAACATGTCTTGTTGGAGACTATACACGACTGAGTGGTTCCGATTGTTGACGTGTTCTGTTGGAGATTATAAAGCACTACAGGAAAAGGTCTAGTCAGAGACAATATGATGCTGAAGAATAACTTGTGGGAACAGAGTACTGCGGGAACTTGACTGTTGATGATCATAGAGGATTGTTTATGCTCTTCCTGTGTGTATTATTTATCTCTTGTGCTGCATTCGTGTACTTGCATGCATGACAGTAAGAGAGAGAGAGAGAGAGAGAGAGAGAGAGAGAGAGAGAGAGAGAGAGAGACAGACAGACAGACAGACAGACAGACAGACAGACAGACAGACAGAGACAGACAGAGACAGAGACAGAGAGAGACAGACAGACAGACAGAGACAGAGACACAGAGACAGAGAGAGAGAGACAGACAGAGAGAGAGACAGACAGACAGACAGAGACAGAGAGAGACAGACAGACAGAGACAGAGACAGAGAGAGAGACAGACAGAGACAGAGACACAGAGAGAGAGACAGAGAGACAGACAGAGAGACAGAGACAGAGACAGAGAGACAGAGACAGAGAAAGAGAGAGACAGAGAGACACAGAGAGAGAGAAGAGAGAGAGAGCGTGCGTGCGTATGTGTGTGTCTGTGAGAGAGAGAGTCAGAGAGAGAGACAGAGAGAGACAGAGAGAGACAGAGAGAGAGACAGAGAGACATAGAAAGACAGAGAGAGACAGAGAGAGACAGAAAGAGACAGAGAGAGACAGAGAGAGATAGAAAGAGAGAGAGAGAGAGAGAGAGAGAGAGAGAGAGAGAGAGAGAGAGAGAGAGAGAGAATGTGGGTATTTGTGGTGTTTGTGTGTGTAAGAGCACAATAAGAAGAAGAATTCACTATATGTGTAAGCCAGGGCATTACAAACACAGCTCGGAATGTCACCCATATGACCAGGCTGGGGAGGAGAGGAGCAGAGTGCCATGCACTGATGTGGCATTGTGTCATGTTCATGCTCACGATAAGGCACCTGTGATATTGACGTAAGACTTGCCGAGGCAGGACTCAGCACCACGATCACGTGGAGGTGTCAACGGTGAACACCAGTGTTGCCAGAGTGGCTTTTTAACGCCAAATATGATAAAGCTGGCTTTTTAAAAACAGGTTTCGCGTCAAAATATCAGTTTGACGTTTTGGCTTTTTTCTTGGCTTTTTAAAACAAATAATTGTAATGGCGTAATAATTAGCTATAAATAAGTAAGAAAACTGATGATAAAGTAAAATTAGCAGAGTTACAAATTGCTGTTACCATGGCCTGTCATAGTGCCATACGCACCATCGATCGCTTAGATTAAATAATGGTAGCCTATGGATGTGGTAGCACTCTTGGTCAGATAAAATTGCACCGAACGAAGTGCATATCACTGATAAGAAATGTTATGTCACCATCTCTAAAATCTGATCTAGTTCTAGATCTGCAAAACAAGATGTATACACTCATCATTGATGAGTCCACTGATGTCTCGACCCAAAAGTAGTTGTGCATTTTAATTAGATACTTCAGTGACAAAAGAAATGAAATTACTACTAGTTTTCTAGGTTTGATTCCCATTCAGGAGTCACAGGAGAGAATATATTTAATTTGATTAACAATGAAATTAATTTAAAAATATAATTAAATATTAAAAAACTGCATTGGTTTTGCATCAGATGGTGCTTCATATATGGTTGGATGCAACCATTCAGTTTGGTCCAGAATGACAGATGTATCTCCTTCATGTGTTCAGTATAAGTGTGTTTGCCATTCATTAACATTGTGCATCAAATACGCAGTTTCAAAATTACATTCAAACATTGAATTTTTGCTGACAGAAATACCAAATTGGTTTATACATAGCAATCTAAGACGAGAAGAATTTAAAGATGTACTCAAAATTATGAACTCATGGACAGAATTTCAACAAGCTAGAACTGCATCACTTCCTTTTGAGATAATTTCTTCAACTCGCTGGCTTGTCCGGGGAAAAGTAATGTTCAACATTCTAATGAATTGGGAAAACCTCAAGACTTATTTTATTTCTGCTGAATTAGTAAATTATGACACTAAATTTAAGTCACGACTTATAAAGGAAATGCTTCTAGATCAAAGAAACTACCTTTATTTTCATTTTGCAACCCCTATTGTGCAGGAATTCGAAAGGTTAAATAACCTTTTTCAGAAAAGTAAGGCAGAGCCTCACGAATTACATGAAGAACTATTTTTGCATTATAAGAGCCTTAATAGTAGGATTTATGATACCAATAATAAGAAAAAAAGATATTTCTAATGTTGATTTTGGCATCAAATTCCTGTCAGAGTGTGATAACTACATTCAGAAAAGTTCTGATACGAAAATTAATTGCCAACAAGAGGTCTTAGATCTCAAAGAAAGATGCTTATCCATGCTAGAAGAAGCACTTGATCAAGTTAGAAATCGGCTTCCTTCAGCAAGAAATATATTTAAAGATCTAACCAATTTTAACGCAAGAATAATCTTAAACCAGACTTCTAGACCACCATTTTCGAAATTGCCTTTTTCTGCATTTGGCTGAAGAAAATCACACTATTATTGAAGAGCAGTACAGAAAATTGCCTTTTATAGATTGGAAGCAAGAAGAACAATTTAATGAAAATTGACTGCCCTAAGGTTCAGAGCAGTTCTGGCAAGGAATCATGAAACATCCCCAATTTAAAGAGCTTGCTTCTTTTGCTCTTACTTGCTTAATAACTCCTATTAGCAATGTTGTAGTAGAGATGATGCTCTCTATTTTAACATGCATAACAACCGAAGCAAGGAATAGTCTTCAGCTGTATCTCTTAGACACACTTATTAGAACTTAAGCGGAACTATTATCTTCAAACAAGTGCTGTAAGGAATTTGTTCCGTCATCCAAATTATTGAATGATTTCAAAGATGAAATTTTATATTCTAAGGAATCCTGCACTTAATTTCTCAACAATGAAGAGGAATACTTATTTGAAGAAGAGGTTTTCATGTGATGTAAATATATTTTTAATAGATATTTTTATTGGGTAATGTTTGGCTTTTTGTGGCTTTTGTTTTATTTTATTTCTTGGCTTTATTTGATCACAGTGATCTGGCAACCCTAGTGAACACATCCAACATATGCTTCTCCTTCTGTCAGCCCGTACCCCCACTGGGAAATAGGCCCTAAATAAACTCATCAAACATATTAAGGAGATCATTCTGGAAGAGTTACGAAATGCCACCGACTTACAACTAATGGATTAACAGCCAAATAGATCTCACACTGACCAAATAGCTACTTTAGACACACATATTATTAGAGTGAACTGACACGAATTCGAATGGCACCTTGCCGTCTTGACAAACGATAGTTCGTAAAATGGAGTTAACTCTCCATAGCACAAAGCCTGGGCTGTATTCAGAGACCATATGTTGGCCATGCAGCATGGTACCTTTCTCGGGTTGCCTAATATACTCAAGAGAAAAGGTAATACCAATACATCCGGAAAAGGAAAAGCTGCAGAAGCTGTGGAATAAGCAAAGCAATGCTCTAACAGTACGCCTGTCGTAGCTTCCATCCTAGACCAGTTGCGGACAAAGGCTTAGTCGAGTCCGCCCTGCCATGGCATTTCTTTAGCTTGTATTTCCTAGCACTAGCGTAAGGCAGAACCCAATTGCGCCCCTCCAAACGAAGTCGCTGGCAGAATGTTGTGTGGCGTCCAACATACAGCGCTAACAGAAAGCAGGTAGTTCCGTCTACTGGCATGCGGTAGCTGAGTCATATCTGACTGTTGTTTGTCCATCAAGAATGATGATGACCATTCATTTCATCCAGTGGGGTTGAAGGTATGGAGCCGTGGGTTCTAAGATGGCTGATAAGGCCTATTTTGGCTCGAAATGTTCTTTGACAATGTGGGCAAGGAATGCTTGACGTTTCTGGAGGAGGATTTCCTGCAGTGGTTTTTCTGTCCTACCTTTTCTTCACAGCTCTTGCAGTCCTGGTTGCCTCACATATGACTGCACCCTTGCGTAATGATGCACGCCACGAATTTCGGTCTCTGGCTGCAGCCTCCCAGGTGTCATGATGAATTCCAAATGCCTTCAGTGAAATTTTCAGAGTGTCTTTAAAGCGTTTCCTCTGGCCACCTTGGGAGCGTTTACCATAACGCAGTTCGCTGTAAAAAATTCGTTTAGGGAGCCTGTGATCTGGCATGCGAGTCAAGTGACCAGCCCAGCGAATCTGATTCTTCATCAGTATAGTGTGGATACTGGGCATGGATGCTCATTCTAGGACTTCAGTGTCTGGAATCTTGTCGTGCCATTTAATCTTCAGTAGCTTCCTTAGACAGACTGTGTGGAAGTGGTTTAATTTCCTAGCGTGTCGCTGATAAACAGTCCAGGTTTCACAAGCATATAGCAGTGCGGATAATACAACTGCTTTGTAGACTTTTTTTTAGCTTTGTTTGCAGGCTTATTCCAGTTCTGTCCCATACATTCTTGTACAGTCTGCCAAAGGCCGCACTGGCCTTGGAGATTCTTGCATTCACTTCGTCATCAATTGTGGCAGCTTGTGACACAGTGCTGCCAAGATAGGTGAATTTGTCCACAACACTTAGTCTATGATCATTCACTTTGATATTCGGCACAGTGTGATTATTCCCTGGAGCTGGCTGGTACATAACTACAGTCTTCTCCAGGTTGATATTGAGCCCAAAGTTGGCACAGGCATGTGAGAAAGCTGAGACATTATGTTGCATGTCCGCCTCTGAGTTGGCGTACAGAGCGCAATCATCAGCAAACAGGAGCTCTCTGACGGTGTCGCTGTTAATTTTGGTTTTAGCTTTCAGTCTTCTGAGATTGAATAACTTTCCATCCATACGGTAGTTGATGTCTATTCCAATGTCGTCGTTTTCGAAGGCATTCATCAGCATGGCTGAAAACATGAGGCTGAACAGTGTTGGTGCCAGGACACATCCTTGTTTCACTCCATTGGTGACAGGAAAGGGTTCAGACAGTTCGCCATTTTTCTGCACTCTTGCCTGCATGCCATCATGAAATAGCCGCACTATTTGGACAAACTTTCGTGGACAGCCATATTTTGCCATAATCTTCCACAGTCCTTCTCTGCTGACTGTATCAAAAGCCTTGGTAAGGTCAATGAAAGTGGAGAACATTTCGCAGTTCTGTTCCTGACATTTCTCTTGCAGCGAAAATCATGTCAACAGTTCCACGTTCTTTTCTGAAGGCACACTGACTCTCAGGAAGAAGACCTTGATCGAGATGGGATGTGAGGCGATTGAGAAGAATTCTGGCGAGTATCTTCCCTGCAATTGAGAGCGAGGAGATGCCTCGGTGGTTGTCACAGGATCGGCGGTTTCCTTTACGTTTGTAAAGGTGGACTATTGACGCGTCCTTGAAATCTTGTGGCATGGTCTCGTTCACCCATATGTCTGTAAAGACTTGGCGAAGCTGCTCTGTTAGGATCGGCCTACCTGCCTTGTATATCTCTGCTGGGATGGAGTCAGGACCAGGTGCCTTGCCGCTGGAGAGTTGCTGGATGGCTTTGTTTACTTCCACTATGGTTGGCAGGTCATCAAGTGTCTCATTGGTAGGAACTTGAAGAAGGCAGTTGATGGTTTCATCATCGAAGAAGGAAGTTGCATTTAAGATGTTGCTGAAATGCTCTGCCCAGCGTTGAAGGATTTCTTTCTTATCGGTGATCAATGTTCCCCCATCTGCACTGAGGAGGGGAACTATGCCTGGTGATGTAGGACCATAGACCGCTTTCAGTGAGTCGTAGAAGTTTTTCATATCATGTATGTCAGCAAAGCCCTGAAGTTTCTGCTGTACTACTCTCTGAATGTTCTTGAAGGCATCTTTCTTTGATGTTGACTTTGGGTCATTCAAATGTGCCTTGAGGAGAAGATGTTTCTCGGCCAGCAATTGGTTGATGTCTTCGGAATTTTCATCAAACCAGTCTTTATGCTTTCGGGGGACTGGACCAGGATTTCCATAGCAGTGTTGTAAATTATGTCCTTTAGGGCTCTCCATTTTGTTTCTGTATCCTGTTTATGTGCAGCATTTGGCTTGAGGCGGTCTTCCAGCATATTTCCAAACGACTGCTGCATTTTCTTGCTGTTTAGGCGGGTGACATTTAATTTTTTTTGCATTTTCACCCCTTGAGGACGCCGTGGTGGCCTGATGTGAATGTTTATTTTCGAGACAATGAGACGATGGTCTGTCCAACATTCGGCACCACACATGGATTTTGTTACTGAAGTGTTATGGAAGATGTTTCTAGGCCAGCAATTGGTTGATGTCTTCGGAATTTTCATCAAACCAGTCTTTATGCTTTCGGGGGACTGGACCAGGATTTCCATAGCAGTGTTGTAAATTATGTCCTTTAGGGCTCTCCATTTTGTTTCTGTATCCTGTTTATGTGCAGCATTTGGCTTGAGGCGGTCTTCCAGCATATTTCCAAACGACTGCTGCATTTTCTTGCTGTTTAGGCGGGTGACATTTAATTTTTTTTGCATTTTCACCCCTTGAGGACGCCGTGGTGGCCTGATGTGAATGTTTATTTTCGAGACAATGAGACGATGGTCTGTCCAACATTCGGCACCACACATGGATTTTGTTACTCGGACGTCTTGTCTGTCACTCCTCCTGACAATGACATAGTCAATGAGGTGCCAGTGTTTCGAGCAAGGGTGCATCCACGATGTCCTATTTCTCATGGGGAGATGGTAAATTGTGTTCGTAATCAGTAGATCATGTTCGGCACATGTCTGAAGGAGGCGGAGTCCATTGCTGTTACAATTTCCGACTCCATGCTTTCCAATAATGCCACTCCAAGAGGTCCTCATAGAACTTGTTCTT
Organism: Cepaea hortensis; assembly: GCA_963921405.1. Taxonomy (NCBI): domain Eukaryota; kingdom Metazoa; phylum Mollusca; class Gastropoda; order Stylommatophora; family Helicidae; genus Cepaea; species Cepaea hortensis. The sequence goes on from OY992879.1 coordinate 45,787,442, forward strand.
GACATCATCTTCGTTGGTCATAGTTGGTGCGTAGACACTCACAATGGTTGCATGCTTCCTTCCATTCAGCAGGGGCAACTTCATGGTCATGAGTCTGTCGTTTATAGTCTTTGGAAATCCAGACTGAGACTAAGACTATCTGACTAAGACCTGACTAAATGACATGAACAGTCTAGGGCAGTGGTTCTCAACCAGTGGGGAATTCCCCCCCCCCCCGGGGGGGGGGGGATTTTAAGGTTTCCGGTGGGGGGGGGATGAGATTATTTTAAGATCGAGTTAATCCAATAACCGATTACTTGATATTATTTTTTCCTCCATACTTTACAATTCTGTACTTCTCGCCCTTGCTGAAATCCGTTTCATAACGTAAGCAGACGCACATATCACGTTTTATGTAGACACCTAGTTAGTTTGTTAGTTAGTTAGTTAGTCGACAGATCATCCTCATTGCACATCGAACCATTCAGTCCATAAGTGCTCGGATCCCCTCCTCAGCAAATCCCGCAACGTGTAGCGGCTAACGACGCCAGTTCTGTGTTGGTTTATAAATCTTCTTTGGCTTCCTGCGTAGTGTTCTTGTTTGGCCACCCCTCTTTTAATTTGCTGCTCTCGCAGTCTGGCCATTGTTGTAGATTCACAGTCATCACTTGGTTCTCGCAAAAGTCTTACTTCTCGTAGAGCATTCAGAATGTCGGCCTGGTCCATGGCGCGTCCGCCCTCCACAGTAGCCTCACCTGCGAGCTTGTCAGCCCGCTCATTTCCTTGTACTCTCGCATGCCCTGGCACGAAGATGAAACTAATCTTTGCCAGTCGAGACCGCTCCAAAGGCAGCAACCATTCTCTTCGGATCGACCCCTCCTCTATCCTCTTGATCATGTTCATTGAGTCGCTAAGGAAACAAGCCCTAGTGAATGTCTGTGTCTCGAGCCATGTTATTGCTCTACTTACTGCCATGAGTTCCATGGTCAGGCTACTTGTGGTTTCAGTGAAAGCACCAGAGTCCTCCTTCACAATTCTCCCTCCGGCCCGAGCTGTAAAGGCACATGAGCTTCTCACATGTCGGACGACCGACCCATCTGTGTAGATGACCGCGTCACCGTCTAGCGAATTCTCGAAAATCAACGCTTGTACTTCAGCCTCAACAGCAGCCGGATTTTCTTCACTGTAGACGCCTAGACTTGTTCTAGTATGTGTTATTAAATTTAGCTTCAGGCTGACGGGGGGGGGGGGGGGGGAAGAGAGAAATTTATAGGGAGGAAATATGAAATGGGGGGGGGGGGAATGACGTTCGGAACATAAGATAAAGGGGTGCTTGGGGCAAAAGAGGTTGAGAACCACTGGTATAGGGCATATCGCGAATGTGTGGACCCTAGAGATGGAGCACAGAGCATCTCTTGGCAAAGTGCTGATGTAAAGTCCCTCATGAGGGAACACTACAATCTATGTTTGAGATAAGAACGCGAGCGCGACAGGGATGCGTGTTGTCACTTCTGTTATTCTTACTGACTATAGACTGGTTCCTCATGGGGCAAACGAAATAGGAGGGCACTGGTAGCAAGGTCTGATTGCACATGTTACATCTCTCTCTCTCTCTCTCTCTCTCTCTCTCTCTCTCTCTCTCTCTCACACACACACACACATACACACATATCCCTGTATCAACACACAGTGCTATAATTTATACTAGCCTAACTGGGTCTTTAACCGCGGGTCAATGGTGTCTACGTTTATTCACACAACTACAGTTTGAATGTGACAGGTAAAGCCTGGCAGTGAACTCTAGTCTGCACCCACCTGTGATACAATCACATGGAGGAGAGACACACTTCAACTGAACGTTGTATCCAGGCCATGACGTAGCGCTGCATGCCCTATCCCGTTATATGCAGAACTAGCCACTCAATTGACTGGGGCAGACGACGTTAACAAACAAACACAGATTACGTTTTTGAAACACTAAACAATAATAAATAAATCGCATTTGGAAAACCATGTGATACTAGTACCTCACTGGCCCGAGAGTTCACTTAGAAATGCACCGTCCATACATTGGTACGTCCTGCACACATGAGAATGGAACTACACAATGACACGACTTGTCATTATGAGATCACCTCAAACATATTGACAAGAACTGTCTACCGTGTGTTCAGACCAGTCACCATCGGTTCTGTGCCAGAAACATAATACAGAAAGCCGTTTGCTGGCCTCAATATCTATAATGATGGTGGTTGGTGAAAACCAGTTTTGCAAAGACCACAAGAGGATGCAATGCACTTTTCTTGCACTTAAATCCACGGAATCCACGTTTCATTCTATCGATTCTTTTGTCTTAGGATCACTGCGCTAGAATATCGCTGCTGGAGACAGTAACGGAATGTGCCAGCGGACCAGACCTGCCTGGTCGCCGCTCTCTGGTGGTACAAGACGACGCGAGCTAAGGGTGGGAGGGGCTGGCTGGAAGGGAAGACGGAATGAAAACACAACTGTGTAGTTGAACAGTGTCAAGATGGAGTGTCGGTGGGGTATAGACACGGGGTGGGGTATAGACACGGTGTGGGGTATAGACATGGGATGGGGGATAGGCACAAGGTGGACGTATACCACGGGCACACAACACTCAGGGTAATGCCTGGGGGTAGGTGTGGTAGTGAGTGAAGGTATGAGAGTCCTGAGGAGGAAAATGTGTGCGTAGTAGAAGGTGTGAGCAATCCAATCAAGACGATCCAGGAAAACGGTAGTAAATACCTTAGCGGTAACCTCAACAATTGGCGGGTTTCACAAGGCACAGGCATCGATTGTACACACTTGTTACATAAACACTAGAGGGGATTTGATGTTGCTGGCTTTAGTGGCAGTTCAAAACATGGCGCTGGCGCACTAATTACATGATTACAGATATCCCTTACCTTCATTCTGTATTTGTTATATATATCTGTGTGTGTGTGTGTGTGTGTGTGTGTGTGTGTGTGTGTGTGTGTGTGTGTGTGAAAAAAGCGAAGACTCAAACAATAGATTGTACGATTTATTGCCTGACATATTTCGCTTCATCTCGTCAGGTACATACTGCATATTTACAATCTATTGTTTGTGTCTTCGCTTTTCACACACACACACACACACACACACACACACGCGCGCACACACACACACACACGCAAACACCCAGCAAAACACACATCACAAAACCACTATCTATCTTGAAACTTTATGTTATGTTGTATGATTTCTACAGCAAGTACCTAACGAAATGCAGCGAAACATGCAAGGCAAAAAATCGTGCAATCTATTGTTTGTGTCTTCGAGGAACTACTTTATTCGCAATCCCGTTTATTCACGTAAGGTCTCGCAGCGCGCGAGAATTGGAATGTCTTATGGGATAAGTGAGCCGGCCGCTCAGAAAGCAATAGCAAACTACTGAACGTACGTAATCTTGCCAAGAAATCAACAACAACGGTAAAATGCTTGTGTTGACAGCGATGTCCTGTAAAAGGATATGTGAAAAAAAAAATTATATATATATATATATATGTGTGTGTGTGTGTGTGTGTGTTTGTGTGTGTGTGTGTGAGAGAGAGAGAGAGAGAGAGAGAGAGAGAGAGAGAGAGAGAGAGAGAGAGAGAGAGAGAGAGAGAGAGAGAGAGAGAGGAAAGTAGCACAACACAGACCAAAGCATCTTCCTCATTTCCTTAATAGGGCAGGCTCACAACAAACTCATTGAACTCCTGTCAAGTGAAATGTGATGGGAATGTCCGAATGTTGGAGGATTCTGAAAGTGATGGGGGTTGATATTACAATGATAACATGAAACCATATTTACTGACAACAAGTTAGTCAACACTGAGAACAGGACTAGCCAAACAAAAGTCGTTTTGCAGTAAGTTTGCTTTCTTGCTTGTGTTCGTTGGCTTGAGCTCCAACGCGAAGTCCTGTATGTCGGATGAAAGCATCATGTTGTCCAACATCAGTGTGAAGTCATACAGGACCTGAGGTTTGCGTGAGTATCCGGTATCCCATGTCTGGCTTATTGGTGTGCAGACTGGTGGTTCCTCGCCGTACAGGCAGACACTCTCCGACTTCGGAGGAATCGGCGATCCTACTGACTTTAGCCAGGACCCCGAAGGGATCTATTGCCCAGGACGCTCGACGAGGACGCGTCAATAGGTCTTGGCCAGTATATAACCCGGCCCTGGTGCCTTGGAAACACCTCGGCGTCCCGTTTTGCAGTAAGTGAAAGCTACCTTATGTATCAATCACGTTCATTGGATGTCAGAAGGAAACTGCTGTAAGGTTATACCAAGCGGTGTGGCAGTGAATCTTCGAAGGTAAATGAACAAATTAGGAATAACTTGATGACAGCTGTGATGTCCTCTCTGGAGTGTTAAGAATACACGGGACTTCCAGAGTGAATAACAACGTTGGCCTAGAAAAGTATACTCACAGCAGAACAGAATACACAAATGTGAGAATGATACAAACATTGATATCTCGTCATATAATGAGAAGGGAGTCACTGGAGAACATCCGTGGAGACCGGAAACACTGGCGTTAGAAGAGGAAGAACGAACGAACGAACAATCCTTATTTTCAAAGGGTTAAGAATTGGGCGGGCACGCATGCCCGTCTGACATTCTGCCCTTCTTCTCTATTTGCTCTCATACAGCATTTCATTCAACATCACGTATGAAGCTAATCTTAGACAACAAAAGAACACTAAGCATTAATATGCATGAAAAATAATCAATAATACATGACTCACTGAAACAATGTTTAACATGAGCATTATAAATACCTAAGGAAAATGTAACGTGACCTACATATGGAAATGTTTATTGGCTAGTTGTCGTTTGAGTTAATTTACCATTATTATTTTTCGGGTGGCATGTAGTCTGTACTGAGGTAGTATTCAAACAGGTTGCGACTGTATGTATAATAATGATTGGTGGTGTCTTTGATTTCTTGTGGAAGATTGTTCTACAACTGAGCGGCAAATTATGCTAAGCATGTTTTATAAAAACATATCCTAAGTTTAGGGACATGAAATATATTTAGTCGTTTGCTATGTCTTGCGTTATATTTGAACAATTGGCAAAGGTAGCGTGGAGCATTTTGAAATATGATTTTGTGAATTAGTTTAGCCTTATTAAAAAGTAGGCGTTTGCGAAGTGGCAGTAACTGAAGACGTTCATGTTGGTTAGAATTGTCGGTAAGCTTTTCACCATTAATTAAACGCAATGCCCTTTTCAAGAGTGAATAAAGGCGTTTTGTTATTGGTTTGGAGCATCCATCCCAGATTGTGAAGCAGTAATCAATATGTGTTTGTATGTAAAGGAACTTTTTTTAATTTTGGCAAATTGGTATACTTTTTTGGCTATTTGTTTAACCAGAGCATGATCATGAGAATTAAAGGTTAGATTTTGATCAATGATAAGACCGAGCCTTGTGCTCGGTTACACTTTGCACAGGCGTGCTAACAATGTGCAGCTGAAGAGTTCTCTGCGAGTTTAGAGTGTGAAGTCTTTGTCTGGTTGCTATTAACATAGATTTTGTTTTAGAAATGTTAATTTGCATGCGGTTTGCATGACTCCAGTTATCTACACTACTTATTTCTTGTTGCAAGGATAATTCTAGCACATTACAATCAATAGCGTTTGTATATACTGTGCAGTCGTCTGCAAATAGATCGCAGGACGACGAAAGATTTAAAGGAAGATCATTTATATAAGTGGCAAATAACATAGCAAGACCAAGATATATTATGTTTCCTGGTCTAAAACAAAACGCTGGCGTGAGCACCAGAATATATTAAGAAAACCTAGCACCCATTTATGTGGAGTGACAGGCGCCTTCCAATGAAAGTGTTATACCAGCATATTAACAATTCATTCGACGAGAAATAGAACAAGCATATATATCAAATAAAAACCCATATTCAAGACGATTAGTTTGTAAGACAAATGCAACTAGGGAGAATGAAATATTGAGTGGCGTGTACAAAATCATGTATGAAAATTATCACTGTAGGGGGAGGAGTACCAGCGAAGAGGCAGGTCACACTATATGGGGGTTCAGGATGTGATAGGTAATGCAAACATCACTGCAACAGAGGCAGGGCAGCTGGACCGAGAGACATTTCAAACGACTATTATGACGACAAGGTTACGCGCGGCACAAAGTTGGATGATGATGATGGCCCGCGTAAACTAGTGTACTGTGGTTACCTTCTCCTGTTCATGACGTCACGTATGCACAACTCACAAAAACATGCACTGTCTGGTCATGTTCAACGTTAATCATCTTTGACTGTCTGGCTTATCGGCGCCAGAGCACAGTGGGTGAAAATATGGGTACTCAGTCTTTCTAGGCAAAAAATGAAAGTTGCTAATTATACACAGAGACAGCCCGCATACATGTATGATTGACTTTTTGACCCCGTTCTGGTTAAAACTCAACAGGTGTATATGTACACGAAGCAGACCTATATAGCCACAGTAAGGACAGTAACAATAGCGAGGTCCCCACAGTTTCTCATAATCTTGCCTGGCGTCAAATTTAACTCAGAAAATATATTTAAACATTCATACCCAATCGTATCACAATGTGTCCGCTCCGTGGCGAAGAGGTTGTGGACACATTTCGTGATACTGCATATACGCGTTCGAAACACAGCTGCGTGCAATTTGGGAGCAGACCGCGTTGCGTTGCAACTAACTTTTTTTAAAAAACTTAATCGTATGGATAACGAAATAGCCGTTAGTTGGTATCTGGGCAGGCGTAACTGGAATAATGTGGTATGCCAGAATCATCAATTTGGAGCTCTTGGGGATAAATCAACAAATGCCAGTGAACCAAGACGCCAGGAAAGGATGTTGGCGCTGAAAAAGTCATACACATGACAAATTAAAACTAGAATTGTATTGTAGAACAACTATTGGACTATTAGTGTTGGTGTTGTATTATTAGAGGAACTATTGGTACTATTAGTGTTGGTGCTGTATTGCTAGAACTATTGGACTATTAGTGTTGATGCCGTATTGCTAGAACTATTGGACTATTAGTGTTGGTGCTGTATTGCTAGAACTATTGGACTATTAGTGTTGGTGCTGTATTGCTAGAACTATTGGACTATTAGTGTTGGTGCTGTATTGCTAGAACTATTGGACTATTAGTGTTGATGCCATATTGCTATGAGAACTATTGGACTATTAGAGTTGATGCCATATGGCTAGGAGAACTATTGGACTATTAGTGTTGATGCCGTATTGCTAGAACTATTGGACTATTAGTGTTGATGCCGTATTGCTAGAACTATTGGACTATTTGTGTTGATGCCGTATTGCTAGGAGAACTATTGGACTATTAGTGTTGATGCCGTATTGTTAGCAGAACTATTAGACTATTAGAGATGATGACATATGGCTTTGAGAACTATTGGACTATTAGTGTTGATGCCGTATTGCTAGGAGAACTATTTGACTATTAGTGTTGATGCTGTATTGCTAGGAGAACTAATGGACTATTAGTGTTGATGCCGTATTGCTAGGAGAACTAATGGGCTATTAGTGTTGATGCCGTATTGCTAGCAGAACTATTGGACTATTAGAGATTATGACATATGGCTTTGAGAACTATTGGACTATTAGAGTTGATGCTGTATTGCTAAGAGAACTATTGGACTATTAGAGTTGATGCTGTATTGCTAAGAGAACTATTGGACTATTAGAGTTGATGCTGTATTGCTAAGAGAACTATTAGACTATTAGTGTTGGTGCTGTATTGCTAGAACTATTGGACTATTAGTGTTGATGCCATATTGCTAGGAGAACTATTGGACTATTAGTGTTGATGCCGTATTGCTAGGAGAACTAATGGACTATTAGTGTTGGTGCTGTATTGCTAGAACTATTAGACTATTAGTGTTGATGCCATATTGCTAGGAGAACTATTGGACTATTAGTGTTGATGCTGTATTGCTAGAACTATTGGACTATTAGTGTTGATGCCATATTGCTAGGAGAACTATTGGACAATTAGTGTTGATGCCATATTGCTAGGAGAACTATTGGACTATTAGTGTTGATGCTGTATTGCTAGAACTATTGGACTGTTAGTGTTGATGCCGTATTGCTAGGAGAATTAATGAACTATTAGTGTTGATGCCGTATTGCTAGGAGAACTAATGGGCTATTAGAGATGATGACATATGGCTTTAAGAATTATTGGACTATTAGAGTTGATGCTGTATTGCTAAGAGAACTATTGGACTATTAGAGTTGATGCCATATTGCTAGGAGAACTATTGGACTATTAGTGTTGATGCCATATTGCTAGGAGAACTATTGGACTATTAGTGTTGATGCTGTATTTCTAGGAGAACTATTGGACTATTAGTGTTGATGCCATATTGCTAAGGGAACTATTGGACTATTAGTGTTGATGCCATATTGCTAGGAGAACTATTGGACTATTAGTGTTGATGCTGTATTGCTAAGGGAACTATTGGACTATTAGTATTGATGCCATATTGCTAGGAGAACTATTGGACTATTAGTGTTGATGCTGTATTACTAGGAGAACTATTGGACTATTAGTGTTGATGCCATATTGCTAGGAGAACTATTGGACTATTAGTGTTGATGCCATATTGCTAGGAGAACTATTGGACTATTAGTGTTGATGCTGTATTGCTAAGAGAACTATTGGACTATTAGTGTTGATGCCATATTGCTAGGAGAACTATTGGACTATTAGTGTTGATGCCATATTGCTAGGAGAACTATTGGACTATTAGAGTTGATGCTGTATTGCTAAGAGAACTATTGGACTAGTAGAGTTGATGCTGTATTGCTAAGAGAACTATTGGACTATTAGTGTTGATGCCGCATGGCTAGGAGAACTATTGGACTATTAGTGTTGATGCCGTATTGCTAGAACTATTGGACTATTTTGGTTGATGCCGCATGGCTATGAGAACTATTAGACTATTAGTGTTGATGCCATATTGCTAGGAGAACTATTGGACTATTAGTGTTGATGCCGCATGGCTAGGAGAACTATTGGACTATTAGTGTTGATGCCGCATGGCTAGGAGAACTATTGGACTATTAGCGTTGATGCCATATTGATAGAAGATCTATTAGACTATTAGTGTTGATGTCATATTGCTAGGAGAACTATTGGACTATTAGTGTTGATGCCATATTGCTAGGAGAACTATTGGACTATTAGTGTTGATGCTGTAGATAAGAGAACTATGAGACTGTTATTTCGAAGCCGTGACAAGAGATCAGTGACTCACAAGGTACAAGGCTCTCGTCAGAACATGGCAAACAGTTTTGTTTTCCCGCAAGGTTACTCAGTATATAATGACGCCACACGTCCCGGTGAACTCTTGGGTTGTGACATCGGACACTTAGCAACTCCTTGTCAGGTCTTAGCCAGATATGACTGAGCTACCAAATGACAGTAGACGGCACTATCTGCTTTCTCTTAGCGCCGAATGTTGGGCGGCGTTCACCAAATCCGACACCCCACATTGTGCCAACGGCTTGAGGCGGAGGAGCGCAATTGGGAGGTACAAGCCTTACCCTAGTTCGACGGATTTCTACCTAAAGACTAAATGTCATGGGAGCGTAGACCAGGCCCTAAGCCTTGGTCGGCAACTGGTCTAGGATGGACGCTCCAACAGGCGGACAGTTAGATGATTGCTTTGCTGCTCCGGCAGCTTCTGTAGTTTGTCGCCTTCCAGATGTATTGGCTAGAGACCACAACGTCACGAGGTACCTTGAAAACACAGCTTAATAACCGATCTGAATGTAATGTATCTTTCACAGGCTTAAATGGGTGATGATACCCTATATTGGATCTTTGTTTGTGTGTGTGTGGTGTTTCAATGTCTTTGTGACGTCTATTGATGTCTTAAAGGACTAATGTCATAATGTTCCTTACTCTGAGCCGTTTCATTATTCTACAGACGTAGTGATTATGTTTTCATTGTGGAGGCTAATAGACGATGCTTGAAAAAGGAGAGTCTGGCATATGAGGCTTACAATCTCCAGCATGAGAATGGAGGTGGAAGCAGTAAAAGCAGCCTTACGGTGGTGTGAAGAGACCGCTACAAAGAACACTATTATTAACTACGGACTCGCAGAGTATGCTTACTACGGTGGAGAAAGGCATGACTCGTGTAGAATGGCTAGCCTCGCTTCAGAGTTCACAGATTGTGAGAAGTGTTTGGATTTTCTGCTCTGGCCATGGGGGAGAGCGGTCCGGGGATGGTGGGGGGGGGGGGTGGGGGTGAACATGCTGATAGGCTGGTAGCAATTGCACCTTTAGGTATTAGAATGCCTTTACATTGGAGAAGTAGTAAGACGTCTGTGAGACGAGGTGGAGAAAGCGATGGAACAGACTGAGAACCAATGTGTGGAGAGATTGATATGACGGGGGATGGGCAGGGGTTCTGGACGAATCACAAAACTGAGACGGACAAATAAGAGAACTTTCAGATAGCAGTTGGAACCATTAACAGTATGACTCTTCGCTGGCTGTTGAACGATGGCACGAAACGCGTGTGGAAATGTCATGAGTGCAGGTGATGCCGTTTCTTAGCTCACCTCATTATTCTACTTCATTAATCAGTACAGCTAAGAGAAGAAAAATAATAAAGAATGTTATCTTTAATACTGTAGTTAACCATCAGTGAACGATGACAGTGTGGTTGTGTACAATAGTTTGCCAAATACCCGGGAAGTTTAACCCGGTCAACAAATGCCCGAATAAGTCAGATGTGTCGGCCTACCAGGGCAAGAACGCAGCTCTGCTGTAAACAGGCACAATACAATCATGTCCCAAATAAAACTCTCCAGATGAACGACGAAGAAGAAGAAGAAGAAGAAGAAGAAGAAGAAGAAGAAGAAGAAGAAGAAGAAGAAGAAGAAGAAGAAGAAGAAGAAGAAGAAGAAGAAGAAGAAGAAGAAGAAGAAGAAGAAGAAGAAAAGAAGAAAAGAAGAAGAAGAAGAAGAAGAAGAAGAAGAAGAAGAAGAAGAAGAAGAAGAAGAAGAAGAAGAAGAAGAAGAAGAAGAAGAAGTTTGCCAAATATAGGCATCTGTCTGTCCGTCTGTCCATCCACCCATTCACATGTCCGTCAGTGTACATGTTTATTGCACTACCTTCTGGAGCAACAGATAAACAAAGCCCCGCGTTCCTTGATGATCTTCGTCCAATGTTTATCATCCAGCGCTAACCGCCACAATAAAACAAGGCAGCTGAGCTGAAAAGAAAGCCCATTAGCTCACAGAACATACGCTCGTGCATAGACAACACACGGGATTCTGAGGCGGGATTCTGAGGCGGAAAAACAACCTTTCGTCCCAAGCTAGAAATCGCATTTTATATCTAAACGGGGAAGAGGACGATCTGTTTCCGAATGAAACAGCTTTATTTTCTCTATACATTTTCTCTTTTTAACACAATCATTATGTTTTTTTCCCTCAAACTGCTAAATTACAATAACACTCCTCCCCTATTTTTCCCACTTTTAATTGAACAATGGAACCATTAAGCTGTGCTGGGGTATTCATAATATAAATACTTTGTCGCTTTTGTGTTGCTCACAGTCTGACTATTTATGTGAATATAAACATTAAGGCGCGTTGCGTGTCAATTCGCATTTGCGAGCGCTATCAAGACACATCACCTGAATAAGTCAAGAAGCCTGATACGGGGGAAAGTGGCACGTGGAAACAACACCAAAAGACACGTGGCAACCAAGATGTGCAGCGTGGTAGCCAACAAGAAGACGAGCGGAGAGAATCTACCTGCGAGCTGCAGCAAACAACAAGAACCTCAAGGAAACTCTAGCGAAGCTACCACGAGGACGTCAACCCACCACAAACAAGAGCCAAACCTACTGAGAAGCAAAGGAAGGAGAAAGACACCAGAGTTGGAAACACCGACTCTCCGACAAGCAAGTGGGTTGTCAAGCGTATCCAAGTGGAGCTATCAGACGAAGAAATCTTGAAGCAGCTTCGAGAAGAGAATCTCCACATCCGATTCTTGAAGGCGGAGCAGCTCCTCACTTACTCCAAGATTGCTACAATGGGGGGGGGGTGACGATACAAGGCAGCGAGATGCCGACCACAGTTTCAATGAACAAGAAAATACAACAGCCAGAGAGATTCATCTCAAGGATCACCCAGTGTTCCAGATGCCAGAGGGCCGGCCACAGCAGAGCAGCATGTCGCAGTAAGACGGAAATCTGCCGGTACTGCACCGCACATTCAAGGAGTGTCCGCTGGCCAAGCTGGACACGGACTTCCGAGCACCTAACAACAAAAGAAAGTGCGCTAACTGCCTGGGCAAGCATGGAGCAATATACTTGGGCTGCCCGTACCTGCAACGACACAGAGACGTGTTAAAGTTCGCCATCAACACAAAGACACCATACAACGAAGCCAAGCGGAGGTGCGAGACAGCCACAAGCATCTCACAAGCTGAAAAAGCTCAACTGCAAGACCAGATAGATGAGCAAAAGAAGCAAATCAAGCTGCTTCAAACACTGGCACCGACCAGCGACAATGAAAAGCTGCTGGGCGAAATACAGGAGATACAGCGAAACATCAGGTAAGAAGTGAAACATATGGCACAGACGACTAAGAAAAATAAAGAGATTCTGCGAGACATCAAAGCGGAGAGAGAAATGCTAAAAAGGGAGCTAACACAAAACAAACCAGCTGAAGCCAAGGAAAAGATCACAGAAAAGCCGCAAGATGAAACCCAACAAAAGGCCGAGACGATTCCGTACTCCAAGAAATCCAAGAGGAAACCGATATATCACCAGACCTCTGGAGAAATCATAGGGGAGGAGAGTGACGTCGGCACAGATTACCCTCTTCCACTGAACCTGGAGGAGCTCCTTGAATCGGCTAGAATGAATGAACTCGAGCAAGCAGATTACAATAGGCAAAAGGAAAGCAAAAGACTCGAAATAGAAAACAGGCGCAAGTAAATCGAAAGGGAGAGGAAGAGATATTGCGCAAACAAGAAAATAAAACGTCCAAAAGCTGCTACAGAAAATACAAACAAAAAAGGAGGCAAAAATACCAAATAAAAAGTCCTTATAAGGACTGCAACAAGTCAAGCCAGACGAACCGAACCAGCAGCCTTCACTAACAAAATACACCACCAGAGGAGACGGGCACAAAAGACAGCCGCCACCCCCCCCCCCCCAAGCTGACGTCAGGGACACAAAAGCAGATAAAACCAGTCCGGATCAGGACCAACTCGTAAGAGCGCATAAAACATGAATCAGGGTGAAGAAACCCACAAAAACCACGGACCTAAACAATAACCACAGCTGAAAGAAGCAGGCTGAACGAGGCCGAATTTGGAATTTTTGTTTTTAAATCAAGCAAGCAAGTAAGACGCGTTGCTTTGCCCAAAATATGAAAATTAAGTGGGGGGCGCTGTCGAATCCATCCATTAAATAGTGTCCGCTGGATGTCTCTGTACTTAACGCACCTTTGTACAGTGGGGACGTCGAGGAGCCTAAGCTTGAGTTGCACTATCAGATGTGTTGTTGTCTTGTTCTGTTTTTTTTTTTTTTTTTTTTCATATCCTTTTTACAGGACATCGCAGTCACACCAACATTTCTGCCGCTGTGATCTGTTGGAAAGTTTACGTTCAGTAGTTTGCCATTGCTTTTACATTGCCATTACCGGCACAGATACCAACGCGAAACCAATGCAATGCGGTCTGCTGCTACATCGCACGCAGCTGTGTTTCGAACGCGGGTATACGGGATTACGAACCGCTGCCGCAAGACCTTCGCCACGGAGACAGCGGCCGTGCTGTAGCTGTGTTTATTTGTGTATCCATGCCGCATGTCCCATGTATTCATAGTCTTCTTGTCGTGTCACCCACAGTCAAGTAGTTAAGTCATTATGTGGTGTCACCCACAGTCAAGTAGTTAAGTCATCCCGTGGCTCCACCCACAGTTAAGTTAAGTCATCACGTGGTTTCACCCCGGTCAAGTAGTTAAGTCATCCCATGGTTTCACCCACAGTCAAGTAGTTAAGTCATCCCATGGTTTCACCCACAGTGAAGTAGTTAAGTCATCCCATGGTTTCACCCACAGTCAAGTAGTTAAGTCATCCCATGGTTTCACCCACAGTCAAGTAGTTAAGTCATACCGTGGTTTCACCCACAGTCAAGTAGTTAAGTCATCCCATGGTTTCACCCACAGTCAAGTAGTTAAGTCATACCGTGGCTTACCCCAAAGGTCAAGTAGTTAAGTCGTCCTGTGGCTCACCCACAATTAAGTAGTTAAGTCATACCGTGGCTTACCCCAAAGGTCAAGTAGTTAAGTCATCCCATGGTTTCACCCACAGTCAAGTAGTTAAGTCCATCCCGTGGCTTCACCCACAGTCAAGTAGCTAAGTCATCCCATGGTTTCACCCACAGTCAAGTAGTTAAGTCATACCATGGTGTCACCCACAGTCAATTAGTTAAGTCATTCTGTGGTGTCACCCACAGTCAATTAGTTAAGTCATTATGTGGTGTCACCCACAGTCAAGTAGTTAAGTCATTATGTGGTGTCACCCACAGTCAAGTAGTTAAGTCATTATGTGGTGTCACCCACAGTCAATTAGTTAAGTCAATATGTGGTGTCACCCACAGTCAAGTAGTTAAGTCATTATGTGGTTTCACCCACAGTCAATTAATTAAATTGCTCAGTGGTTTCATCCACAGTCAAGTAGTTAAGTCATTATGTGGTGTCACCCACAGTCAAGTAGTTAAGTCACTATGTGGTGTCACCCACAGTCAATTAATTAAATTGCTCAGTGGTTTCACCCACAGTCAAGTAGTTAAGTCATTCTGTGGTGTCACCCACAGTCAAGTAGTTAAGTCACTATGTGGTGTCACCCACAGTCAATTAATTAAATTGCTCAGTTGTTTCACCCACAGTCAATTAATTAAATTGCTCAGTGGTTTCACCCACAGTCAAGTAGTTAAGTCATTATGTGGTGTCACCCACAGTCAAGTAGTTAAGTCATTCTGTGGTTTCACCCACAGTCAAGTAGTTAAGTCATTCTGTGGTTTCACCCACAGTCAAGTAGTTAAGTCATTATGTGGTGTCACCCACAGTCAATTAGTTAAGTCAATATGTGGTGTCACCCACAGTCAAGTAGTTAAGTCATCCCGTAGTTTCACCCACAGTCAAGTAGTTAAGTCATTATGTGGTGTCACCGACAGTCAATTAGTTAAGTCATTATGTGGTGTCACCCACAGTCAATTAGTTAAGTCATTATGTGGTGTCACGCACAGTCAGTTAGTTAAGTCATTATGTGGTGTCACCCACAGTCAATTAGTTAAGTCATTATGTGGTGTCACCCACAGTCAATTAGTTAAGTCATTATGTGGTGTCACCCACAGTCAATTAGTTAAGTCATTATGTGGTGTCACCCACAGTCAATTAGTTAAGTCATTATGTGGTGTCACCCACAGTCAATTAGTTAAGTCACTATGTGGTGTCACTCACAGTCAATTAGTTAAGTCATTATGTGGTGTCACCCACAGTCAATTAGTTAAGTCATTATGTGGTGTCACCCACAGTCAATTAGTTAAGTCATTATGTGGTGTCACCCACAGTCAATTAATTAAATTGCTCAGTGGTTTCACCCACAGTCAAGTAGTTAAGTCATTATGTGGTGTCACCCACAGTCAATTAGTTAAGTCATTATGTGGTGTCACCCACAGTCAATTAGTTAAGTCATTATGTGGTGTCACCCACAGTCAAGTAGTTAAGTCATCCCGTAGTTTCACCCACAGTCAAGTAGTTAAGTCGTCCACATCGTGCTCAGAAGGTGGTGGGTTTGTCTTCGAACACCAACAATCTATTCACGGCAACATTATTCTCTTAATTGTGGAGACCTCTGGAATGCGGGTAGCTGCTCTGTGGTGAGAGTGATCTAGACTGGGACTGGGGAAGGGACCCGGCGCTATGAATTCTGCCCTATTGTCTTTATAAAACAACGATCGCGAACCACCTGTTGAGAGGGAGGGGAAAGGGTGTGTGTGTGTGTGTGTGTGTGTGTGTGTGTGTGTGTGGGTGTGTGTATGTGTGCGTGTGTGTGTGTGCGCGCGTGCGCGCGCATTGACCAAACATACGACGGTTATTTTGTATATAGTTAAGTAATTCACCAACCGCGGGGGTGTATGATAACGCATACAGCTGTCTCGCAGCTTCTAGTTTACTGTATACCGCCATTAGGATTAAGGATGCTAAAATAAGATGCGCTCGCTGTGAGCTAATAGAGACACGGCGAAGCAATAATGGCCACATACGGACAAACGTGTAGTCCAGACGTCTGTGAGACGGAAAACGTCGGCACCAGCCGTCATGCTCTCACTGAAATGGTAAGTTCCATCCTAGTATTGAGTCAGCATGTTTGCCATGTGGTGTTCAATATACCCCTGGGACGAAAACAAGCAATCACACTAAGGAAGTTAAGATAGTTTCATTTAAGTTTTAGTTTCATGTCTAGCACAAGACGGCCCCATGGGTTTTCGCGGCCTAGTTTAAATGGATTATTGTTGTGGAAGACAGGGTGGCTTTTGTCGTGACTTCGAGCAGTTTAACTACGAACAGTTCAACAATCAAAAACTATGATAATTAGCAGTGCAAAAGAAAGGTTATCAATAAACATCACAGTAAACGGGCAGATACTAGAATAAGTAACATGTTTCTCCTATCTTGGACATATAATAACAGATGATGGCAGAAGTGAAATAGAAATCAAAAAGAGAATAGAAATGGTCAAAAATGCTTTCAGCGGCATGAAATCAGTATTAACATCTAGAGAGATTAATAACGCATTAAAAATGAGAATTGTCAAATGCTACGTATATTCAAAGCTACTGTATGGCGCGGAAGCCTGGACATTGAACAAGCAAATAGAAAGTCGCATAGAAACCCTGGAGATGTGGATATACAGACGAATATGTCGTATTTCATGGAAACAGAAACAATAAAATGCCGAGGTTCTAAAACACTGGGAACGAAGAGAGAGTTGATGAAAGAAATAAAGAGGAGGCAAGTGAAATATTTCTGTCAGGTTAAAAGACATGATACTCTTATAAAACCACACTGGAAGGCAAGGTTGAGGGCAAGCGAGCAAGCGGTCGACAACGATACAAGTGGGAAGATAACATCAAGAGATGGACGAACATCAGGCTGACAGAATGTACAGTCAAGGCAAGAGACAGACAGTGATGGAGATCCATTGCAGCCAACCTTCACTGTGGAGACGGCACCTGATTGATTGGTTGAAGCACGAGGTATCAATGACGATGGCAATAGCGTGGCCGGAGGTACTAACACCACACCGTCTTCTCGGCAGCTCAATGAGTATTCTCTAGAACAGTGGTTCTCAACCGGTGGCGAATTAGGGTTTCCAGGGGGAAATTAAGATTATTTCAAGATCGCATTAATACATGAACCAGTTACTTGATATTGTTTTTCCCCTCTAAATTTTAAGGTTCTGTACATCTTGCGCTAATGAAATTCGTTTTATAACGTAAGTAGACCCGAAAATCACGCTTTATGTAGATGTCTAGACTTGTTCTAGTATGTGTTATTACATTTAGCTTCCATTTTTATGTATACTGTGTAAGGGTGGTGGTGGTGGTGGGGGGGGGGGGGGGGGGTTATAGGGAGGAAATTCGAAAGGGGGTTAATGACGTTCTGAAAAAAAAAAGGTTGAGAACCACTGTTCTAGAAGATCCAGATTGGATGGACCAGAAGGAAATAACGAGCAGATTGACTAATAAGCGTTGGTGTTGTGAGCAACGGATAAGCAGTCGACTAGGCTGACATCCTAAAAGACGAGCAAGGCGAACGACGGAGTGAAGAGGTGGATGCGACTCTACAACTTTGATCAGACTGCAAGAACACAAAATCAAACGTAATGATGGTAGACAAGAGCGCCTTGCAGAAAGCAACATAGTATAGTCACACAGTACACACATGATACTGTCATTTGCTACACGTTTTGGGTGGAATCTGAAGATTTACGGCCGAATAGTTCGACACACACATACACACACACACTTACATTTCTCTCTCTCTCTCTCTCTCTCTCTCTCTCTCTCTCTCTCTCTCTCTCGATATATATATATATATATACACACACACACACACACACACACACACACACACACACACACACACACACACACACACACGCTATATTGAACTCGTGTTTCTTCCATCCACACCTTCAGTCGCCAATATGAATAAAGTGCGGGGGGGGGGGGGAATAAAGTAAGGAAAAAAGGGGGGAAGGATGGGTGGCTATTCAAGTGTTCTTGCTGATACCTCTATAGTTTCTCCTCACACGGAGCGGGTGTAGATCACACTTGTGTTCTCAATTCTACATATGTTGGTCAGACACCCCAGCAACACATATGTAGGTTTTTGCTTGCCAGTTCCACATTTAACATCCGTCTGGACAATGACAAAATGGTAATCAACAGAAAAAAAAATAAATATAGTAAAGTACGTGATTAAGAAAGTGAACACATACATCAACAGAGATAACAGTAACTACATGAAATTATCCACGAAAACAGGGATAAACATTCTCAGGGATAAACGACAAAGAACGACATGGAGATGGCATGAGGGTGGGGGAATTAGGGCCATACTAACGGATATTGTTCAGGTTGCATCAACGGCATGGAGACTGGCACGTCTTTCAGCGCAACACAAGAAGATTGTTACTTCGCAACGGACAGCACTGAGATTGCCATAACGTAGGGAGGCAGGTCTGACACACTGGTCTACGACCTCGAAGTGATTATTCACAAATGTTTGTGAATAATATTGAGCGTTATTCACAAATGCGGCTAGTCACGTGACGTACGTTGACTACATTATTAATGTGTGTGGAACTATTATTGTGTCCTCGGTAGTATCGTAGTATCTCCGCCTGTCACGCGGGAGACCGGGGCTTGATTCCCCACCAGGAAGGTAATTTTATTTAAAAATTTGTTTCAGAAATTCATTAGATTATATTATAAAAATAAAAAAAATAAAAAATAACAAACAACATTACGAACTAAAACACAGAACTGAGAAACTCGAATCTTGTGAATAAAGTGTGCTCTATGGGTCTGATGAAGCTGCCGCGAAAGAGGGAAGGGGGGGGGGGGGGGGGGGGGGGGGAAAGGGGTGATCAAGTGTCGGAATCGATGGATCCAATAGATGTCTTAGTTTAACGTGAAATTTATTTGCCAAATAAATTATCACTGTACGTAGCGTGTGTCCTTGTCGACAAATATCGTCTGTGTGAGGTTTGAAGAAAAAGAACTTGCAAACAAAAGACAGACAAGAAGAGAGAATAATGGAGTCTTCTGACGCCAGTCGACGGCAGTAGCAAACATCACGTGATCAGCCGCAATTGTGAATAACGCTCTCTATTATTCACAAACGTTTGTGAAGTATCACTCCCTTACGACAAACAGTTAACAGGTGGGACCCTGGTTTATGACAAACAGTTAACGAACGAGACCATGTTTACGGCTCACAGTTAGATAAATTTCCTTGTTTACGGCTCACAGTTAGATAAATGTCCTTGTAACCAGCATCTATTTTATGTGGGACATGAAGCAACGCCAGAACAAATTAAAGAGCAGCAGAAACATAAATAATATTGGCAGAACAATACAGGGAAACACATGAAGAATGCTAGAGTTACGCCCACAGCTGCTTATTCTGATCGATTTGTGGTAGCTAAGCCGGAGGAGAGAGATGCTCTATTCTGTCGCGTGTCGTTTTCTATCACGGTTTTTTCCACGAGAGTCATCGTTCTCACAAAATAACATCAACAAGCCGATGTCGGTCACGTATATATGTGGACATTAGCGTTTCTGAACTCTTTCTCCAGCAACGACTCGCTGTGCGTTTATTGGCTATTTCTTGCATGATCCATATGTCCACGCAACTTTTCTCACCTTATTCTTACACTGAATCGGTGTGTCTCGTTTGTTACTTTCACTTGGGGGGCTGCGTGGTCTCCAGGTATGGTGTCCGCCTCGAGTGCTGGAGGTCCCGGGCTCAAGCCCCGGTGAGGACCGGGATTTTGTCAAGTTGACGTCCAGTAATAAAATTTCCCATGGTCTCTGGGTAGTGAGATCGGATGCCCGTGTGTATTGTTGAGCACGTAAAAACTATCTTGGCAGTTGGAAATCGAAAAAAGAGTAGCCTAACGGCCCTGCCCGGTCAAAATTTCGAGTTAAAAATCTACCCAAAGTATTTAAGGACCCTCGCTGGTGCTACGGAGCTCGTGCACAGAGCTGAGTTTCTCCAGACTCAGGTTTGAGTTAGGAGGAGAACGTAACACTTATGGGTTACACCCGTGTGCCGTGATGTTGATCCATCGACTAAACTAAACTACACTTTCACTTACTGTGTACTTTTTATTTTACCACTTTAAGCGCTGTTTTACGCCTACAAACGGACTGCGTGAATGCATCAGATCTTAACGGAAGGATGACACTGATATACACAAAATAGCTAACAGACAAGTCTGACAGTGCTCTACACTAGCCAATTAAAGAACACAGGTGACACCAGTAAACGCTGTGAGTGTGTAGCATAACGCTAACCACCATTATTCATTTACCAACACCTGCCGCAAAAAGAGGAAACAACATTAAAAGAAATTGACTTCACAACCGCAAACGGAGACTAGGACTTAAAACTTAACATCGAAACTGGAACTGAACAAGTGACAGATGACGTGGATTCTTAGAAAGATTTCATCAGACGAAGCTCGAAAGACCATTGGACGAAACAGACACGTGACACGGCTTTCGCGCCAACGCCGGTATAGATTATGATAAGCAGCGCACTCTTGCAAAAACATGCCTGGCGAATAGACGTCAAAAATTGTGTGACCAAATTTTCAAATAGAGGAGGCAGAATGTCTGAATTCCAGGTGAGCTTGTTAGTCCCGAGATTAGACTAAGAACCCGATGTATCAAGTATCAAGTAATGGTAACCCGTGTTTGTAATGTCAATTGAAATGTATTATTATTAATTACAACCTCTGAAATATAAAAATACTCGACTGTAGATTCTAACGACGCAGAGCCGTTCCCGGGCAAAATGACTCTCCAATACTCTCTTCGATTGCAATCTCTGATATTCTTAGAGATACTTATTGCCTTTAAGAAGTGCATTATACTACTACATTCTATTCTAAACATCTGTGAGGAGTGATGATTCTAAAGCAATCTTGTGCATTTCACCAGAAACACTGATAAAAGATGCTATCACTACCTACAGCTGAAATGACAGTTCGTGTACTAGAATAAGTGCCTTGTTCTAAAACAGACTTATCTATGCCTATTTACAATCTAGAAAGCTGAAAGAGAAATCAATCTTTCCTTTCTCCTTCATCTATTGAATCAATAGGGTTTGACGGAATAAATATTTATATTTATGTCAAATTTTAATTAGATAAGAGCACTTATGAACTGCATTACATGAGAAAGTTGTGCTTCGCGGAACACCATCACGCGCAGTGAACTTAACTCATTACTCAACATAACTTAAAACTCAACACCACTCATCACCACACAACCCAACACTCAACATCACAACAACAACAGATAATGGGAGAGAGTTATTAGACACAGAAGAAGAAGAAGAAGTTGGTTAATTGGGAAAACACAGATAATTATTTATACATATTATAAACACCATTTAGTGGAAGAAATGTTATAAATGTATGTCATTTATTTACATGCATCTTGACATATTCTCACTCTTGTCACTGTCTTACTGTACACGTTCACTGACCCCAGGTCAAATGAGAACTTACATACAGCAGGTACCAACTGAGACAAGGCGTACACCGTGTGATAAACTCTGACCACCCCAAATTAACCCAACACTAGCTTAGAGAGAAAAGGAGGGGAGGGGAACTAGTTCCTACTTCAGGAATTTAGGCTCTTTTACCTACTTTTAAAAGATTGTATTGGTAGGAATGTACATATATATGTGAATATTCATCAGTGATCTTGGTGGCTACATACCAACAACCACCCAACACATCAGCAAACTAACCACCTAAATCAGACCTGACAGAGGGAAGCCGAGAGAGAGAGATGAACCACAAGTGAGATGGAGGATGACTTGGCCATGAGCAGAGTATGGGGAGGCCTTCAGTGGAGCTATACGGGCATACCTGAAGTGGATCCATCAGTCAATGGACCCTGGCTTACCTAATCTTCCAGTCACCAGGTTACTTTTCTCATTGGTACACACCACACCCAATTTCAGGTAACTGATAGTTAATTGTTGATTCATCACCATCACACTTAATATGTACAACATCAAAATGTTTACTATGTTTCACACTTGTTGACATCTCATATATTGATGCTTGATTGATTGTCTGGGACAATGGTCCAATGTGCAACTTTTCTATTATCTTGTGTAAATCACAATAGAGATGTATGTACTGGCCAGAAGGCTCAGGCCCAGTCAATAAATGATTAACATGAATTGACCTTCTGTTAATTTATCAGTTCAAACCTATCTGTGAGTCAACAACTTCTTTGTACATCATGTTGTCAGAATCTAATGTGATTGATTATGTGTTTGATTGTTTAAAAATAAATTAACTCATAATGACTTACTAAAAATGGGGGAGAGAAGACTCTAGATCTATCAACTGCTCAACATCCATGTTTTCTTCATCTAAATCAGGCTGAGAAAATTCTCCAGACTTTCCTCAGATTTGATAACCAATAAGGGGGCTCCAGAGCTATCAGAATCATTGGAGAAGGGGCAGATTCCCAGTTAGTAATTACCATTCTCACCAGGGCCATAATCTATATCTCCTAGACATACTTAATAGAACGAGGCCTGCAGATAACTCAAGGTTCATATTCTGGGGTTATTGAAGATAGAAGAGGATGGGGCTCTACTTCTTTTGTTTGAGATGGGGCATGCACTACAGTGATCTCCCACTCCCTTCAAAAATATATGACAGAGTGTCACAATAAACATCAAACATTAACGGACAGGGCTGATACGAGAATAGATCAGAAATGAACGGGCAGGTTGAATATAATTTTACACCAGACAGCAAACATCCCTATCATCAGTGATCAAGTTAACGGTTAGAACAAGATAAGAGACATAGGAGCAGTTCTTCGTGTAAAAAAAACAACATTGTTTTGGAAATTAGCTGAGTTGAGCAAAGAGCCGGCATCGCTTGGGGCATCCCCATATGCGCTCCACCCTCTTCTTCAACAAACAGATAATAGTCGCAATACTAATGGTGCCAGTTGCAATCTGATTATGTGTCCGCCTAGCCTTTCCTCGGAGAATGAGTGTCCACTCGATCATCTGACCACTCCCTACCAAACAATTATTCTACAGGCACTGATGATGTATCTTGTTCTCCCATACTATACACTCGATTCCAACGAACCTAAACAGCATTTGCCTTTTTGTGCACCATAAGGTGCAGATCCAGCCAATTTGTCCGCATGCTCATTTCCCCACACACCAGCATGTCTGAAAAGATCCAAAGAATGCCATTGTTTCGGAAGTACCCAACTTTCACATCGTTACACGCAAGCCGCTTATCAGGCAGGCAGTGTTCAGGTTGCATCGCTCGAAAGAGATATTGATTTAACAAGCGGGTTTTAAACTGAACACAATGTATACTTCTTGAAAGGATTAAGTCAGACTGAGATGCATATTAATGAAGATAATGCGAGGCTAGCAGCAGTGGAAGAGAGATGTTTTGAGGTATGTGTGTCGTGCTTTGGTGGGGCTGCGAAAACCAAATGAATGTTAATTATTGTCTTGTCTTATCTTATCTACATATCTGTCTGTCTGTCTATCTATATATAAAGATATAAAGAGAGAGAGAGAGAGAGAGAGAGAGAGAGAGAGAGAGAGATACAGACAGACAGACAGACAGACAGACAGACAGACAGACAGACAGACAGACAGACAGACTCACACAAAGAGAACACAAAGGAAGGGTTAACAGAGTCTACGAATGAGTTGGATAGTGATGCTTTCAGCCACTGATTATCTGTCTGCTGAAAAAAGTCTGATTATGTTGACGATGATGTGAATATGCAAGATGCGAAGAACAGGAAAACCAAGTTAACAACATGAATGAATCACGACGATGAAAGTGACAATTACACCAATGAAAGAGCCTATGGCTAGAAGACGGTGTTGTGGGTTGACATCTAGAATGCAGCCTCCAGGGTCTCAGTCTCAGCGGTAGCAGTGTGGCCATATGTTTTCCCCGCATATTATGAATTTATCATCACCTGAAACAAAACCCGCGCGAAACACGCGGCACGTGATTGATGTTGCAACGCGTTTTATTGCAGCTTAGATAGCAATGAACATTTGTAAGACTGAGAGACCAAGGTAATATACTACAGTAGTGCCTCGCTTTACGGCGATTCGTGATAGAATCTTCACTCTTGTGATCCAATATACGCACTAACTACCAGCCAAAGTGTCTAACGAACATAACATGGCAGCCCTTGTGGGATAATGTCGAATTATGGAAGATCGTGTCATCTGAATTATGATAAATTATATTCAATGGCGAAATTCGAAGACTGACCAGAGAGCATATAACAGGGTATATTTAGTTGCTCCCGAATATTTAAGAACTAACAACAGTAAAATTAAACATACCATTAACTTATAACTGTCAATTGTCATTTATTGCCAGTGTACGCACAGTCACAGCGCCCAGAACAGGAGGAATGAGCCAAGCGTCAGCTCATGAATATGTGCCCCTGGTTCATGATTCGCGTACAGTGCTTGATTTCAATGTTTGAACAGACAGACAGATAAATTCATCAACTCACAGACGGACACATAGACAGCTGAGCCGAGGAACGAACTGGCAAGTGGATGGGACTGTCAAACTGCATTAGATGCCGGAACGATAATGACAATACTCTTTGATAGACTCTGGGGAGATGGGTGCAGGTAGAGGCCAGTGAGATCTGGTGTCTGTGCGAGACTTTGCTTGGCTCAGTCATGACCGAGCAGTTGGAACCGCAGTTGTACACATGAACAGTCGGTCTGACATTGTCCAATCCCTTGATCCACATTCATTGGACTGTTAAACGTAGACTTCTCATTTAAGAAGCAAGGGCAAACACTGAACGTCAAACTGCATAGAAAATCCCGAAGTTGACAGCAACGTTGTGCAAAAGATACGCGCGCACACACACACACACACACACACATATATATATATATATATATATATATATATATATATATATATATATATATAACATATATTTGTCAGCATGTGCCATGCCGGCTGGCGTATTCTTTCATATATCTCCACAGATCTCTGTATCAATCTCCTCTGCTGATAATATACCTCCGTGACACCGTCTCAGTCCACCCAGCACCACTTCTTTTGGTCTGTCTCTGTCTCTTTGTCCAATGATCTGTCCAGTTGTCACGATGGTCTCCAATGCCTATCAACTCATCACATGACCTAAAAATGATGTTTGTATCTTGCTTATATTTGTATATACTGTTTTCTTAACCTCTTTCAGGCAATGGTTGTTAGTTACTTTAGCGGTCCATGGTATTCGCAGCATTCGTCTCAGGATCCACATGTCCGTTTCTTCCATGCGTTTTTCTAAGTTGTTCATTCGCGGTTCAAAATTCACTGTCATGCAGCCAAACAAGTTCTATATGGCGTTTGAGAACTCTCTTTTTAAATTCAATGAAAGCAACTTATTGCATAAAGATACTTTTCATTTTTCATTTTATGAAATGCAGCGTTTCCTTGTCCCGTTCATCTCTCACTCTTTGTTGTGCACCTTCCATCTAATGGTATAATTGCTATAGGTATTTCAATGTATCACTTGGCGCATTTTCCCTTCTGTTGTCATCTCACAGTTTAGTTTCACCTATTTCTTTGATATAACCATTGTGACTTTGTTCTTGATATTCAAAGGAATCCTTTCTTTGCACTCTCTGTTCAAACACTGTTGTAGAACTTTTACATTTTCCGCACTAGCAAACCAGACTTAACGACGCTGTATTGTGGCCAGAAATAGGCGATGACCTAGAATGCAACTACTGTACTTGCCCTAGATGTGCACAGGACAGCTGTTTTGCAGGCGTGATGTCAAACGTCCACTGTATGACTGCACTTCGTTCGTTCGTTCTCACCATTACATCTACCCCGTTCAACCTCAAAGAGAAGGTATAGTAGGGTCCATCACCGGCTCAGAATGATAGTCCTGTGACTAGTCAGCCACCAAAGCAGCTGCCCACGGTTTTACTCTCACGTTATTCTGCACTTTCTGTTTCACCAGTTTTATATTCCCTGCGCCCATTACTTCCGATGCCGTGCTATTCCCCCTCCCATTTCCTTATGTCGCTTGTAGCCCCGTCATTGGGACAAATCGATCGTCTCTATTCTCGTCCGTTAAAGACAGGATGCTTAATGTCGCGGGTTCAAACATGACTTGCCGCCAGATTGGATGAACTTTACCGTCACCTGCCAGACATAGATATGCAATTTATGGCAGAGCAGGATCATAGGTCAAAGATGTGCGGCCTCCATGATGTTTTGAGTCTAGCTCGTTATTATAGTAGTTCTTCTAGTATTTGACGCGCAGGAACTGTCAGCCTCGGGGGAAAAACACACAAACACTCATTCAAGCACACGAATAAACAGACAGACAGACAGACAGACATGCATAAATACATACATACGACGATTGCATGCACGGTAACAAGAACAGGAATATAAATGTAAACGTATAATTGACAAGTCAACGTTATTCTGCACCTCCATCATCATACATCTGTCATACCTGCATATTAGCAAACGTGTTGTGTGTTGACATGGAGGACTCAAAGCTTCACCCAACGCTACCGTATCTGTGGACTAAAACAAGCATGAGCTCGTGTTGACCGTGATTCTTATGAAAGGCATTGTAACCTTAAGTTGCATGTGGTAGGAAACTACAACAAGGGTTAGACCTGAAACTGGTTAGACCACATAGTAGAAAGATGTAGCTACAAGACCCAGCCTATCTTGAACAAGTCCAACGATAAGGAAAAACAATAAAGAATATCTCAGCCAACCTAGAGACTTTTTTTTAGAAGATGTATGGCACATTCCGGAGAAGGTTGAATGCGTCTGTATCTCGGACTTCAGAGAAACATCCATAAATTGGCACTTAGAATATGATCATTATGAATGGGTTGGGAAAGACAGGTGGTTGAAGAAGTCGGGTCCTGTCAGATGAGCATGTTTTGGGATTACACCAAACGAAGTGAAAGTGAGTTGTAAAACGTTCCTAAGCACAGACAACAACAATGTGCTAGTCCAAGGTTGCAGATAGGTAAACATGTCTGACAAACAGGGATCGGAACTACTGCCATCTACACAGACAGAACAAACAATATAGTGGTAAACAGTCACTGTGTATTAATTATTCATGTGAAATTCCGACACGCTTTCATAATGGCATGTTAGATATGATCTTTGAAGCAAATATTGCGGTTAAATGTCACTACCAAGACAAGTCAGTTCTGACAAACCTCATCTCTCGTCACAATGGGTCTGTCTGCCTGAACAATGGGATTGGTAAGGGAAAACCATGTCACTGCTGCTTGCGCGGGATTAACCAGCGCAATAACAGACATAATAAGTGAAATGATAGACTGGACCGAGGAAGATATTGAGAAAGTAGCCAGCCAACTTGCTCACGGGTCGACTACAGAACAAGGAAACAAAAGCAAGCAAACCAAAGGATGAGTCCTTATACGGACTACATCCTATCACAACAGACGAGCCAGAAGCCAAAACCGAACAAAGAAAAAGATAGAGGAGAACTCGCCGGCCAATCCCCCAGCTGAAGTCACAGACACAAACACTTTAAGATTGAAAAGCCATCGAAAACTGGCGTAGTAAACGCGACAAACTTATCCCGCAATATTAACCACCGCAAATATAACCAACGCCACAGAGGCTGGTTGAACGGGTGGAACGTGTTTTTTTTTTCTTTTCTACAAATGATTGATTGATTGATCTAGGAACCGACATCACAGCATTCGGGGCATTCCCAAAGTCCCCATCATCAGCAGCCAGCGAAGAGTTCCAACATCAATAGTACCAGTAGCAATCTGATTATATGTCCGTTTCGCCTTTCCTCTGAGCGTGGAGCGTCGGCCAGATCCAATCGTCACTCCTCGCTGCCTCATTCTTGCCAGACCATGATGATCCATTTGCTCCTCCGAGGTGTACACGTGCTCCCACAAATCCGCAACCACGTCTGCCTTGTCATGCATCAGTACGCCACCATGTTTTGCAGAGCCAGCCAATCTGTCCGCCTGTTCATTTCCCAGCACATTGGCATGCCCAGGAGAAAAGATCCAGGCGATGCTTGCCACCCGTGACCTCCGAAGCGAAGCAAGCAACTCTGCACGAAGCATGCCTGTCCTCATCTTCCTCAGCATACTTTCTGAGTCAGTTACAATCACGATGTATGTGTGTATCGTATTCTCGATCCAGGGGAAAGCTGCAGTGACCGCCTCCGCCTCCATTCTTAAGCTAAATGTTGTGGTATCATATGCCAGGCTCTTCTGCACCAAACATCGGCCATTAGCTTCTACAAACCGGAATCGGAATCGGAAGTAACTAATGGGACGCCGGTTCCGTGGCAAAAGATTTGCGGACGCAGTTCATAATCTCGCATACCCGCGTTCGAAACAGCTGCGGACGGTTTAGCAGCAGACCGCCTTGCGTTGTTTTTTATACGAAATGGTATGAGTGCCGGTCGTAAACTTGCCAAGAAATCACAACAGCAAAAAATACTAGGGTTGAATGCAACGTCCTGTAAAGGATATGCAACTAACTTTAACACATGGGACCCACCGATTCAATGTCAGAATAAGGTGAAACATGTTGCGTGGACATATCGATCATCCAAGAAATAGCTAAAACACGCATAGCGAGTCGTTGCTGGAGAAAGAGTTCAGAAACGCTAATGTCCACATATATACGTGACCGACATCGGCTTGTTGATGTTATTTTGTGGGGACGATGACTCTCATGGGGAAGGGAGGGGGGGGGGGGGGGCGTGATAGGAAACGACACGCGACAGAATGGAGTATCTCTCTTCTCCGGCTTAGCTACCACAAATCGATCAGAATAAGCAGCTGTGGGCGTAACTCGAGTATTCTTCATGTGTTTCCCTGTATTGTTCTGCCAATATTATTTATGTTTCTGCTGCTCTTTAATTTGTTCTGGCGTTGCTTCATGTCCAATATCATATGGATGCTGGTTACAAGGGAATCTATCCGTCTAGCTGTTGCAGGTATCTTTTACAGCTTGGAGTGGGGAGGGGGGGGGGCGCTAGATCTGTTCTATTCAACGTGAACACACCAATCATAACTGCTTCTGTACAGTGTTTGCTTCACCGGCATGTCCATGCCGTGTAGTTACTCACGTCCAACCATTGCCAGTGTTTTATCACATATTGTAAGACTCAACGTGACAGTTGTAATGCGATACCACATACAATCCATGTCTGTGATGCGTGAAATGGTGCGTTACATAACTCACTCAACGCTTCACACATAACAGAATTAGAGAGTTGAGTTGAGTAAGGACCGACATCACAGCACTCAGGGCATCCCCATCCGTGCTCCTTCCTCATCTGCAATAGCCAGCGAAGAGTCCCACTACTAATAGTACCAGTGGCAGTCTGCTAATGTGTCCGTTTGGACTTTCCTCGGAGTTTTGAGTGTCGGACCGATTCTCTGGTCACTTCCTGCAGCACCATTCTCTGTCCACGTTGTGATGACTACCCGTCCTTTAGCACTATACGCGCGATTCTAAAGAGCCCCGACCACATCCGCCTGTGCATGCACCAATGCTCCACTACCCCACCAAGCGTGCAGTCCCAGTCAATCATCTGTCCCTCTGCTCGTTCCCACCACACCAGCATGTCCTGGGGGGGGGGGGGAATCCAACAGATGCTCTCTATTTGTGATCGTTGAATGGAAGCCTGCCATTCTGCCCGAAGCATGCCTATTGATATATTCTTAGTATTCTTACTTTAAAATGGTTTTTCTTATTAGCGTATCGATGCGCAAAGGAAGGAGTCTGACATGGATGTGCACACTGCTAATAGATTTGTTATCGTTATATAGTGCGCATATAATGAGATCTATGGAAATTATGTCACGGGCTGTGTTTGGTGGTCGCAATATAAATAACGTATGCTACGCTAATGACAGTGTCTTGACAGAAGCAAGTCAACAGAAAGGATCCCAGTGTGCGTGTGTATGTGTGTGTGTGTGTGTGTGCGCGCTCGCGTGCCTATAACTAATAATTCCTATCGTAACCTGATGTTTTCATTCTGAAATACCCTTTACCCATGCGTCTTCTGTTATTGTCAACCCGCGATGTGTTAGCGTGTACAGCAAACAACCCGAGACCGCCAGACAACTCCCGGGTCATGGTGGAGAAGATGGACAGTATCATAAGGTGTCTTTGTGTCCAAAAATACCCATGGCTAGTTTCAGGCACGCAAATTCAGCTAAAGTTGTATGCCTATCTCATAAGGTGAGAACTGACATGATATCTTACCATATTTGGGTCAGCAAGTGAAAATACTCTGAAATTTCATTGAGGGGGGGGGGGGGGGCGTATAAACGCCCGCACCTGTGCATCTTGGAGGCAACTGCAGTTTATTGCATGAAAAGCACAACGCTGTCTTACAAATGTTAGTGTTAACCGTGCACCGAACACAATACAACAACTGTATTTTAATGCAGTTTTCTGTTGCTGAAAATAGCCGTTTCTGATAAGTAAACTGTCTGACCAGTTGTCGACGGCCTGGCCCCAGCGCCGGTATGTGTGCTGTGCTGCAAACATCGCTCATGGACAATTGTTGCCTGTCTTGAACACAGAGAAGGAGCATACGGATAAATAGACATGACGTGAGCACAGAGAAGGAGCACAGGGGTACACAGACATGACTTGAGCACAGAGAAGGAGCACAGGGGTACACAGACATGACTTGAGCACAGAGAAAGAGACATGGGTACACAGACATGACGTGAGCACAGAGAAGGAGAAAAAGGGTAGATAGTCATGACGTGTGCACAAATAAAGAGCACATGGGCACACAGTCATGACGTGAGCACAGAGAAGGAGCACATGGGTACACAGACATGACATGAGCACAGAGAAGGAGCACATGGGTACACAGACATGACATGAGCACAGAGAAGGAGCAACACATGGGTACACAGACATGACGTGAGCACAGATAAGGAGCACATGGGTACACAGACATGACATGAGCACAGAGAAGGAGCACATGGGTACACAGACATGACATGAGCACAGAGATGGAATCATGGGTACACAGACATGACGTGAGCACAGAGATGGAGACATGGGTACACAGACATGACATGAGCACAGAAAAGGAGCACATGGGTACACAGATATGACATGATCACAGAGATGGAGCACACGGGTACATAGACATAACATGATCACAGAGATGGAGCACACAGGTACACAGACATGACATGAGTACAGAGAAGGAGACATGGGTACACAGATATGACATGAGTACAGAGAAGGAGACATGGGTACATAGACATGACATGAGCACAGAGATGGAGACATGGTTACACAGACATGACATGCGTACAGAAATGGAGCACACGGGTACACAGACATGACGTGAGCACAGATAAGTAGCACACGACTACACAGAGAAGACTTGAGCACAGAGAGGGAGCACGCTGCGCCTTGTGTGTATGTGCGTGCACACACACATACAACTAATCCCAGGCTCTGCTCATGTGCTGGGCTGACCGAATCTCGTCTTACCAATTCAAAGAGAAAACGTGGGGAAAATGGTCAATCCACGCTACACACCAACAGTGTCAATACCAACAGTGTCAACCCACGCTACACACCAACAGTGTCAACCCACGCTACACACCAACAGTGTCAATCCACGCTACACACCAACTCTATCAATCCACGCTACACACCAACAGTGTCCATCCACGCTACACACCAACGCTGTCAATCCACGTTACACATCAACAGTGTCAATCCACTTTACACACCAACAGTGTCAATCCACGCTACACACCAACAGTGTCAATTCACGCTACAAACCATCAGTGTTAATCCTGGCTACACACCAACAGTGTCAATTAACTTTACACACCAACAGTGTCAATCCACGCTACACACCAACAGTGTCAATCCACGCTACAAACAATCAGTGTTAATCCACGCTACACACCAACAGTGTCAATCCACGCTACACACCAAGAGTATCAATCCACGCTACACACCAACAGTGTCAATCAACGCTACACACCAACGCTGTCAATCCTTGTTACACACCAACAGTGTCAGTCCACGCTACACACCCAGGGTGTTAATCCACGCTACACACATAACAGAGTCAATCCACGCTACACACCCAGGGTGTCAATCCACGCTACACACCAACAGTGTCAATCCACGCTACACACCAACAGTGTCAATCCCCTCTACACACCAATACTATCAATCCACTCTACACACAAACAGTGTCAATCCACGCTACACACCAACACTGTCAATCCACGTTACATACGAGCAGTGTCAATCCACGCTACACACAAACAGTCTCAATCCATGTTACACACCAACAGTGTCAATCCACGCTACACACCAAAAGGATCATTACACCCTACTCACCAACAGTGTCAATCCTCGCTACACACGAACAGTGTCAATCCACGCTACACACCAACAGTGTCAATCCACGCTATACACGAAAAGGATCATTCCACGCTACACACCAACAGTGTCAATCCACGCTACACACCAACAGTGTCAATCCACTCTACACGCCAACAGTATCAATAAACGCTGTACACCAACAGTATCAATAAACGCTGTACACCAACAGTATCAATCCACGTTACACACCAACAGTGTCAATCCTCGCTACACACGAACAGTGTCAATCCACGGTACACACCAACAGTGTCAATCCACGCTACACACCAACATTATCAATTCACGCTACACACCAACATTATCAATCCATGCTACAAACCAACAGTGTCAATCCACACTACACACCAACAATATCAACCACGCTACACACTATCAGTGTCAATCCACGCTACACACGAACAGTGTTAATCCACGCTACACACAAACAGTCTCAATCCACGCTACACACCAACAGTCTCAATCCACGCTACACACCAACAGTGTCAATCCACTCTACACGCCAACAGTATCAATAAACGCTATACACCAACAGTATCATTCCACGCTACACACCAACAGTGTCAATGCACGCTACACACCAACAGTGTCAATCCACGCTACACACCAACAGTGTCAATCCACGCTACACACCAAACACCAACAGTGTCAATCCGCTCCACACACCAAAAGAATCAATCTACGCTACACATCAGCAATATGAATCCACGCTACACACCAACAGTACCAATCCACTCTACACACCAACAGTACCAATCCACGCTATACACCAACAGTCTAATCATATGTGTAATAAACCTCCCTGGAGCGAAAGAAACTGGTTGGCTTGCATGCCCACCGCTAGCCCCATTCTCATGACTGCGCTGAGACACTAGAACACTCCTGGTCATTTACTTTCTGTAGTTCAGTGTCCTCGTCAGTAACACCGGTCCTTCCCGCTAAAACTCGCCCTACATCCCTCAAGGTAGCCACTTGAAGGTAAAAGGTAGAAATGACGAAGTGAATGCAAGAATCCCCTGGGCCAGCGTGGGCTTTGGCAGACTGTACAATATTGTATGGGACAGAAATGGAATAAGCCTGCAAACAAAGCTAAAAGTCTACAAAGTAGTTGTATTATCCACACTGCTATATGCTTGTGAAACCTGGACTGTTTATCAGCGACACGCTAGGAAATTAAACCACTTCCACACAGTCTGCCTAAGGAAGCTACTGAAGATTAAATGGCAAGACAAGATCCCAGACACTGAAGTCCTAGAAAGAGCGTCCATGCCCAGTATCCACACTCTACTAATGAAGAATCAGATTCGCTGGATTGGTCACTTGACTTGATTCGCTGGGTTGATCACAGGCTCCCTAAACGAATTTTTTTACGGCGAGCTGCGTTGTGGTTAACGCTCCCAAGGCGGCCAGAGGAAACGCTTTAAAAGACACTCTGAAAATCTCACTGAAAGCTTTTGGAATTCATCATGACATCTGGGAGACTGCTGCCAAAGACCGAAATTCATCCCGTACATCATTACGCAAGGGTGTAGTCACTTGTGAAGCAACCAGGACTGCAAGAGCTGTGAAGAAAAGGCTGGACAGAAAAACCACTGCAGGAGATCCTCCTCCTGGAACGTCAAGCATTATTTGCCCACATTGTCAAAGAACATTGCGAGATAAAATAGGTCTTAGCCATCTTAGAGCTCACGGCTCCGTGCTTTGAACCGCACTGGATGGTCATCATCATTCTTGATGGACAAACAACAATCAAAAGGTAGAAAGTAACCATGTTGAACGAGCAGCAAACAATTAGAGATGTTCAAATGTTTCTTTAAAGAAAATACCGCAATAGTATTCGTCAGTGTTTTAGCAATGACAAGCACGTACTGTACACACAATGCCGGGGTGTATTATACGTGTATATGTGACTTGCCTAATCACCCAGTGTCTTCACTGAAGTCACTTTAGGCTTGGCAACACTTACAGGGAACAGACAGTTGAAAGCCAAACTGTTATATACATATCATAATCTGATGCGCTCAACTATTTCTTGTTTCGTAGTAATTATCATTCTACCATCTTCCCAACGACACAAATGGTAAGATAGCATCAAGAGTTGGACGAACATCAGCCTGACATAATTTAGTAAAATCAGGGCGAGAGACAGACAGACAGTGTTCGAGATCCATTGCAGCCAACTGTCATTGTGGAGACGGCATTTTGTTGATTAATTGACAATTCTACAAGCAGCGATCACTTCTGGCGATCGGAATCCTCCTCTCGTTCCTGCTCCGTCGAGGAGTTTATACAACTAACGACATCATCACTGAATAAAAATAGGTCTGATAAATTACGACATACCCAGCAAATGGCAATACTACAACATCGTCACCTCGCCGTGCTGCCTGGGTGTATCATGTGTTCACTCTGTATGTGATCGTCACGTGACTGGATAGGAGTAATACCGTAGTACAGGCAAACGCATCCCTGCTTGTGTGGACCATATTCATCGACGTGAGGCCCACACGCATCCGCACGGGCAGGGCACATCTGCACAACTGCACTATGTGTGGTAGACTGGCGTGTGCTGGGTGTTGTTATGTCGGTTCTGCGACAGCAATGACAAAAGCACAGTTTAAGCCCCGGGATTTGCTTCATGTCAACATCCTGGTTGGTCCAGCTTGCTAAACCACAGACTGTCTGAACTCTTGTCTGCTTTTTTATTCGGATTTCCCGCCCATCTTGCCCGGCTAGCTTCTTGGTTACCCACATAGCGTGACCCATTAGACTGGCGACTGCTACCTTCATTAATCCGTAAACATCTCCCCACCATTGTCTCTAATTATGTTTTTGTTCACAGCCATTTGTCTATGACTGCCGGGCTGTTGCATTCAGCCGGGCGAAGAGTGTCGTCTGCCTGAATGATGACTAACCGCCCGTCCATTTATCTTCAGCTGAACAAGCAGCGCTAAAGACCAGTTCACTTACCATCGATCCATTCCCCCCAGCACAGCTTTCTGCTACCTGCAATTTGCTGCATTTTCTCCATTGTGATTACTTCCCTTACCTTGGCAATTTCTCCTCTTAAATAGGATACTTAGTGCAGCGGCAGTCCGGGCTGAGATATTCCAAAAACTACTAGGGCAAAATTAGTCTGTGTTTATTTTCATATTAATTCACAGTCGTTAGCCTCAATACAAACCTAACTGTCAACAACAGGCCTGCTTTCGCTGGATTACTAATTACTGTCATCTAAATTCCACTCCATTTCCCTCCTAATGGATTTGATTAGACTGAATTCCGTGGCCTTTCAGCTGTAAAATTAATAGCATTTGGACGGATTTGCTGACCTTTGCTGTACCCACTGCTACAATTATATTATTTGGTCACAAGTGTAAAAAGATGTCTGGAGGAGGGAAATCTGTGGTGATATTAATCATTATTGTAAATAGTGTACGTGCATAGTCTACTAATTGAATCATTGACTGATCGATCGACAATTTATTTACGTACTTAATTCAAGGATTATCTTCATCACATTGTGCATCTATCCACTAGTGCTCTGGAACACCCCAGCATTTGTGGTCTCTCTGCTCAGTGCACAAACCCCGGTGTGACCCAGAATGTATACTAGAGTATATTACAACCATACAGTCGCAAACACCGGACGACGATGCAGCCGCAATGTATGCAGCCACGGACCAGTGCACTAGAAGCAGTTGGAGGTGCATGAACAATTCTCGAGTTCTAAGCAAGCGAAAACCCCACAATATGTATGGCCTGTTTGGATATATGTCTATACACTACTGGCTGCAGATAGATGTCTACACACTACAAGCTGCAGATAGATGTCTACACACTACAGGCTGCAGATAGATGTCTACACACTACAGGCTGCAGATATATGTCTACACACTACAAGCTGAAGATTTATTTCCACACACTACTGGCTACAGATAGATGTGTAGACACTATAAGCTGAAGATGTATGTTTTGTGTCTGCACATGACCAACCTTCAGACATTTAGTTTCCACACACTGAAAGCCGTCAATGATCTATTCTTTTCTATCTAACACAAAGTTTCTACTCAATTCTTGAAATGTCGAGTGTGTTTACCCCTGGTAAGGTTTCCGGGTATTATGTTAGTGCCGACCAATATCTATATATTGACTTTCAATCGTATAATTTGCTAACCTCCTCCGTAACAGACTAACCAAGGTCAATAACATCAACATGACGTGCGGAGGTCAGCATGATTGAATGGTTGAAAGCGCTCGCGCTTTAACATCCGGCGTACTGATGCCGAGGTTGCGGGTACAATCTCTACACCTGTCGTTTGTACTAACATGTTGACTTCTCTACCGACTCTGAATTCGGAGTGGATTTGCCTGATGGAGAGGAACATTGTTAATAGGAAAAAGGTCATCTACACGCAAAAATCAGTCCGGTGCACTAGAAGTAGTAGCACGTGAATGGCTACGCTAGGGTTCAAAGAGAGCGAGCGCAAAACAAGACGTATCTGAGATGTTGTTGATGTTGGTTATTGTAAACACGTACCAAGGGACAGAAGTCGGTATTTTATCTGCAGTGCTGGCAGTGAGAGGAGTTATTGCCCCAGCAATGCATTTTGCCGATGCTAACTGGCGCAGACGATCTTAGGCTTGAGTTGATTTCGATGAGAGTCGGTCGTTCAGAAGGCAGCACAAACTACTCAAAGTAGCAACTGCCTGACAAATCCGAAACAAACACACATTGCTGGGGTTGATTTACGACGCTCTGTAAAGAACATGAAAAACTAACTAATGCGCTTGATGTTCTTAAAAATAATCCAGAACAAACGGTAAGACATGCAAGTCATCGAATATGTTAATGAATACTCAGTGATGGATGACACTCACAAAATGGTGACGAAAAACACACGATTAAATTATCTATCCATCGACATACGAGAACAAAGCAGGAAACACGGTCAACACCCACTGCAGTATCGGAATGTAAACCATATCCTCAAACTGTGTCGCAGTCTCGTTAACATGTTGCATGTTGTACAACTAATAGTCAAACTGTCCCTAGTACTTGTGTTCTCGTACAACTAATAATTAAACTGTCCCCAGTACTTGTGTTCTGGTACGACTAATAATTAAACTGTTGTCTTTAGTACTTGTGTTCTGGTACGACTAATAATTAAACTGTTGTCTTTAGTACTTATGTTCTGGTACGACTAATAATTAAACTGTTGTCTTTAGTACTTGTGTTCTGGTACAACTTATAGTTAAACTGTTGTCTTTAGTACTTGTGTTCTGGTACGACTAATAATTAAACTGTTGTCTTTAGTACATGTGTTCTGGTACGACTAATAATTAAACTGTTGTCTTTAGTACTTGTGTTCTGGTACGACTAATAATTAAACTGTTGTCTTTAGTACTTGTGTTCTGGTACAACTTATAGTTAAACTGTTGTCTTTAGTACTTGTGTTCTGGTACAACTAATAATTAAACTGTCCCCAGTACTTGTGTTCTGGTACGACTAATAATTAAACTGTCGTCTTTAGTACTTGTGTTCTGGTACGACTAATAATTAAACTGTGCCTAGTTCTTGTGTTCTGGTACAACTAATAATTAAACTGTCCCCAGTACTTGTGTTCTGGTACAACTAATAATTAAACTGTCCCTTGTACATGTGTTCTGGTACAACTAATAATTAAACTGTCCCTAGTACTTGTGTTCTGGTACAACTAATAATTAAACTGTTGTCTTTAGTACTTGTGTTCTGGTACAACTAATAATTAAACTGTGCCTAGTACTTGTGTTCTGGTACAACTAATAATTAAACTGTCCCCAGTACTTGTGTTTTGATACAACTAATAATTAAACTGTTGTCTTTAGTACTTGTGTTCTGGTACAACTAATAATTAAACTGTCCCTAGTACATGTGTTCTGGTACAACTAATAATTAAACTGTCCCTAGTACTTGTGTTCTGGTACAACTAATAATTAAACTGTTGTCTTTAGTACTTGTGTTCTGGTACAACTAATAATTAAACTGTTGTCTTTAGTACTTGTGTTCTGGTACGACTAATAATTAAACTGTGCCTAGTACTTGTGTTCTGGTACAACTAATAATTAAACTGTCCCCAGTACTTGTGTTCTGGTACAACTAATAATTAAACTGTTGTCTTTAGCACTTGTGTTCTGGTACAACTAATAATTAAACTGTTGTCTTTAGTACTTGTGTTCTGGTACAACTAATAATTAAACTGTCCCTAGTACATGTGATCTGGTACAACTAATAATTAAACTGTTGTCTTTAGTACTTGTGTTCTGGTACAACTAATAATTAAACTGTTGTCTTTAGTACTTGTGTTCTGGTACAACTAATAATTAAACTGTTGTCTTTAGTACTTGTGTTCTGGTACAACTAATAATTAAACTGTCCCTAGTACATGTGTTCTGGTACAACTAATAATTAAACTGTTGTCTTTAGTACTTGTGTTCTGGTACAACTAATAATTAACCTGTCTCTAGTACGCGTGTTCTGGTACAACTAATAATTAAACTGTCCCTAGTACTTGTGTTCTGGTACAACTAATAATTAAACTGTCCCTAGTACATGTGTTCTGGTACAACTAATAATTTATCTGTCCCTAGTACATGTATTCTGGTACAACTAATAATTAATCTGTCCCTAGTACTTGTGTTCTGGTACAACTAATAATTAACCTGTCTCTAGTACGCGTGTTCTGGTACAACTAATAGTTAACCTGTCACTAGTACTTGTGTTCTGGTACAATTAATAGTTAACCTGTCACTAGTACGCGTGTTCTGGTACAACTAATAGTTAACCTGTCACTAGTACTTGTGTTCCGGTACAACTAATAGTTAAC
The DNA here is from genome assembly GCA_963921405.1 of Cepaea hortensis. Taxonomy (NCBI): domain Eukaryota; kingdom Metazoa; phylum Mollusca; class Gastropoda; order Stylommatophora; family Helicidae; genus Cepaea; species Cepaea hortensis. The sequence continues at coordinate 45,827,178 of OY992879.1, forward strand.
CTGTCACTAGTACTTGTGTTCTGGTACAATTAATAGTTAACCTGTCACTAGTACTTGTGTTCTGGTACAACTAATAGTTAACCTGTCACTAGTACTTGTGTTCTGGTACAACTAATAATTAACCTGTCTCTAGTACGCGTGTTCTGATACAACTAATAGTTAAACTGTCTCTAGTACGCGTGTTTTGGTACAGGTAATAGGTTACCTATCTCTAGTACTTGTATTCACTTACACGTAATAGCCAAACTGGTATCTCAGGCGGTCAGTAAGGAAAAGACTGTCAATTGATACCCCTTGTGACTGAGGTGTTCTATGGTGGATTACCAACAATTAGTACTAATGGCAAGCTTCCATGCATATATTACACACAAACACGCATATATACACAGAGAGAGAGAGAGAGAGAGAGAGAAAGAGAGAGAGAGAGAAGAAGAAGAAGAAGAAGAAGAAGAAGAAGAAGAAGAAGAAGAAGAAGAAGAAGAAGAAGAAGAAGAAGAAGAAGAAGAAGAAGAAGAAGAAGAAGAAGAAGAAGAAGAAGAAGAAGAAGAAGAAGAAGAAGAAGAAGAAGAAGAAGAAGAAGAAGAAGAAGAAGAAGAAGGCAACTGGTGTTGGCCCACACAGAAAGAGTCCATATCGACTGTTATTAAGGAACTATGGATATCAAGAAGCATATGAACAATGTGAGACATGTTTGATACATACATAAATGTGTTGAACTTTGTGCAGTCAGCTATTGCCAGCGTGCACTGGTGTGTTATATAATTTACATTTACCCAGAGTATACTAGAGAAACCTGGCTAGGTATATTACTATGCAGCAAAGTTTATGATGCGCTAGTTGAATTGAGTTAAGAACCGACATCACTGCACTTCGGACATTCCCATATGTGCTCCGTCCCCTCGTTCAACAGCTAACGAAATGCCATACTACTAATCGTTCCCACGGCTTTTTGATTTAAAGTTCCCCTGGTCTTTCTTCTCAGTAGTTTTAATGCGCTAATGAATGTAATGCACTCCCATTGTCAACGTATGGGAGACATTCTTCTTGAAAATCGACCGCACGATGTGTCACGGATGACAACGTTGACAGATGGTACGTAAACACTCAAAGAAAAAGGGACTTAAACACGACAACAAGCTCGCTTGGCATTGGGTACTAGACCCATAATTTGTTTTTCATGGGTACTCTGTTGCAATGTGCTAAGTAAAAAGTAAAACACTGTTGGCCGACTGGCTGTACTTCCTAAATCATATCCTGGTACCCGTTTCAAACTGCGTCCTTCTATGAGAACAGATCAGTGTGAACAATTCGAGTCCGGCTCGAAGTCGGATGGAACGCACGACTACCAGACGACTGGTGAGCAAACGTTCAGCCACTATGGCACATGGCGCTGTCTTGGATGTTTGTATAGGGGGAGACAATTCCACCTCATGTTGGTGTGGAGAAAACATCGGTTATTTCTCTTACACCAGTCGGTTGTGTTGTCCGTTCTATCATTAGGGCAGTACATAGGACATTGCTGGTAACTGCTGTCGGATTTTCCTGAGGGATACAGATTATTTGCAAGAGCAGTTGCCCAGTCTATGTGCTAGTATATGTTTTACCTCCGATAGACATATAAGGACTGTCATGCAGCTTAGACAGAAGTACTCGAAGACATATCAGGATTGTAACAGTTGAGACTGTTCAATATTGTGTTGACACTGTGTAAATGACGTACGATAACAGCCATTATGCACTGAACACTATTCGTTATTATTGTATCACAGATTATATTTTGCTGAAACTGTTCGTGTTCTGCATCAAGGACAGTTTTTCAGCCTTCAAGTGCTGCATCAGTGTGCATCAATTGTTTTACCATTGCATCATCAACATGCAACAAGTAGTTAGTAAGTGGTAGCCACCTGCATATGTTTACACTAGCAGCGATGATGCCTTTCACGAAACTGCAAATGTATATTATAATACAGTTAGAAAAGACATAGATAATCACTGACCACAGGGAAGCAACAGGAAACGTGATGATGATAGCAAGGCTGGCCACAGTGACCCCGCTCAGTGACATGCTAGAACAATGAGCTACTTACCAATGATATACTGCGTCCCGTCCAGGAACGTGGTGAAGCCTTTCCTGGTTGCTCTCGGGGAGCAAGGGTGTGACTGAGTCTCTGTTGGCACGTACTCCTCAAAGCTTCCCTGATCATCAGTGGCTTCAGGTTCTGTAACCCTGACCTGAGGCAGACTGGACACTGAACGACTAGTGGCGCTTGACCTCAGCTTTCTGCGCTTGTAGTTGGCCAGTGTGCTCAAGAGCTCGAAATCTGAATCATACTTTTTCATGATGTTGTTGGTCAACTGGTTAAACAGATCCAGGTCGTATGGTGGTCTTTTGCTGAGCATATTGTTTCTAGCCGCCATGTTGAAAGTGTGTGTGTCCAACGATAACAACTGAAATATTACTGTAAGTATGATTGGTATAAATTACACCACAGTGAACGCACTAACAGTGCAGGCCGGCCACTCATGGGGCGTGCTGTAATGGTCAGCAAATGGAAGTTCATAAGATGTCGATAAAACAGGCGTGAGAGTGTCCATGTATTGACATCCCAATGCAAGAGACATGTTTAGCTGTAAACAGTATATATATATATATATATATATATATATATATATATATATATATATATATATATATATATTGAGAATAAACTTGAAAATAGCTTAACTTTACCCAGAGACTATATTCACTATTGGATATAACAATATATTTTCTTTACCGCTTTATTCAATCAATCAATCAATCAATCAATCAATCAGTCAATCAATCAATCAATCACGCAGTTGCATGTCCTTTGCAGAACATCGCTCCCATAACAACCTTCCGGAAAACTTCTCGTTCATAAGCAAGTTGTCCCGCGTCAAGATACACCCATCTGGAGATCATCCGCCACATCCAGCACCCATCTTCTCCCTGGCCCCCTCATTCTCCCCTCCCATTCATAACCCCCCCCCCCCCCCCACCATTGCTCTCCCCAAACTTTCGTGACGCCCCAAGTGACCAAAACACTTTAATTTTCTTTGTTTTATCGTCTCTAATTGCCAAACTTCTTCTATATTCAGCTCTCGAAGTATGGATGTATCTGTTCCTTTCCCTATCCAAGACATTCCCCGAATTCATCTTGAATATTTACATTCAAAGGCATTCATGATCTGCCCAGCTGGTTAGCAAGTGTCCAGGTCACACAGGCGCACGTTGCAATTGGAAAGATGCAAGCTTCCAAAGATTTAACTTTTGTAGTTCTATCTGTGGGACCTCACAGTTCAATCAACTTTAACGTGCATTTAACTGAAACCATGGAGATATATGTAACGTAATATGCTCACAATAAAAACGCGAAATGAAACACAATCAATGTATACCGAGAATTACAACTGCGATGACAAAAAACGTCGGAGTCCCACAAAGTTTGCAGACTTAAAAAAAAGCTGAGATTTTTTTTTTCAAAGCAATTTGAATGCAAGTCGAAACATGGGTCTCAGAATAATTAAAGTATCAATTACGTGGAGAAATTAAAGTACAGAACACAAACATTTTGACACACGTCGAGAGATGGAAGTACAGAACACAAACATGGTGACACACGTCGAGAGATGGAAGTACAGAACACAAACATGTTGAGACACCGTCGAGAGATGAAAGTACAGAACACAAACATGTTGACACACGTGGAGAGATGGAAGTACAGAACACAGACATATTGACACACGTTGATTGATGAACGTACAGAACACAAACATGTTGACAAACGTCTAGAGATGAAAGTACAGAACACAAACATGTTGACACATGTCGAGAGATGAAAGTACAGAACACAGACATGTTGACACACGTCGAGAGATGAAAGTACAGAACACAAACATGTTGACACACGTCGAGAGACGGGGTCACAGATGCTGGAATTATGCATGTACGCCGAAGAGAACAAGCAGAACGGAGTGTACCAAATAATAATGTTGACAGGAGAATGGAGATCGAGGCTGCTACTGCTGCACTGAAATCGATCTTTAATACGTTGTCTACAAATGCGATTATTCTCTCTCTCTCTCTCTCTCTCTCTCTCTCTCTCTCTCTCTCTCTCTCTCTCTCCCCCCCCCCCCGATTCTGAGTCCACCCTGGGGAAATATAGATGACTGTGGTCTGAACTTCATCCACTTGTGCCTGAGCTTCAGCCACGTGCAGAGACGCCAGGCCGCCGAGAAAGTGTGTGTACCTGCCCAGGGCATGCTAGGATGCGGCCTTTAACAGCGTATCTAACCGGTGGATTCAAGATGGACACATGGGCGTTACTTGGGGCTCTAACTGAGAGCTTGGTGCATGGGGACATAATCTTCATAAATATTCTCCAATACAGATGCTGGCATAATGTGGGTGTGAACTGGTGGCGTCGCAATGAGCAGAGACCAGGACAGCAGCCAAGTGTAGTTTAGCCGTCCTCGACATGGATAATCATCATCTACACCAGTGGTTCTCAACCTTTTATGGCCCGTGCCCCCCTTCAACATATTTTCAGAACGTTATTCCCCCCCCCCCTTTCCTATCAAAAATGTGGCCCGTGCCCAACTTCACCGTATTTTCAGAACGTCACCCCCCCCCCTTTCATAATTCCTATCTAAAAATTCACCCACCCCTACACAGTATACGTAAAAATGGAAGGTAAATTTAATAGCATATACTAAAACAAGTCTAGACATCCACATAAAACATGATTTGTGGGTCTACTTGCTTTATAAAATGAATTTTAGAAGGATGAGACGTACATAACTGTAAAGTATGAAGGGAAAAACAGTATCAAGTAATCGGTTCTTGTATTAACGCGATCTTGAAATGGTCTTCATTCCCCCCCCCCCCCCCATTGGAAACCCTAAAATTCCCCCCTGGGGGGAAATTCCCCACCGGTTGACAACCACTGATCTACACCATTCGACTCATATTGTGAGAGATCGAGCGTTTATGCACTTGTCACTAGTGCAGTGCGGTCGTGTCTGTGTCAGAATGGTAAACAACGGACACCGAGAGATAAGGCTACAGATGAAACTGTTCACGCGAAAACGTGATATCATAGAGTGGCATTTTTGCCAGTCATAACACCTCCCAAGCCGAAGTGTGAAACAGTGGATGTTTAATGTGCTGGTGTCTCCAAGTCCAGTTTAAAAGGCTGGAATGGAGAGATCAGTACGGGCGTTTCTCACCAGCACTCGCGTTGAACAAGGGAAGTGTTTTCAGGACAATCAGTCCACGACTCAAAGTAAAGCCACAATATTAAAGATCGTTGCGTTTGAATTCACATTTGGCTTAAATAAGGACATTAATCTAAAGTGCAACGACTATGTTACTGAACTATCATTATCCACATCTTGCAACATTTGCTGAGTGAGATGCACATCTATGAGATTACCTGGTGTGCTTTATGTCGATTCTTTACTAACTGTTACCCACGCTAAGATATGACAGTGATCGGTGAATCATGAAGTGGCTGGCATTCTTGAGAAGCTTATCTCCAGTGTCTACAATGCGACTACAATGGAAAGATCGCATTGACAACTGTGAGGTGGAAACAGCTACACACATGCCGGTACACTGTGTACCAACAAAGTCATGACTATCCATCTTTAGAATAATAGCAACAACAACAACAACAACAACAACAATAATAATAATAATAATAATAATAATAATAATAATAATAATAACAATAATAATAACAATAATAATATCAATAATAATACGAATAAAACCATTGCTCTCACTGAAGTACATGTTTCACTCCACGCTGTTGTGTGTTGGCGTTTGTTCCTCGGATATAAATAAACACTTCACCCGAAGCATCATTCCGTTCTTAAGTTCCTCCTATTCACATGAAGAAATGTTGACGTCACTGCTTTAGTACACATAAAGTCAATCTCACTTGTCTGCTTCCGGCGGTGGAAGCGTGGTGGGGAGGGTCACCTCAGACAGGTGACATTTGACAACTCCGTTATAGCTCTCCGGTGACGGTTGTAAGACTTCGCACGTTCGCGGTTTCTATTCAGTGGCTGATATCAATCTTCAGAGAAATCCGCAATTGTGGACACATTTTGTTTGTTTGGTTTGTTTTGCATGTGTAATTAGTTACATGGTTTCCTTAGGTAAAGTGTGAAGATGTGTGGCACTGCAGAGATGTGAGGGTGCAAGGCACGCGATGAAGGTGTTTGGTAAATGTGCTGGACAGGTGTGCGTAAGGGACGCTGTGTATGTCACACCAGCGGGTGTGGAGAGATGTATGAAGGGACTATATGTGGAACATGCAGGTGTGGAGAGGTGTATGTAAAGGACTATATGTGGAATATGCAGCTGTGGAGAGGTGTATGTAAGGGACTATATGTGGAACATGCAGGTGTGGAGAGGTGTATGTAAGGGACTATATGTGAAATTATGCAGGTGTGGAGAGGTGTATGTAAGGGACTATATGTGGAACATGCAGGTGTGGAGAGATTATGTAAGGGACTATATGTGGAACATGCAGGTGTGGAGAGGTGTATGTAAGGGACTATATGTGGAACATGCAGGTGTGTAGAAATTATGTAAGGGACTATATGTGGAACATGCAGGTACTGACAGGTGTATGTAAGGGACTATATGTGGAACATGCAGGTGTGGAGAGATGTATGTAAGGGACTATATGTGGAACATGCAGGTGTGGAGAGATTATGTAAGGGACTATATGTGGAGCATGCAGGTGTTAAGAGATGTATGAAGGGACTATATGTGGAACATGCAGGTGTGGAGAGATGTATGTAAGGGACTATATGTGGAACATGCAGGTGTGGAGAGATGTATGTAAGGGACTATATGTGGAACATGCAGGTGTGGAGAGGTGTATGAAGGGACTATATGTGGAACATCCCAGGTACGGACAGGTGTATGTAAGGGACCATATGTGGAGCATGCAGGTGTGGAGAGGTGTATGTAAGGGACTATATGTGGAACATGCAGGTGTGGAGAGGTGTATGTAAGGGACTATATGTGGAACATGCAGGTGTGGAGAGGTGTATGCAAGGGACTATATGTGGAATATGCAGGCGTGGAGAGGTGTATGTAAGGGACTATTTGTGGAACATGCAGGTGTTAAGAGGTGTATGAAGGAACTATATGTGGAACATGTAGGTGCGGAGAGATGTATGTAAGGGACTATATGTGGAACATGCAGGTGTGGAGAGGTGTATGAAGGGACTATATGTGGAACATGAAGGTACTGACAGGTGTATGTAAGGGACTATATGTGGAACATGCAGGTGTGGAGAGGTGTATGTAAGGTACTGTCATGGTCTTATATGACATGTGTAAGGAAGAATGTAAGTGCCGGTATGTAAGCGAGAGTCAGTGTAAGCATAGCTGAGGTCAAGGGGCAGTAAGAGACACCACGGCTTGGCTAGCGGACGGTCAGGCAAGAAGCCCGTGAACAGAGCCACGTGATGTGGGAAGGTCAACGAGGAGAGAGAGTCAGTGTGTGTGCGGCGGCGAATAGAGACGGACGTGTGAAGATCGAGAGAGCGATAGAACGATAGAACGATAGTGTATTGTGACGCATAAATGGAGATGAACGTTGTGTAGTGATATTCGAGGAATGTGCGAACTGTGATATGTGCGGGATGATGTGAAGTTGTGATTGTGAATGATCATGCGGGCGACAGTGTAAAGATCGCCATTGTGAGCTAGCGCGTGTTGGTGTTGAACGAGTGTTTGAGCGTGAAGTGCGACCATGTTGTCAACTTGTAATATAGTGTAATAAATGCCAGTTTCCGATTGCATTTATGTGTTATTGGTAGATGTGTTGTAGATGTTGTAAATTGCCTGTCCAAGTCCAGTGAGCTAGATGGAGCCACACAATTAGGACTCTGACAGGTATAATGGTGTCAGAAGTTCACATGAACCGCAGCCCCATGTAAATTGCATAAAAGAACGCTACTTTTGAAAAGAAGAAGATCAGTTCATAATTTTGTATAAAATCGGAGACTTGTTAACAAAGTTAGAACGAAAATATCATTTCTTTCCACAGCAGGTTTCAGTTCTACACAGCGACCGGCGTAACCAGACCAGGTCAGCGGTAACCAGCACGAGAATCACGTTCCTGTACATCAAGCGTTCGAGTAGTCAGCAGATAAAGATAAGTTGATTGAATTTTGATTGCTAACCACCCAAATCTGCATTCTTTGATTTGCTTGAATAGATACCATCATTAGTAGATTTGAATATTAACAGAAAATGTCGGAGGATGATGCCCAAGCATGTTTCTGGGGCACAGATCATTACCAAAGTTTGCTAGATTTCTTTAATAGTACACGAGCACACAATAAACAAGCTTGTAATATAAACCATGATTTAATACATGATTGGACACAAAAATTTGAAAAGAAAATGCAAGACTACAAAATCCCAAAATATTATTGGGGTACATGGTACAGAAGACACGTACCAATAAAATACAAAAAACTTGAAGAGATCATACCAGATATGGCAAGCGAAGACTATGAATATTATAAAACAAGGATATTGACACACTATCAAACTTCGTCCGAGACTCTAAAAGTAGAGATACAAAAGTTGAAACCAACTACAGACAAGGCATTCACCCAGTATATAAGTGAATTAGAAGAATCTTTCAGAAAACTAATAATGTTAATTAAACATTCAGACAACAATCAAGGAGTCATAAATTTCTTGCTAATAGAAAAGCTAAAAGCAACACTACCAGCCGAATGCGGAAAATATTTAGAACAACATAGCAAAGAACCTATCAAAAACTTATTAGAAAAATGCCGCGAGTATTACAACCAAAGTGTAAACCCGGTTAAAAACACTCAACAGAAAAATACTGTGCAAGCAACAACATCTGCAGCCACAGATTGTCATAACAAACCACAGAAAACAAAACCAGTACTGTGCAAACATTGTAGCACCCCACATACAGAAACTGGAATATGCGATAAGAATCCCACTTATCAAGAATACCTGAATACTATTATAGCACAAAAGCTGGGGAAGGTAAATCAAAGGAAATATAGAACAAAATGTCATTTTTGCCTGGCGTATGGCCATAGGCGGTTCGAATGTGAAGGAGTAAAAAGAATACAGAAAGCAAAAGCAAATGCAGCCATAAACATTACAACAGACAGTTCAGCAAAGAACTTAAAAAAAGTAAACATCACAGAGACGAAAATAAGACCAAACACTGCAAAGGCAGAACAAACTGAGTTTCATCCATCAGACTTTGTACCATATTTTAATAATGTTGTTAACATCACTCAACCTCATTCCTTATGTAAAGAGAGCAATACTCAACAAGAAAGTGAGGAAATGAACAAAACCTCAAGACTGTCATTAGGAAAACTAACATTCCATGAAGGATACATCAATGACACGGCATGCATATGTGTACGCGACACAGGGTCCTGTCTTGTCGGTCTTCGGAAGACCCTAGCTGATCCTAAAGACTACCTAGATGAGTACATCTATTGCAGAACTGTTTCAGGGACAGTAGAGAAATATCCTATGGCATGGGCCAATATAAAATCACCTTTCCTATCAGGCAGAGTAACTTGTGCTTTATTAGACAATCCATGTTGTGATTTATTAATTGGAAATGTATTAAATGGGACAGACTACACGAGTCCAAAACTCACACTGGGCAACAAGTTAACACCACAACAAGCACTGCCTTAACTACACCACTCATCATACAACAACATGATGAACAGACCAAAGTACCACACCATACCAACTTGATTACCATCTCACAACAAGAAAAAACAGAAACTGGTGTGTATCATCAAAGAAAAGAAAGTGCAGAAAACAAGCATTTCACAAGGGCGAAGAAAGATCATAAATCATCATGGTACATACTATACCTCCTGTACTCCCTGTTAACTACACACATAAACAAGTGCACACAGTGGATGGCTATACTGGCACTACTCATTGTAAATACAAAACAAATGTCTTCACAGTCAGTTTTATTTCCACATTATCATGACGCAACACAGATGATCTTACTCATGACAAACCAGCTAACTCTGATACTTATATCATTACTATTGAAGCAAAGTTTATTGTTACCACTGATAAACTCTATGTCAAATCAACTCAGACACATACTTATGCTGAACAATGTAAATCATCAGTCGGTGGAATTACTGACCAAAATCAGCAACAAATTACTCTACATATTTTGGGAAATACATACAAATTACAGAAAAGCATACAAACATGCACGATTACATTTCAAAACTATACATGGTGTATTATTATTATTTGAACTATTGAATGTATACACACATGTACGAGTGCAGGTTTGGAGATAGCACTCAAAATGATCTCAACATGAAATTTGAAAATCCCCACCTTTCAGAAAATGTTAAACGGAACCCACTTTTTATCCGTAGATCGAGTAACTCCAGAGTTGCCTCGTCTGCTGTACGACTCCAGCGCTATGATACTAGCACACTTCATTGTATAGACCAACATAAAAGGTCCTTCAACGTGAAAAGTGTCATCGCCGGAACAGTAAGACTCAACATGTGATTTCAAGTAAGCTTTACCCATATTGACTTTGTTTCAAACGAGTATCTACAGAATCTACCTTTTGAAATCGACCAACAACAACAAGGACGTCACAGCACAGACAGTCATTTCCATTGATCAGTTTAATGAACCAGATGCCAACCTATAAACTATGGCAAAGACAGTCACAGACAGACGCACCATGGCCACACTCAAAATTATTTCTCATTTTATACGTGTGAATTCCAGTAATTTTAGAGAACTATGTATTTATAAATTATCCAAATGTGGTGCAGTCTTAAATACTATACAGAAGGACGGACAATATCATGATTTGCAGAAAACGTCAATAATCGGGTGAGAAAGAAGACATGCCAAACATTCCAGCACGGAAATGAACATTGAACACTGTTAATTTAATTCCGTGTGCGTAACTTCCACAGGACAAGAACTATACATGCATAAAGACAACGAAGATGAACATTTTATTGTAAATGTATTAATTGTATGACATCCAATGTCTAATTTTATTATTATATTAGATTGTATTGTTATAATGTGATATGTACATATGAGTGTAAGTATAGTGGCGAATAGTATAAGGTGTAATGCTGAGAATCAACGCCTGGCAATCCCAATACGCGAGTTTTACCAAACTTGCCTTCACGTATGCTGGATAGCCCGACGAATGACGCTTAGCAATAGTGATACAAAATTAACATCAGAATAAGGTAACAATACGGAACATACCAACAGGGTGATGCCAACCAAAGAGATTTATAACAACTCTCCATAACAGTAAACAAGGTGTGCTCAAAAAGGGGAAACAACTCATGGTCCGACATAAGATGAGGTAAGGGGGACTATGGCATACATGAAGTATATTCGGACCATGACCACAACATTGACATAGTGTGTTCATAAAGAATCGATGTAAGTGCATTAAATAGAGACGAGGGTAACCACGTCTGCATAGAGAGAAAATTTAAGAATGCTGTAAGAGGAAGTTGTAGCCTTATCTGAGGCATAAACCAATGGAGAATCCTTAAACCAGCATATCCACATTAACTATGAGATGAGAATGCACAGATAATCGATTGTGAAATATGAACAGAATGTAATGTCACTGAGTGGTGGTTGGATAATATAACGAGGTATGACAAGTACACCCAACCAAAACATTTGTTAGACCACGACAAAACCTTGAGAGAAACCTCAATACTGAAAAAGAGAGAATAATGTTTGAAGTTAATCTCATAAAAGATCAGAGCAAAAAGGAACGCAAGCTTATGCTTATGATCATATAATCCCCTGACAAGGTTAGAAAGATGTACCAAGAGTAACAACAGCAGAATGTGTCACATATCTAAGAGTAAGTGCCACATTGGTTGTGCGGGGGGAGAATGTCATGGTCTTATATGACATGTGTAAGGAAGAATGTAAGTGCCGGTATGTAAGCGAGAGTCAGTGTAAGCATAGCTGAGGTCAAGGGGCAGTAAGAGACACCACGGCTTGGCTAGCGGACGGTCAGGCAAGAAGCCCGTGAACAGAGCCACGTGATGTGGGAAGGTCAACGAGGAGAGAGAGTCAGTGTGTGTGCGGCGGCGAATAGAGACGGACGTGTGAAGATCGAGAGAGCGATAGAACGATAGAACGATAGTGTATTGTGACGCATAAATGGAGATGAACGTTGTGTAGTGATATTCGAGGAATGTGCGAACTGTGATATGTGCGGGATGATGTGAAGTTGTGATTGTGAATGATCATGCGGGCGACAGTGTAAAGATCGCCATTGTGAGCTAGCGCGTGTTGGTGTTGAACGAGTGTTTGAGCGTGAAGTGCGACCATGTTGTCAACTTGTAATATAGTGTAATAAATGCCAGTTTCCGATTGCATTTATGTGTTATTGGTAGATGTGTTGTAGATGTTGTAAATTGCCTGTCCAAGTCCAGTGAGCTAGATGGAGCCACACAATTAGGACTCTGACAGGTACTATATGTGGAACATGCAGGTGTGGAGAGGTGTATGCAAGGGACTATATGTGAAACATGCAGGCACTGACAGGTGTATGTAATGAATTATATGTGGAATTATATAAGTGGTCAGAAACATAAGTAGAAGTGATAAGTTGTAAATGTGGGCATGCACAGATGCATATGTATAGAAGTGGAAGTGTACAGACTTGTATAAGCGTACAGGTTGTTAGGCGTACAAACGTAAGCTCGTGGAGATGCATGTAATGTCTGCACATGAGAACGACGGATTGGTAGTAGGTGTTCTACTTACCGACACAATGGTTCCAACTGTTGCCAGTATCGGCACGACTGATCATCTGACCACTGGGCTATTGACATTAGTTTGTTCTGATACAACGCGGGTTATAAACATGGATCACGACTCTAAATGTGTTCCTTCATCGTGTAACAGACCTGACCACTGCTTCAATATCCAAGGATTTGAGACGGAAAAAGAGGGACGGGGAGGGGGAGGATAGATAGACAGGCAGATAGATAGATGGATGGATGGATAGATGGATGGATGGATGGATGGATGGATGTTTGGATGGATGAATGGTTGGATGGATAGATGTTTGGATTGATGGATGGATGTATGGATGGATGGAGGGAGAGAGAGAGAGAGAGAGAGAGAGAGAGAGAGAGAGAGAGAGACAGACAGACAGACAGACAGACAGACAGACAGAAGGGTGTGTATGTAAGGTATTGACGCCGTTGACTACTTACCCGTATCCCAGATGTATGCACGTGTGTTCAACAGTTGGACTCTAACTGCGCTTGCTGTCTATACATACAAGTTAGTTTATCTAGCCTTTAACTTGCCTATTATTTGTTTGTTCCATTAGCGAAGTGTCACCTTTTAAAGGCAGACATTACATTAACGCATCATTATCACAGACACTTTCAGCAGTCTCCACACATATAATAAGTGGTTGCCCTGGTAACGGAGACTTTCACAATGTCACACTGTTGTTTTTTTGTTTTTTTTTTGTTCCGAAAACTATTTGTCCGGAACGAATAAAATTTACAAACAATACATATGAACAATTCCCCAAAGCATACTATTTGTCTACACTATTCCTATCAACTTGTAAAGCCTTATGCCAGCGCGAGCTCGCACGCACACACGCACGCACGCACGCACGCGTGCGCGCGCGCGCACACACACACACACGAACTCTCTCTCTCTCTCTCTCTCTCTCTCTCTCTCTCTCTACGCCGTTATGTTTCAGTATGATCACACTAAGTTTGAAGAGACTATCAGTCTGTGTGTGTGTATGTTTTTACAGTTGCACATCTCTTACAGGACGTCGCAGTTAACACCAGCATTTTACAGCTGTTGTTAATGTTCTTGGCAAGATTATGCTCTGTAGTTTGCCATTACTTTCTGAGCGACCGGCTCACATAAGTAACCATCGCGACGCGATCCGCTGTCGAATCTCGCTCAGCTGTGTTCCTCACGTGGATATAAGAGATTTACAATTGCATATATCAATGTCGATGTAAATGACAGTCCAATTACATACCCAGCTACACTATGAGAACACATTCCTTAAATTAGCCTCCGTGGTGAAGTAGTCAAGCTGTTTGCCTTGCGCTCCGAAGGTTGTGGGTTCGATTCTAGGCTACGTCTTTCGGTACAAGAGTGCATAATTCTCTGAGACTCCTAGGGGTCGTCGCTGAAGCTACGGAGTTCGTGCTTTGTGTGACGCTTTAGGCAGGCCGCCCTGCGGGAAGAGACCGAACCATACGGGATAAAACCCGGTGCAATGAAGTCGATCCTCCCGACTTTTAAGATTTTCTTTTTATTCCTAATTAGATTAAGACGCTAAAACTGGAACATTTGGGCAAGCAGCTGAAAGAAGTCATTTTCTCAATAACGAGCGATTTGATAAAGTGGGTTCATGTAGCAAATAAAGAGGATAGCTGTGTGCTTTTCATTAGACTTAATCAAGAATCGTTTTCTATATGCGCGGGTAAACCACAATTATGTAAGCATTAAGGAAGTATAATATCATCAAATGGCAGATCAGAAGAAGAGATCGAAAATAGATGCAATAAAGCAAACCACCTCATTGGACAAATGGCACCAATACTAAAGAACAAACATGTATCAATAACTACTAAGAAAGCACTTTACAAAACAATTATCCTACCAACTCTATGCTACCAATGCCAAACCTGGACAATGACAGAAAAAGGGTAAAGACAAATCACAACAACAGAAATGAGATTCCTGAGAAGAATACTCAACGTATCAAAAAGAGATAAGATCAGAAATGAAGAAATCAGGACTAAAGTGGGGGTTATAGCAGCACTAGAATTTATTAGAAAGCAGCAAGTCAAATGGTTTGGCCATGCAAGTAGGTTACCATTCAACAGCGTGCCACAACAAGCAATGATGGACAGACCAGATGGAAACAGAGGAAGAGGCCGACCACGTAAACGTTGGATGGAGGGAATAGCAGAGTCCATGGGAATATCGATACATGAAGCCCATAATCGGGCACTCTCACGATGTTTATACTTCACCTCGACACCGCAAGGCACAAGAGGAACATGATGAGAGGAGATGAGAGTCTCTTTCAAAATGCCGTGCTGGCAATGAAATAAATGTGCACAAGGGGTTGCCATTAAGTGACAGTCTTGTTACAAGATAGAACCAGAAAGTTAGTGTGTGTGCGTGCGTGCGTGCGATTGTGTGTTTGTGCGCAAGTGCGCTCGCGCATGTGTGTATGTGTGTGTGTGTGGTGTGTGTGTGTGTGTTGTGTGTGTGTGTGTGTGTGTTGTTTTTTGTTTGTTTTTCCTTCAAAATAACCTTCCTTCCTGACAGAACACTTGGTCCACGTGTCCATTAGCTTGTTGGCGCCTTCTAGCAGGAAGATTTTGGATGTGATCCTACAACCAATTTGTACCGCTTACATTATCTTGTTGTCATCCACAAACCTCTGTTTTTTAAAGGGTCTAATCAAGTGAACGCCGATCTCCCTGGCCCTTGAATTTAGCGACTTTCTCCGTAATCCCGTATATTCCCCTCTGTGACGCAGCTGAGTGAGATCCGGTAGCGGATCGCACAGCGTTGGTTACTTACGGGGATATGTGAACCGGTCGTTCAGAAAGCAATGGCAAACCACTGAGCGTAATCTTGCCACGAAATGAACAATCAGCTGAAAGACGCTGGTGTTGACAGCGATGTCCTGTAGTGGAATATGCGGGGAAAAAAAATCGAGTGAATGTCCGATAGCACCGAGTCTGAATTATACTCGGGATATTTCAAGACCTCAAATTTTAGAGTACTCAATGTGTCCAATGTATCCACAGCCGAATGAGGGATGGCGTTGTCCTGAAATCATTATTCCTTTTGAGAGAAGTCCACGACGCTTCGATCGTATGGCAGGCTACGATGTGTTTACAAGCACTAGTAAGAGTTTCACCCCTTTCTTGGAAATGTAATAATACAGGGCTCTTGAAATCCCAAAAGGTGGTCATCATGACTTTCTCAGCGGATTCCTGTGTCCTGATTTTTTTCCCTCTTAACCTCAGTCAAACGATATTGCCACCGTATTGACTGCCTCTTTCTCTCTGATTTGTAAGTATGTACCCAGGACTCGTCACCTGTCACAATTTGATGGAGTAAAGCGACTTCTTCTCGAGCGTGGCGGTGCAAATGCTCCTGCCGAATCGTCTGCCGTGAACATATGTGATCATCTGAAAGCTGTCTCGGGACCCATCTGCTAGACACTTTCCTATAACCGAGGCCATCATGGACAATTGTGTACGTAGCACCGCGACTCACGTTGATATACCAAGGCTTTTTTATAATAGTAAGTCACCTGTTGCCGATCTCCCTGGAGAAGGCGTTAACGACTTTCTCCGTAATCCCGTATATCCACGTGAGGAAAACATCTGCGCGAGATACGGCAGCGGATCGCGTCGTGTTGGTTACTTACGGGGTATGTGAGACGGTCGCTCAGAAAGCAGTGGCAAACTACTGAGAGTAATCTTGCCAAGAACATCAATAGCAGCTGAAAAATTCTGGTGTTGACTGCAACGTCCTGTAAGAGTCATGCAACTTTACAAGAACAAAAAAGTCACCTGTTGTCATGACCTAGCTAGTCGATTTGACGTTTCACTGTGTCCGTTGCCACACTGTCAGGTCTCCCCCTACGCGGTTCATCAATTCAGTTTTGTTTTCGATTCTGAAATCTTTCTACCCATTCAGACACTCCTCCCTGACTCAGACAAGTGGCTCCATACTGAACTATCATTCTTCTGAAGATTTCACAAACCTTAAAACAATCTGACCACAAAATGAAAACGGTGGAATTCCGGTTTGTATTGATAGAAACTCCGCCGCATAGCACACACGGCAGGAGTCTTCTGATCGTCAGAATGTTCCCCGAATGTTTCGGCCCGTTTATCCTCTTAACATACTCTAGGGATAGGCCCGTCCGGGTCACGACTCCGGGCGTCTTTCCCCTGCTGTGCGAGACGTTCGGTTAATTTTGTTGTCCTTGTTATTGTGCTTGTCTCTTAGCTGTTAACATGTCCACTCTGAAGCCTTCACTACCTCAGTTTGTGCAGCCTGTGCTTACCTCTTAGCACATGTGGTCGTGGGGACTCTGCTTCTTCCCCAGCCACGGCCTCTATCGCCTCCATTCGTTTCCGTTGCCCCGTTCATGGCGCCGCACTCTATAAGAAAGCTTGTTCTTCCTTTTGGTTTCTTGACCCACCTCTTGGTCTCTGCAGGTGAGTGCGTCTTACAGACGACTATCGTCCTGGTATGGAGATGGACTTCGGCCGACATTTGCATGATTTGACGACTGCACAGTCCTTAGATTCACTACCCTCGCTCGGAGGGAAGGCTACGGAGTCGACAGGAGACGTTGCAAGTTCGTGCTCTTAGTTGAGAGATTGTTAGTCGTTATGCAGTTACCAGATTGTAATCTCTATTGCGTATGCGTATGCGCAAACTCCTCAATCCTCACGACAATTACATTGGGTATTGCTTAAGAGTCAGTTTGTCTTGAAATAATATTTCCCGTTGTCTACACTCTTCTATGTCTGCTTGGTTTTCTTTCTTTCGGGATATCTTCCGCGAAGTAGTCGAAACCTATGCCTGGCACTCATGAGGAGGGTTCGTTTTCGAACTGCGTCGTTCAGACTGGACATGCACGTTCTTGTTTTCCCTGAGATCCCCGAGAGACATCGCTGGAGCCACGGAGTGCGTGATTCGTGAGATGCTCTCGGCACGCTGCTTGCTGTTCTGCGGGAGAGACTAAGCCAAATAAGTAAAGGCCGGTGTAATAAAGACAAGCTCCTTGTAATGATTGGGCTTTTGGAAAATCCCAATGGAATCACATCATTCTCAGCTGCACGATTGCGCCAATTTGTACACAGTGAACTGGGTCGTGTCACAAACTAAACAGGAAACAAGCTAAAATAACGTATGACAATGGATTTTTTAATAGCCCGTAGACTGGTAATGTGTGTAAAGTTCAACACTGAAAAATTATCGGAGAATGCATGCATGCACATTCTAGAGATTGCGAAAACAACGTCTAACGTTAAACCGGGTCAGTGGAAAAGACTCTGGGCGAGTAGGCAAGCAGGCGGAAAGAAGTCGTTGTTTATGAATACCAACTGTAAGTTTAGGTTAGCGACTTTTCTCCGTAATCTCGTATACTCTCGCAAGTAACGTGACGACAGTGAGAATCAGCAGTGGTTCGAATCGCGTCGGTAACTTACGGGGTATGTGAGCCGGCCGCTCAACAATCAATGGCAAACTACTGAGCGTAATCTTGCCAAGAAATCAACAATCAGCTGAAAGATGCTGATGTTGACAGCAATGTCCTGTAAAGGATATGCAAACATTTAACTAACTGTAAGTTAAGTTTCATATGATGGGTTCTGAGATCAGCATGGCGGAGTTGATAGGAGCAGCCGCTCTTAAACCTCAGATGTGCTGATGCGGAGGTAGCGGGTTTAACCCCATTGCCGGTCAGTTGGGACTAAAATGTTGACTTCTATAGTTCTTCACTTAGGGACATAAATTGCAAGTACCTCAGAAGTCGGATTGGGTTCGCCTGATGGCAAGTGACACTGGCATAAAGGAAAGCTAATCACGCAAACATCAGCTCAGTACACTCGGAGAAGTAGTACAATGGGTGGACTTCGCTTGAGTTCAAAGCGGACGTGCGAAACACACACACACACACACACACGTGTGTGTGTGTGTGTGTGTGTGGCGCGCGCGCGAGCGCTCTGTCATGACGGTAACGTTAAGGTAATGCATTCTTGACGTCTCTGCAAATTCTTTGGTCATCTGTAATATGTTCGTTTTACTAGTTGTGCTTTTATAATGTTGGTTAAATAATTCAATTCCCATCTTCTTCTTCTTCTTCTTCTTCTTCTTCTTCTTCTTCTTCTTCTTCTTCTTCTTCTTCTTCTTCTTCTTCTTCTTCTTCAGCGTTTCGAGCCATTGAGGTTCTTTGCAGCAGATACAATCCGTCTCCATTCGTCTCTCTGGTTGACCTTCTCTTGCCAGTCGTTGATTCCAAGTGCTTGTAGGTCTGTATGTATATTATCTCTCCATCGTCTTCTTGGTCTACCTCGGGGTCTACGGTCATTTATTTCCTGAGTGTAAGAGAGTTTTGTTTGCCTATTATCTTCCAATCTTTCTATATGCCCCAGCCATTGTAGTCTATTAGCCTTCATGATACCAGTGATTAGCGGAGACTTAAACAGATCATAAATGTCTTTGTTACTTCTTCTTTTCCACTCTCCACTTTGTGTATCCTTAATGGGTCCAAAGATGCGTCTTAAAACTTTGTTCTCAATTCAGTTCCCATGCTTTCTATAGATGTGTTTTCATAAGTGTCTTCTAATATGTCTCCTTGGCGTAGGTGTTAAGGACGTTGTCCGTAATCACGTATACTCTCATACGAAACACAGCTGCGCGAGATTCGGCAACGGATTGCGTCGCTTTGGTTACTTACGGAGTCATGTGAGCCGGTCGTTCAGAAAGCAATGGCAAACTGTTGAACGTATAACTTGCCAAGATATCAACAGCAGCTGAAACATGCTGGTGATGACTGCAATGTGCCGTAAAAGGATATGCGAAAAAAAAAATGTGTGTATACGTTTCTGTTTATTTATGTGTTGTTGATACGTGTTTACTTTCCTCCAGTTATACTCTGCATCATGTAGTAGATCCCCTACACAATGTCCCTCTCATCCCGGCGCACCAAAAACCTTCCATCTCTCGCCGTTTCTCGCGCCACGCTTTTTCATGTAAAAAAGTGTATGCAATATTCCTTGTCCAGCCTCGTCCTGGTCGCTCCTGTCTCTTTTCCCCAGGAAGTACGCCTCCATCAATTTAGAAACAGTGAGTTAGTGAACAAGCACCATCACTTAAACCGAGAATCAAAAGAGGACAAATATATTTCACGTCTTACCACACAACCACCTTTTCCAACTTACACAACAAACATATCGCACCTAAAGCAGGAGAAGTCACTTATCGGCTGCTTTTTATATGACACTCATAATACCCAAAGGAGCATGTAGATCCAGAAAAATTACAACTATGCAGGAACAACACACAAGAGACAGAAGGACATATATACTACACATGTCAAACAGTCACAGATGCAGTGGGAGTTTTCAAACAACTAATACAAAGACACACAGGCAAACAAACATTTATCAGTCAAGTTTTCTGAACACTCTTCCTACAACAACCAAAGACAACCACACAAAACTATTTCAACACTAGCAGAATAGAGAACTTAGTTTGGACTTGCAGAATCAAGGCCAAGTTCAATGCTCTTACATACAATAGAAATGTATTTCTATTTCTGTTCAAATGCAAACTATCTACTATATTTTATGATTGAAATATGTAAATTTCATTAATTCCATTTTCTCTTCAAATAAGGTTTATTTTTTAAAATTTGTTGTTGTTGTTGTTGTTGGAGTCTATTATGCCTTTGTTGTTGATTAATTATTATAATGATAGTTGTAGCCAAATTTGACTTTTTCCTTAAAATCAATTTACAATTATCGTCACAGTTGCAATGAATCAGCACATTTTCATTCATTTCACCGGGGATTCGGAAATAGTACCACAGAAAAGAAAATTCATTAGGATACCCTGCACAAACGCAGGCTGTATTTCATAGGTCAAAGGTCTGTGTCAGCCAGGAAGTAAACTTGGCCAAGGCAACAGTTCCTTTAACCTCCACCCCAACCTCGGCCACCCAGAATGAAAGCATTGTGCTGGCGATAAGTTACTACACGATGCAGCCAACTTCACAATCCTTGTATATTGTGGGGCTGTTATCTCTTCCCCCTCTCTGTCCCTCTATCTCTCATTTCTCCATCTCTCATTCTCTCTCAGAATCTCTCTCTCTCTCTCTCTCTCTCTCTCTCTCTCTCTCTCTCTCTCTCTCTCTCTCCCTCTCTCTCCCACGCGCGCTACAAACACCACAAACCTGTTTTACAATGTAATAAAAAAAATGGGAAGCGTTTGCATGTTTCATGTATGATGCATTCAGTGATATGTATAAGCTGGTTTAAATAAAATTAAGTGTGCATGAGACATGGTAGATATGCTTGCAGACTACCTACAAATTAATGGGAAAGACATTAGACTTATTAAAAACATATATTGGAAACAACAAGCTGACATAAGGATTGATAATGAAGTAGGACAATATCAGTCTATTAAGAGAGGTGTGAGACAGGGATGTGTAATGTTTTCAGATCGTTTTTCCCTATACTATGAAATATTCTTCAACAAGTGAATCGATACAATTATCTCGGAAGTCATAACATCTGATGGGATATGCCTTTAAAAGATTAGAACAAGAATCCCCATGGCGAAAGTAGCCTATAGCAAGATCAAAAACATACTGACCAATAAAAAGATGTCAACAGAAACGAGAAAAAGAGTGTTGAGGTGCTTCTTAGAGCCTGTACTTTTATATGGATGTGAAACTTGGACAATGAGCAGTCAAGCTAAAAAATATCTGATGGCTGTAGAAATGTGGTTTCTGAGGAGAATGCAAAGAATTCCATGGACAGACAGAAAAAAAAAACAAATGACCAAGTACTACAGGAAACAAATGAAAATCGTAAACTGATTAGCGAAATTAAAGGTAGACAGTCATTTTTTTTGGAACATGTTATGAGAAGAAATGAATTGGAGAACTTGGTGACAAGATCGAAGGGAACAGACCAATGGGAAGACCGAGAAGTAAGTACCTGGATGGCTTGGCCACATGGCATGGTCGAGACAGGAACACGGAGCTGATCCACGACTCCAGCATGGCACATGATGGATGGTGCATGAGAAGAAAAGAAAGATGGAATGGAAGCATATGCAAGGGATGCGTATGTACATGCACTATGCCATAAATGTTATATTATCATAATTTTTTAAAATATAAAAACACTGGTCCATTCTAACATGAAGCTTTCCTAAATGAGGGTTTGGTGCGAAAGATTTATAAGAAGCAGGCAGAATGCAGGTTGCACTTAAGTTCCTGCCTAAAGTCAGTGCAGAAATTACCCTTGATTGAAGACAAATGAATGAGACACATTTCCCAAAGTCTACAAGACATCATTGGCATTAGATGATGTGTGGTTAAGATACTGAAACTGTTATAAACACACACACATACACACACACATACACACACACACACACGCACACACACACACACACACACGCACACACACACACACCCACCCACCCACCAACCCCCCCCCCCACACACACACAACCACACACACACACATACACACACACATACACATACACACACACACACATACACACATAGGTAGACACGAAGTAAGCCACGTTGGAGGACTAATTTATCACCGAACATCAACGTATGCTTTGGCAGTGATATGTGAATGTGTGTAGGGTTACACAACAAGTCAGTCACACACACACACACGCACGCACGCACGCACTCACGCGCGCACACACACACACAGGTAATTAAGTTTTTGCATTAGTAGACACACAACAAGTAAGACATACAGATCGACAGGTAGGTAGTTGTTGCATTAATAGACACACAACAAGTTAGACATACATATCGACAGTTAGGTAGTTGTTGCATTAATAGACACACAACAAGTTAGACATACAGATCGACAGGTAGGTAGTTGTTCATTAATAGACACACAACAAGTTAGACATACAGATCGACAGGTAGGTAGTTGTTGCATTAATAGACCATACAAATCGACAGGTAGGTAGTTGTTGCATTAATAGACACACAACAAGTTATACAAACAGATCGATGATAGGTAAGTTGTTGAATTAGTAGACACGCAACACGTTGGACATACAGGTCGACAGATAAGTAAATTGTTGCATTAGTAGACAGACAACAAGTCAGACATACAGGTCAACAGGTAGGTAAGGTGTTGCATTAGCAGACACAGGACAAGTCAGACATACAGGTCGACAGATAGGTAAGTTGTTGCATTAATAGACATACAGCAAGTTAGACATACAGGTCAACAGGTGGATAAGATGTTGCATCAGCAGGTACAGGACAAGTCAGACATACAGGTCGATAGATAGGTAAGTTGTTGCATTAATAGACATACAGCAAGTTAGACACACAGATCGACAGGTAGGTAAGTTATTGCATTAATAGACATACAGAACAGAAGGGAGTCTCTGTGGCGAAGAGGTCAAGCCGTTTGACTCGTGATCCGAAGGTTGTGGGTTCAATTCCGGGCCGCGTACTTCGGTTTACGAGTTAAATGTTTCGGAGACTCCTGTGGGTCGTCGCTAAAAGCTACGGAGTTCGTGCTTTCTGCGACGCTTTCTGTGCTGCGGAAAGAGACCGAGCCATATGGGATAAAACCCGGTGCAATGAAGTCGACCCTGTCGACTTTTAATCGACTGTTATAGACATACAGAAAGTTTGACCCACAGATCGACAGGTAGGTAGGTCGTTGCATTAGTAAACACACAACAAGTTACACAAACAGGTCGACATGAAAGTTGTTGCATTAGCAGACAAAACTAGAAACTAATTAAGTTAAAAGCAATAACTGGTGGCTAGTTGTGAGCGTTAAGACAGATGCCATCAACAGAGTACCGAACAGGAAGCCTCAAGAAGAAAAGCACATCATTGATTCCTGGATCTAAAATCCCATATGAGAAAATGAACACCGCTGAAGTCGGACACATGCACGAAGACATTGCCGAGACATCTTGCTGGCTCCAGTCTGACATTTAACCATGCCGCATTATTGGAATGGCCTCTTCACTGATAGGATTCAATTCTGGAGACGGATGACAACATCCATATACATTCATCAGTGTCGTCTGCTCAATATTACTTTCAAGGTTATTAACATTCTACATACTCTTCGACACATAAACCCACACTCATAAACCCCACTCTGTCTAAAATTGCAATATAGACGTAAACCTCTCAGAATCATCATGTGCCATGTCGACACGCGTGGGCGGTCATGAATCGACATCTCTCGTGTCGTGTCTGTTTTCTTGTCCTGACTATGCCCTGTGGCCAGGCTGTCTAGGCACTTGTCCTGATTTCGCTATGTGACCAGGCCATCCAGATGTTTAACTCCTCTTGTTATTTACACACGGATGGTGTTTTCGGTGGTCACTGTTTAAACAGCTATCTTCATATCGCTAAGAAAATATCGTGGCTGTTCATATGGTGATGTGATGTGTGTACAACTTGCTACACTATATGATGATGTTGTGTCTACAACTGATTATAATATATGGTGATGTGATGTTTACAACATTTTAGAATATATCATGATGTGGTGCGTACAACATGCTACAATATATGGTGATATGTTGTTTATCCCTTGCTACAATATATCATGTGTACACCTTGCTACAAAATATGGTAATGTGATGTGTACAGCTTGCTAGAAAATATGGTGATGTGATGTATACAAAATGGTACAATATATGCGATGTGATGTGTACAGCATGCTATAAAATATGGCGATGTGATGTGTATAACATGGTACAATATATGGTGATGTGACGTGTACAGCTTGATAGAACATATGGCGATGTGATGTTTACAGCTGGCTATAAAATATGATGATGCGATATGTACAGCTTGCTATAAAATATGGTGATGTGATGTGTACAATATGCTACAATATATGGTGATGTGATGTGTACATATTTCTGGAATATATGGGTGATGTTATGTGTACAACTTGTTAGAATATGAGGGTGATGTGTTCACCTGTCCAGAATATGAGGGTGATATTATGTATAAACGGGGAGATACTAGGACACGTAGTAAGTTTCTCCTATTTTGGACATGTAATAACAGATGACGGCAGAAATGAAATGAATAAAAAAGAAAAAACAGGAATGGGAAAATATGATGTTAACAGCATGAAATCAGTATTATCATCTAGTGAGATAAAAATCGCATTAAAAATAAGAATTGTCAATTGTTACGTATATTCAACATTATTGTATGGCGCGAAAGCCTGGACATTGAACAAGCAACTAGAAAGTTGAATAGATGCATTATCAAATAGATGTTAAAAAGACAGCACAGACAAGTCACTGAAATTGTTCTGGCGACTACATAAAAGCATGAGTAGGGTAGTCAAGAATAAAAGTATTCCTGACTTCCAAGGTGCTGACCTCATCTGGCAGAGGACTGACGAGAACAAGGGCAAAGCCTTCTTCGAACGCTATTTAGAGCAGAGCAACCAGACAGACATGAGAGACCGAAATCTTGCCAAGGAGGTCACCTCAGACAGGTGCAAGGCCCAGAACATTTCAGATGAAGACACAGTGACAGTGACAGAAATCAAGACTGAGCTTCGACGATAAAAAAAACAAAAACAGCGCTCCAGAGCGAGATGGCATACGATATGACGACATCAATAGGTGTACCGACAACGAGCTAGAGAAACTAGCAGACATGTACTACAACAGTATAGGGAGTCCTAGCATCAAGGAGGAGTGGTTACACAGCTATCTGATTCCCTTGCCGAAGCCTGGCAAAGACCACACAAACATTCAGGGATAACGAGTAATAACCATGCGGAATACAATAGGCAAGCTGCTGGAGACGTTAATTGCCAGAAAAAATATCAAGCCAGCTAAAGAGGCAAGGTAATTTCCCACCTACCCTTGGAGGGTACCGTCCAAAAAGAGAAACCTGGACCAATGCAGCAGTTTTGCCTATGATATCTACGAAGGTTTCCACTCAGGCTCTGAAACATTTGCCGCAGCGATTGATTTCGAGGACGCGTACAACAGAGTACCATTGGATGTTTTAATGCTTCAGCTTCTTGAACTCAATATAAGTCCTTTCCCCCTTAGTTGGATGGCTGCAGCCCTCTTCCAGCGGAAAGTAGTTTTTAGATATGGCAGTTGGACCTCGGAACCAACACCAATATATCCTGGCCTACCACAGGGATCACCATTATCTCCGGTACTGTTCAACGCCTACACTGTGAGAATCACCAGCGAGCAAATCATAGGACCGGGGAGGATATTGCCGTATGCAGACGATGTTTCAATGTATCGTCAGGGCAAGGATAGAGATCAGGTTGCTGTGGAACTACAAACCAAACTCAATCGCATAAACACTTGGTGTGTTGAAGCTGGGGCAATGGTAAACCAAACAAAGGCAACAGTGACATGGCTATTTGTGAATAACCATATTGTCAATACCCCAACGCCAACTGTAATTCCTGATTCAGAGAGACTGGAAAGAACGCATGCAATGAATTACCTAGGGATACGATTTGATCATAGCCTGGTTCCGAATGTTGCTATATGTAGCCGGGGCGCAGTGTTGGGGTGAGCGCCCAACTTTGCTTAAAAACCCCAATGGCTCGTGAATACATAACCTCTGCAGCAAAAGTCCAACTCCTGGTCTTCATGTGGCGGAATTGTTTTAACTAAACAGGAAAAGGGGCGACGACGAGTCACTGGCGCCGAGAAATAACCAGAAAGCTCTAGATGTGTATGCACGTACATGCATGCGCAGGCACGTGTGTGCGTGCCTACACACCTAAACTCGAGTAAGACCAGTCTGCTCTAGCAAAGGAAAGGTGCTGAAGACGGAGGCAATCAGCCAGGAGGCGCACCACAGAAATCAGGATGCCACGCAATTACGCGTAATGAAATATGTCGACTACTGCTAACTGTTACGGTGCTCGCCTTCTTTGGACGCCCAGGCAGGTGCAGCGCCGAGCCCTATGTCTCGAAAGGGTCCAACCACAACTACTGGAGGTCCTTCTCAGATGTCCTGTGGAGCCAGGGTACCTGAGAATAGAGCGTCTGGTCATACCAAACAAAGGCTAAAAATAATGCACTGGAATGTGGAGTGCGTGAGCAAAAAAAAAAAAAAACCAAAAAAAAAAAAAAGAAAACATTTTGGACCAAGAAAAAGTAAGCTTATGTTGCTTGCAAGAAGCTCACCTCAACGAAAATGTAGCCTTCAAAATCAGAGGCTACCAGTGTTACCGATCTGACAGAAAGGACAGACGAAAAGGTGGGATACTGACCCTTGTAAAAAAAAAAAAAATAACATCACTGCTTCTCAAATCGAAGTCTACATGGAAGGGGCTGAGTATCAGACACTTAAATTTAAGACAGGCAATACAGACCTGCATCTGATCAATTAATACTGTCCATGTGACCGCCCACAGGCTCTGGACACACTACCATTAACAGAAAAAATGATTGTGTGTGGCGATTTCAACAGCCACTCGCAGAGCTGGGGCTATGATCACATGGACAAGAGAGCAGAGAGACTGGAAGACTGGCGGGATGAGAATAGATTCATCTTGATTAACAAGCCGTCCGACCCACATACTTTCTACTCGAGATCATGGCACACTACAACTACACCTGACCTGGCTTTTCATTTACCAGACCTCGAGTGGAACATTACACGAATCGTTGGGAAACAACTTGGTGGCAGTGACCATCGACCAGTCTTTCTAACTGTAGAAAATGAGCTTTTAAGTGAAAGCAGCACACTCTAGAGTTGGAACTACAAGAGAGCAGACTGGGCAATGTACAAGCATCGCACCAGCATACTGGTTAGAAACCTGAACACTGAGAAAGACATAAATAAAGTAGTTGAAGAATTTGGGAAATGCATACTAAAGGCAGCGCGAGAAACAGTGCCAAGAGGAGCCCGTAAACAATACAAACCCTACTGGAGTAGTGAACTGGAACAGTTGCATAATGATGTGGAAGTGTGTAGAAAGCAAGCAGTGGCCACGCCGAGCCAAGAGCACCACAATAAATTCCAGCAAGCATATGCCAAATTTCAAAGGGCTAAGCTGCAGGCTAGACGGAAAAGCTGGCAGAAGAAAACGGAGTCTCTGAACTTTGAAAGAGACACAAGGAAATTGTGGAAGCTAATAAAACAACTTAACGATGAGGGCACAGGGAGAAACTCAAAAATTGCGCTACATAAAGATGGAAACATCTTAACAAGAAAGCAAGCAGCTGACCATTTTGCGGACTCATTCGCACAAGATAACAATATCTTAATTAGTCCAGAGAAACAACAAGAGATTCGAGAGAAACGGCAACATACAGGGTAGAAAGAAATAGTACATGAGGTTCTGGAGGCACACATCACAATCAGCGAACTGGAGCTAGCCATATCAAAACTGAAAATGAGAAAGTCACCAGGAGCTGATGGTATCTCCAATGAAATGATCAGGAACCTAGGAACAGAGGCCAAAGCAAAGCTGTTGTAGATCTTCAATAACAGCTGGACCTTAGGCAGTGTCCCACAAAGCTGGAGAGAAGCAATCATGATATCCCTTCTAAAAATCAGGGAAAGATAGTTCCATTGCTTCTAGCTACAGACCAATTAGCCTCACCAGCTGTCTCTGCAAAACACTGGAGCGCATCATCAATCACAGACTGCAGTGGTACATTGAAAGTAAAAACATCCTTGTGCCACAGCAGGCTGGCTTTAGGCAGTGCTACTCTACGGAAGATCAGACAACCTACCTCTCTCAAGAAATTGAGGATGCATTCAAAGAGAAGAAGCTGGTGCTTGCGGCATGGATAGATCTGAAGAAAGCCTTTGACAAAGTCTGTAAAGAAGGTCTGATGAAGAAACTGAGAAACTGCAAAGTCAATGGAAGAATGTACAAATGGGTGAAAGTATACTTGCACAACAGAAGAGCCCGAGTACAGATAGACGGACTAAAGAGCAAGAAAGTATTACTGCGTCACGGTGTTCCCCAGGGCGGAATCTTGTCCCCCACACTTTTTCTAATCTTCATCAATGATATTGTTGCTAATCTACCGCATGGAATTAAAGCGGCAATGTACGCTAACTTGAAACTCTGCAAAACCCTTCGGAGGAAAGCGTTGACCAAACTTGGTTGAACATCAAGAATACAATTCAATCTACCGCAGAAGAATGTCTCGGTGTGGTAACCACGCATAGAAAGAACAGATGGTTCAATCAAAAATGTGAAGAAGCAGTCATTAGGAAGAAGAATGCCAGACATGTATGGTTAAATGACATCAATAACATCCAAAAGGAAGAGCATTATAGAAATGAATGTAAAGAGGCTACAAAAATAGTCAGACAGCAGAAGCGAGAATATATGAGTAATATAATCAAAGATATGGAAACTAATCAACAGAAAAATGAATCCAGAAAATTTTTTAAAGAACTGAAGTCAATGAAACGAGGGCATCAACAAAACACATATGGTTTAAAAGACAAAAATGGGAATATGATAAATACCAATGAGGAAATGTGCAACACATGGAAAGAATATTTTATTGAATTACTAAATTGTGAAGCTCCAAGTAACATTTTCCCTCAGGAAGAGGTTCTAACATGCGAACCACAAATTGAAGAACCTACATTTGAAGAAATCCTATATGTAATCACACGACTTAAAAACAATAAGGCAACTGGGACTGATGGAATTGCTGCTGAATTTATAAAGGCAGGTGGCCATGCATTACATCTAAAGCTATACGAACTAATAATAAAAATCTGGAGGACAGAAGAATTACCCCATGACTGGAAAGAGTCATTATTGATACCTATCTTTAAGAAAGGAGACAAGTTCCAATGTGGAAATTATAGAGGAATATCACTACTGTCCACAAGCTATAAGATACTATCCGCAGTATTACTAAATAGACTAAAACCATATTCAGAAGACATATTAGGTGACTACCAGGCGGGTTTTAGACAAAACAGATCAACAATAGATCAGATATTTATCTTACGACAAATAGCCGAGAAACATTGGGAATATAAAAGAGATCTCCATAACATTTTTGTGGATTTTAAAAAGGCTTATGATAGTGTCCATAGGAATAGTCTATGGAATGCTATGCAGGAATTTGGAATACCAAGGAAGTTAATCAACATGACCAGACTATGCATGGAAGATACTTAAAATATAGTAACATATAAAGGCAGGAAATCAGACCCCTTCCAAATAACATCTGGCTTGAAACAGGGTGATGCACTATCGCCGCTACTCTTTAATCTGGCTCTAGAGAAAGTTGTAAGGAAGATAAAGGAGGAATGTGATAATGGAGGAACATCCAAGCTGCTTGGTTATGCAGATTATATAGATATTATAGGGCAAAGTGAACAAAAGACATTGGAAATATTGACTCACTTAAAGGAAAAAACCCAACAGATGGGGATGGTTATCAACCAAGATAAGACAGAATATATGGTAATTTCAAGAGAAGGAATGGCTAAAAACTCTGGCCACATACAAATAGATAATATGACCATTAAAAGAATGGAAACATACAAATACCTGGGTACAATCTTCAACTGCTCCAACATCATAAGGGAAGAAATACAAACTAGAATCAACTCTGGAAATAAGATATACTATGCACTACAACATCTACTAAAATCAAAGGCGCTATCTCGTAACACCAAAATCACAATATACAAAACACTGATCAGACCAGTTGTGCTGTATGGCTCTGAAACCTGGAGTACAACGAAAGGAGACGAAGCCTTGTTACAAACCTTTGAGAACAAAATTTTAAGACTCATATTTGGACCCATTAGGGATACACAAAGTGGAGAGTGGAAAAGAAGAAGTAACAAAGACATTTATGATCTGTTTAAGTCCCCGCTAATCACTGGTATCATGAAGGCTAATAGACTACAATGGCTGGGGCATATAGAAAGAATGGAAGATAATAGGGAAACAAAACTCGCTTACACTCAGGAAATAAATGACCGTAGACCCCGAGGTAGACCAAGAAGACGGTGGAGAGATAATACATGTACAGACCTACAAGCACTTGGAATCAACGACTGGCAAGAGAAGGTCCACCAGAGAGACAAATGGAGACGGATTGTATTTGCAGCAAAGAACCTCAATGGCTCGGAAAGCTGAAGAAGAAGAAGAAGAGATGTACGCCGATGACCTGGTTCTATGGAGCACAAATGAATATGCATCAGTGGCCACCAGATTGCTACAAAGAGCTGAAGATAAATTTGTTGCATGGATAAATAGAGGGTGTGTCAGCATAAACACTGACAAGTGCAGCACCACTCTATTTACCCTCTCTCCAAAACAATAGTCAGGGATCATCCAGATAAATGGAACACCCCTTAGAGAAGATAAAGAACCAACATACCTTGGAGTAACATTTGATGGCAGGCTGACATAGAGAAAGCACATCAACAAAGCAGCAGCAAAAGCCAGAAGTAAAATAGCCATCCTGAGAAAGCTAAGTGGGACCACATGGCGAGCCAGTGGAAAAAATACTTAGCAAAGTTTATCAACAGAGCATACGACTACACCTGGAATACGGGTCAACTACGTGGTGTTCGGCATCAAAAACCACACTACAAGAGCTGGACAAGGTGCAAAATCAAGCACTTACAGTCACCACAGGAGAGATGAGATCAACCCCTATAGTGGAGATTGAGAAGACGGGGAAGGCACAAGCACTGAGAGATCGCAGAGATACGGAGACGGTAATACAAGCAGAAAAGTTCCTCAGCTTGACAGGCCACCCTATGAAGAACAAATTTGAAAACCTAACTATAGGGCGGTTGAAAAGAAGTAGTTTTATCCATCAGGCCAAACGACTCTGCAGAGAAATCAACAATCTGCTCACAGTTGGTACCTCCCAAACAACTATTCCAGAGCGAACTCCATGGAAAGATGAACATAGACCATCATTACAAATCCATACAAAAGTAAGAGGAATATTTGACAAGGAAGGACAGAACAGTGTGCAGCGCAGAACAGCCTCTCTTAGCTTCCTTGATGAATAATACCCAAAGGACCTCTGGATCCGAGTCTATACAGATGGGTCAGCACAAAATGATGTTTGAAATGGAGGAGCGGGAGTGTACATATAATACCCAAATAATACTAGGGACACAGCCAGAGTACCGACAGGAAAGTACTGCCATAACTATGATGCTGAAATTGAGGCAATCAAGATAGCAACAGAGAAATTACTAAATACCAGCAATGGTACACAACCTGTGGTGCTATTGACAGATGCAAAATCAGTACTCGAGGCGCTCCTGTCTGGGAAATTGCCAGTACTAAGGACACTACTTTCTGAACGTAGCAGTCAGCAAAATGTCACCATACAGTGGATACCATCCCACTGTGGAGTACCCGGAAACGACAGAGCTGATCAATTGGCTAAGGAAGGAGCCAAAGAAGAACAACCTGATGTGCCCGTTACATACCACCAAAAGAAAAGAATGACCAAATCAGCCAGAAAGCCACCAAAACCCACTCAAGATGGCTACCACGTTATGTACAGACCACAACAAGTAATTATTCTGCGCCTCAGAACAGGACACAATTGATTACGCAACCACATGTATACAAACTTCAAGATTGGTGAAACAGCCATGTGTACATGTGGATTGGCTACGCAGACAGCAGAGCACATACTCCAAGACTGCCCAAAACATAACACATCTAGGCAAACTTTCTGGCCTAGAGAGACGACAGTGGAAGACAAACTCTATGGACCACTGTGTGAACTAAAAGAGACAGTTAAATTCATACAAGAGACAACATTGCAGTTATAGACATATTTCAAGCGAACGAAACAAGAAGAATCAAAGCCTAGATTATACTGAGCACGTAGGTCAGGTGATAACAAAGGCCAAGAGGGGTTTGGCTGTGATGCGAGTGATGGCGGCGGGAAACTGTGAGCAGCACCATCTATGTCTTCTTTACAAGGGTCTGATCCTTTCTGTTTTGGAGTATGCAATGGCGATCCTGACTCTCACTCACTCACTAACCAACCAACCAACCAACCAAACAACCAATCAATCAACCCACCAACCAACCAACGAACCAACCAACCAACCACCTACCTACCTACCTACCTACCTATCTACGTACCTAAACTAACTAACTAACTAACTAACTAACTAGCTAGCTAGCTAACTAACTAACTAACTAACTAACTAACTAACTAACTAACTAACTAACTAACTAACTAGCTAACTAACTAACTAACTAACTAACTAGCTAGCTAGTTAACTAACTAACCAACTAACTAGCTAGCTAGCTAGCTGGCTAACTAACTAACTAACTAACCAACTAACTAACTTACTAAGTAACTAACTATGGATGCCATGGAGATGTTGATATTCAAAAAATATGTCGTGTTTCATGGAAACAGAAACAATTAAATACAGAAATTCTAGAAAATCAGGAAATGAAAAGAGAGTTGATGAAAGAAATAAAAAAAGAGGCATGTGAAATGTTTCGGCCACGTTAAAATACATAACACTCTTCTAAAAACTATACTGGAGGGCAAGGTTGAGGGCAAGCGAGCAAGAGGTAGACAACGATACAAGTGTCGAGATAACATCAAGAGATGGACGAACATCAGTCTGGCAGATTGTAGAGTCAAGGAAGTGTTTGAGATCAATTGCAGTCAACCTTCATTGTGGAGACGGCACTTGATTGATTGATTGGTGTGGACTATGTGGCTTATGTTATGTGTACAACTGTATAGAATATGAGGGTGATGTAATGTGTACAATTTTCTAGAAGGTTCTAGGATGTGATGCATATTGAATTACCCAAAAACACCTGGTTGATTGATTGGTCTAGAATATGAGGGTTATGCTATGTGTACAACTGTATAAAATATGAGGGTGATGTAATGTGTACAACTTTCTAGAATGTAGGGTGATATGATGCATATTGAATTACCCAAAAACACCTGATTGATTGATTGGTCTAGAATATGAGGGTTATGTTATGTGTCCAACTTGTTAAAATATAGGGTGATGTGATGTGTACAACTTTCTAGAATATGTTGTGATGTGTAATGTGCACAACTTTCTAGAATGTGGGGTGATGCGATGCATAAAACCTTCTAGAATATGGGGTGATGTGATGCATATTGAATTTCCCTTAAAAAAAAAGACGCATGCTATACTTTTTAATAAACATATTTCGAATTAGTCACAGCACGACCGTTTGCTAAACTTAAACACGGACAGAATTGCGACAATGGCCTACCAAGTTTCTTTTCCACTAACATGTCATAATATCAGCCACATCTGACCAGGAAATGGCTAAAAAATGGCAGGCCCGGACTGACGCCGATCTGTGTGTAAATATAAGCTTGGGCCTGGTCGATGCCTGGCGCCTCATGTGTTTGCTAAACAGAGACAATGCTGATGGAATTAGTCGTTGATGAAAGCCGACAAACAGGAGATAATTGCGCAGTGCACGCAGCCAGCCTGCCCACGATGTTTTCCTTTAGTGCAGTAAGTACTTGAGATGTGACCCTCATGTTAGCGCTGTCAACGTAATTACACACGGCTATAACAGCAACTCTAGCCATGGTAACTGCACATTTGAAGGCGACACTGTACAACAACATGTCTTCTCTGGGTGTCTCCCACGAACAGGCAATAGTGATCACGACGCTTTAATCCCCTAGCAAACACTAATATTACATTAATTTGGTATTGTCCGTTCTGAAATTCAGTAGTCAGTATTCAGAATGCC
The DNA here is from genome assembly GCA_963921405.1 of Cepaea hortensis. Taxonomy (NCBI): domain Eukaryota; kingdom Metazoa; phylum Mollusca; class Gastropoda; order Stylommatophora; family Helicidae; genus Cepaea; species Cepaea hortensis. Next base: position 45,861,840 of record OY992879.1, read on the forward strand.
TCATAGTTGTGTTTATAGAGACATTCTGGATGGGAGAGAGATGTGGTCAATGTGAAGCCGGACGCCGTTAGTTCCCAGGAGGTTTTGGCTGGGTCGACCTGGGAGCCCAGGCTATTGTGAATAGAGGATCATGATCGATGGGGATTCGATCCCATGAGCCCCGGACCAGCGGGCAAGTACAACATTTGTTCTGGCACTAATTGTTGATGCAAATACTATTGTACAATTCCAGTACTTTATGCAATGCCCAATGGAATAAACGGCGAACCCTTTCTTGGTTCGTAAAGATAATCGCAATAATAGAAGTAATAATGGTACCCCGATTGGACACGTGGATATCAGAACCAATGAATATGTGTCCTGACATACCACAGGGCTTTCCATTATCGCCGGGGCTGTTGAACATATATACATACAGCAAGACCCGCCAAAACACAACCCTCTGGGGAAGGTGAACGCTGGTGACGATGTCCTTCATCTGACTGGTTCACACAGACGAGATATGTGCACAGACATGCAACACCTTTTGGGAGAAGTTAGAAGAGTGCTGAAGTTACATTGAGAAAAGCATCAGCGCAGCCAGATGGGGTTCCATGCGTGCGTTCGACGTTCGCTAATGGAGGGAGAGAGTGGTCGCTGAATCCCTTACTTCAGCATCAGCTCATGGAGAATGTAAGATGGAGAAAGAGAGAGAGTAAGAGCTCTATTCCATTCGGCCACGCTGGCCTCATCCTGGGGTGTTGTAAAGACCGAATCTTTAACCAATGGATCAATCAATCGAAGTATATGAAACCGAAATCACAATGTGGTCTCAGAAATTGACGAGTGACGAAATGTGGTTCCCTTATTTCGAAATTGCAAAAGACATGTGGAGGGAGAGGGGGGAAGGGAGGGGAGAGATGAGAAGGAGAAGTGAGAGAGACAGAGGGCAGACATGGGGCGGCAAGTTAGGATACCGCTGGTTTTTCGATAAGTCGATTATGGTAAGCCGCGGGGGATTTCTCAATTGAGTGCCGGATTATAGCATTTAATGAGGACTGGAGGCGGGAACGAGGCAGAGATGGAAACGAGACGTGGCCCTGTATGCAATGGTTAAGTTAGTCAGTGGTCAGATGAGAAATAATTACTGGCAACTGTGTAGACACAGAACAGAAGAAGAACGACAGTAAGAATAAGAAAATAATGAAAATAGAAGAGAAACGGTGGTGAAGGGGGAGATATAAGCATAGGTAGAAAAGTTAGTTGCATATCCTTTACAGGACGCAGCAGTCAACAGTAGTTTGCCATTGCTTTCTAAACGACCGGCTATCATAACATTCGAGGGAAAACAACGCAAGGCAGTATGCTTCCACAGCGCTCGCAGCTATGTTTCGAATGCGGTATGCCAGATTGTGATGGTGGAAATGACCACGTGTTCACATGCACCCACTGTGAACGAACATTTACAGCGCGAATTGGCCTTATCAGTCACATTCGCTACCGCCACAGGTAAAAGTTATTATGCCTTTTTAAAGCACAAACTATCGTCTGTCAAGACGGCAAGGTGCCAATGTAATGCCAGATTAAGATTTGTGTGTGTAACCCCTACGCCACAGAACAGGCATGCATATGTAGAAAGAAAGGAAAAATAAGAAGATGACCGTGACATCAACACATGTTGAAATAGAAGAAAGACAGAAAGGAGGAAGTCATCAGTCATACAGACTGCCTCCATATCAAGTGCCATGTTAGAGATACATGTACAGACTTAAATGGTCTACAAAACTGCAGCTGTGACTGTATAGGTCAACATACTGTTTTTTCCCCACCATATAGAATGGAAGCGGTAGTCACTAGAAAACCAGCAGCCACACATTACTGCATTAAAAATCGAGAGGATCGACTTCATTGCCCCGGGGTTTATCCCATTTGGCTCGGTCCCTGTCGGCAGAGCGGCCCGCTGAAAGCATTTCACTAAGCACGAACACTGTAGCTACACAAATGTGGGACCAGCAATATATGCTACCTGGGCATGGCAGTGTCGTCTGCTGCTTTCTTCAAATACCAGCTTGTGTGACGAAGATGATGGTGCACCCGAGGTCTGACCACAATGTGGCGTGTAGGCTCGCTTCTCTTGACCTCATTCCCATTCTCAGTGTGATACAGTGTCTTATCAGTGCTCTTGAGTTCTCTCTGGAGATCCTCGCGTGCAAGCAGAAGTCTCTAGGACTTGTTCGGTGAAGTTGCGCTCAGAGTCCACCGTCATCTGTTCGAGTCTAAACATGCTGCTCTGCTGGTTCCAGTCGACAAGTTAATGCCTCCGAATTGGCTACATGCTGTGGTACCTCCATGTTGTATGGAATATATTACATGTGTTTTCAGTGTTGTGGTTTCTTCATATCGGTCAAGAGTCGAAATTTGTTCTTGACCAATTACACTGCACCTTGCCGTCTTGAAAGACGATTGTTTCCTACACTGTACTTAAAAAAAAAGAAAAAAGAAAGGCATAATTACAACTTTTGGCGGCAGCGAATGTGACTGATCAGACCAATTTGCGCAGAAAATGTTCGTCCATAACGGATTCATCATATAGATAAAAGGGCGCACAAAAGAAATGTTTACTCGTGACTATCCTTGAAAGTAATATACTTGCTATACTTTGTTGACTAGCAGCAATGTTAGAATCACGTATCTCAGTTACAGCTACACTATAACACTAAGGTCTCCACAGTTGAAGAAGCACAACACCCGACGGCAGTAACCACAACATTAATTGCTGCCGTTGCAACACGACGCATACAACAACTGATGACTCTGGTTACATCTCTCTACCGAACACCCAGCCTCCTGCCCACAGACGCATCTATTATTGATTGTTGATTGTAAGCACTGCCAGTTCAAAGGCTCTATACATTTCATTATCTTTGTTGCCATTTACAAAATCAAAGCTGCAGCCATGTAATCAAGAAACAATTCAGTAATCGAGAACGCTGTGTTTAACATAATGAGGGGAAAGCAGTCTCGGTAATGTAGTTTTCAAAGTGGAAAACTAATAGGGAGGGAGGGAAGGCAAAGGTCACGCGACTTAAGAAAATGCTACATGATTGTACTGTAGACCCTCTTCTAGCCTACTGAAACCAAAGATCTACTACACGAGCTGAAGTGATCGTATGTCTCAATGGAGAGGCATGCACGAAGGAGCCAGCTGCCATCCGAACCTCTGATGACAACAGGAGTATGCCATGGTATACTACGTACAAGTACAGGTGCTGCAGATGGCAAGACGATGGCTGCTTGCTCCCTACATGGCTCTACCATGACTACAAACTGCTGGAGAGAGATTCCAGATAATACACACTGTTGGAGAGAGATTCCAGATACTACACACTGTTGGAGAGAGATTCCAGATACTACACACTGTTGGAGAGAGATTCCAGATATTACACACTGTTGGAGAGAGATTCCAGATACTACACACTGCTGGAGAGAGATTCCAGATATTACACACTGTTCGAGAGAGATTCCATAGACTACACACTGTTGGAGACAGATTCCAGATATTACACACTGTTGGAGAGAGATTCCAGATACTACACACTGTTGGAGAGAGATTCCAGATATTACACACTGTTGGAGAGAGATTCCAGATACTACACACTGTTGGAGAGAGATTCCAGATATTACACACTGTTGGAGAGAGATTCCAGATACTACACACTGTTGGAGAGAGATTCCAGATACTACACACTGTTTAAGAGAGATTCCAGATACTACACACTGTTGGAGAGAGATTCCAGATACTACACACTGTTGAAGAGAGATTCCTGATACTACACACTGTTGGAGAGAGATTCCAGATACTACACACTGTTGAAGAGAGATTCCAGATACTACACACTTTTGGAGAGAGATTCCAGATACTACACACTGTTGGAGAGAGATTCCAGATACTACACACTGTTGGAGAGAGATTCCAGATACTACACACTGTTGAAGAGAGATTCCAGATACTACACACTGTTGGAGAGAGATTCCAGATACTACACACTGTTGAAGAGAGATTCCTGATACTACACACTGTTGGAGAGAGATTCCAGATACTACACACTGTTGAAGAGAGATTCCAGATACTACACACTGTTGGAGAGAGATTCCAGATACTACACACTGTTGGAGAGAGATTCCAGATACTACACACTGTTGGAGAGAGATTCCAGATACTACACACTGTTGAAGAGAGATTCCTGATGCTACACACTGTTGGATAGATATTCCAGATAGTATACACTGTTGGAGAGAGATTCCTGATACAACACACTGTGGATAGAAACTCTAGATACTACACTGTTGGAGAGAGATTCCAGATACTACACACTGTTGGAGAGAGATTCCAGATACTACACACTGTTGGAGAGAGATTCCAGATACTACATACTGTTGGAGAGAGATTCCAGATACTACACACTGTTGGAGAGAGATTCCAGATACTACAAACTGTTGGAGTGAGATTCCTGATACTACACACTGTTGGAGAGAGATTCCAGATACTACACACTGTTGTGAGAGATAAAAGACTTGCCTGCTTGTAGACAGACCTACTCCGCATACCCCATGTGACATATCGCAGGAATTATACCTCTCTCTCTCTCTCTCTCTCTCTCTCTCTCTCTCTCTCGCTCTCTCTCTCTCCCTCTCTCTCTCTCTCTATCTCTCTCACTCTCCTCATATATACCTTGCACATGTGTATGTACACTATTGTATGAATGTCTGCTGAGTGGTGTAGATGTATGTATATGCGCTCACACGTATCAGTCCACCCAGACTTTAGGACTCGCCTCACAATAACATAAAGGAGTACATAATGTGAGTTTGTTATTATCACCACCATACTTGGGTTCACACTACTTTGCTCTTTAATATTCGTCCAATAGGGCCAACCCATTCACTGGCACCCACTTATGCTTTGTAAGTACATCCACTGGGTTTGCTCAGATTCCATTCTCAGACAACTATCTCAGGTTTCCGACCTACCTTCCTGCCTCGCTCCCCCCCCCCCCCCCCCCCCAATCTATCAATGTACCACTTCCACTCAAGTACCTAGGATGCTCAGTGAACCGTTACATCCACCACCCCGACATCATCCTACATCCCACTCCCTCGGTTGGGTATAAAAGAAGACAACAGGGACATTCGGGGCAATACACAGCTCGGAATTCTGAGGTAAGTGGGAAAATTTTTTTTTCCAATTTTCATTTTCTTTTCATTGCTTTCATTTTTTTCATCTTTCTTATTCTTCTCGTCCTGTTGTCACGTCTTAATGTAGTCGCAGGAGATCTTCTCCGTGACTATATGTTGTGTTTTGTGTATGTGTTTGTTTGCTGATGAAGGCTAATCTTCGTAACGTCCTGTATGTGTCGTAATTCTGTTATGGAAAGCTGCACTACTTTGTGTCATTTTATATTGTTTACTACTTTGTGTCATTTTATATTGTTTAATAGATACAAGACACACGCACGAGCGCGCGAATATTGACTGATATAAGATGCACCACTTGGAAAAACAAAACAAAAAAGATTCTAAACATTAACCGCAGAATGTGGCAGTCAAAGCTAAAAGTGATTGGTTCCCACATCTGTCACTGGTGTCACTAAAGCTCACTGTCGGCATCTTCTCTTCCTCCCCACCCCACCTTTTCAATCCCTCACCCACCATGTCAACTGTTGATTGTGTAGGGAGATGCACGATTGCGCCGATGCCCATCAGCGAGGGCCCAGTGCTCTCCTTTATCTGTCGATCTATCTGCACATGTTCTGTGGATAACTAGCTGGTATGATAATCGAGTTCAGTTAAACCAAGAGCCGAGATGACAGCACTGCGGACATTCCTAAACACGCTGTGTCCCCTATTTCAACAACCAGCGGAGAGTCCGAACACTAATGGTACCAACTGCAGCCTGATCATGTATCAATCTGGCCTTTTCTTCGAGTTCTGAATGTCTGCCAGATCCCCTGGTCACTCCCATCTGTTCTTCTTCCACACTATTCACATGATCAGTCATGACTACATCTGCTAAATCGTGCACTAATCCCCCCCCCCCCCACCCCAGCGTCCTTTTCCCCATAGCGGTGCAGACCCAGCCAATATGTCCCCCTGCTCGTTTCACACAACACCAGAATGTTCTGAGAAAAGATCCAACGGATGCTCACTATCTTTGATTTATTGTTTAATTAATGCATGCCACTCAGATACCTGGCTGGCTGAGCTAAACTGTGATGCTTACATTACTGACACGAGTAAGCTAAACTATGTTTCTTAAATAATCGGCCTGACTGAGCTAGATAAACCGCGTTAAATACATTGCTGGGCTAGCTTAGCTAAACTATACTGGCTACATAATTTGGGCTGGCTTTGCTAAACTATGCTGGCTACTAACCTGAGCTGGCTTAGCTAAACTATGCTGGCTACTAACCTGACCTGGCTTAGCTAATCTATGCTGGCAATATACTAGGGCTGGCTTAGCTAAACTATGCTGGCTACATTGCTGGGCTGGCTTAGCTAAACTATGCTGGCTACATAATTTGGGCTGGCTTAGCTAAACTATGCTGGCTACATACCTGGGCTGGCTTAGCTAAACTATGCTGGCTACATACCTGGGCTGGCTTAGCTAAACTATGCTGGTTACATACCTGGGCTGGCTTAGCTAAACTATGCTGGTTACATACCTGGGCTGGCTTAGCTAAACTATGCTGGCTACATACCTGGGCTGGCTTAGCTAAACTATGCTGGCTACACACCTGAGCTGGCTTAGCTAAACTATGCTGGCTACATACCTGGGCTGGCTTAGCTAAACTATGCTGGTTACATACCTGGGCTGGCTTAGCTAAATTATGCTGGCTACATACCTGGGCTGGCTTAGCTAAACTATGCTGGCTACACACCTGGGCTGGCTTAGCTAAACTATGCTGGCTACACACCTGAGCTGGCTTAGCTAAACTATGCTGGCTAAATACCTGAGCTGGCTTAGCTAAACTATGCTGGCTACATACCTGGGCTGGCTTAGTTAGACCGTTGGACAAGATAACTGGGCTAGCAGAGCCACACGGCGCTGCTTACAAAACCCGCATAGAGACTACCTGGTTGGTATGTATGATATCTACTGTAGAGAATCACCCCCAGCCCAACAGATTGACAGTGCAAAAATAGACGGATTCCTGGGTGAAGATGGGATGACATTTCCCTTCAGCTACCAGTGTGGCAAAGGTTAGCAGAGGACTGGAATCAATATTTGTAGGGGGAGGGAGGGAGAGACGGAGAGTGAGATCATTATGTGTGAGTGTGTGTGTGTGTGTGTGTGTGTGTGTGTGTATACGTGAGTGTGTGTGTTTGATACAGAGAGACAAACAGATAAATAGAGAGAAATAGAGACTGAGAGGGACAGACATATACACAGATAGAGGGAGGCATACGGACACACACAGAGAGAGAGAGAGAGAGAGAGAGAGAGAGAGAGAGAGAGAGAGAGAGAGAGAGAGAGAGAGAGAGAGAGAGAGAGGAAGTCGATCAATATTCTAATACGTTCAAGTCAATCACAGCAGGTATGAATATGATCGTGCTTGGAAGTATGAATTACATGCACGCTGACGTGGGAAAGAAACGCAGGAAGAATTTGGACTTAAATGAGATTAACATTGGCGCGTTTACATAACGCGCTAAACATCAACAATTTTGTTTAACAGTTGCATATCCCTTACAGGACATTGCATTCAACACCCGCATTTTCCAGCTGCTGTTGATGTTCTTGGCAAGATTACGCTCAGTAGTTTGCCATTGCTTTCTGAGCGACCGGCTCACATACCTCGGTAAGTAACCAACGCGACGCGATCCGCTACCCAATCTCGCGCACCTGTGTTCCCCACGCGGATATATGGGATTACGGAGAAAGTCGTTAAACCCTTCGCCTGGGAGGTTGGCAAACATCAACACTACGACAACAAAATCCCAAGTCAATGTTTAAGGTGGAGATCAGAAAACAAAGTGTGTAATACAGCAGCGGATATCCACAGCGGTGGAGTGATACAATACAGCAACATAACATTACCCTCCACAGATAACAGGTGGCAGCGCAATAACGGGCTTGTGGTCACTTGTGTCGTTTCACCCGTCGGCAGCTCGACGACAACCAAGCAGCGGCTCAGTTGGCACAAGAATATGTGATTTAGAGAGCGAATTTATTGCGTTATCTTTGTCTATTAGCTTTGGTATGATTTTGTTAATATTACTGTTGTCTTTTCATTAGATGTATTACTATGTACTCTCTCTCTCTCTCTCTCTCTCTCTCTCTCTCTCTCTCTCTCTCTCTCTCTCTCTCTCTCTCTCTCTCTCTCTCTCTCTCTAGTCTGTATGTGTGCAACTTGTTGACTGTATCCTGATATAGTATATTCATACTGACGGCTGGAGATTGATTGATTGATGATTGATTGATTTAGGAACAGACATCACAGCATTCTGAGCATTGGCTATGAACCCCCAGCCACTTCTATCACCTCTTGACACCGAACCATCTGTGTAGATAATCACATCACTCGAGTGAGCATTGTCCTGAATTAGTTGCTGGATTTCCACTTCCGTGGCCCCTGCTGGCAACTCCCTGAACTCCCGGCTCAATGTGATTATAACTTTGCACAAGTCGGAATGCTCCGCTGGCACTCTGACCCACTCCTCTCCACGCCTAATGTTCTCCAAGGGGCACACATGTCTGATCGTATCCTCCGCCTGAGCCATCCATGATTTCCCTCTTATCAGTCGCTGACCCTTAACTGCGTCCAGTGCCTCATGCAGTGGGGTCTGTGTCTGCAGCTACTCTGAGGTATGCCTTCGCCTGCATCTCCTTGAGCCTACCTGCAACAGACGGCAAACCAAGGATGTAACGCATACACACTACTGGGGTGTCTCTGGTGCATCCAGTAATGACCAGCATAGCTTCGTTCTGTATGCGCTCTAATTTCACCAGCTGACTCTTTGAGTCAGTGAACAGTCCTAGTCCATAATCAATCACTGAGAGGATCAAGTGCTGGTATAGTGTGAAAAGCATTCTCTGCTCTGTGTCCATTGCAGCCATAGCTTTAATTGCATTGAGTCCCTTTTGAGACCTTGTCACAACCGTCTCCACATGGTCCTTGAATGACAGGCTCCTGTCAAATGTGATTCCCAGATACTACAGTTTGTTCTCTCTGTTGACGCTTCTACCATCTATCGCGAGGCTTGGGACATCAGCTCTCGCAATCCTATTGTCCAGAGAGCACCACAAAACAGCAGCCTTTTCCGGGTGGTTGACAGCACTCAATTCAGTGCACTTTTCAATCTATTTGTCTACTGTCGCCTGTAGCTCCTGGGCTATTTGCTCCCTATCTCTCCACTGACTATATGCAAGAATATCATCTGCAAATGTTAGTATCCGTCGAAACCCTGGTGCTTCTAGGTCTGGAGATGAACACACAGCTGATATAGTATATTCATACTGACGTCTCGAGGTGAACACACATTTGATATGGTATATTAATACTGACGTGTGGAAGTGAACACGCAGCTGATATACTATATTCATACTGACGTCTCGAGGTGAACACTCAGCTGATATAGTATATACACACTGACTCTAGGAGTGAACACACTTCTGATATAGTATATTCATACTGACGTCTTGGGGTGAACACACATCTGATATAGTATATTCATACTGACGTCTGGGGGTGAACACACATCTGATATAGTATATTCATACTGACGTCTGGGGGTGAACACACATCTGATATAGTATATTAATACTGACGTCTGGGGGTGAACACACGTCTGATATAGTATATTCATACTGACGTCTGGGGGTGAACACACATCTGATATAGTATATTCATAATGACGTCTGTGGGTGAGCACACGTCTGATACAGTATATTCATAATGACGTCTTGGGGTGAACGTAGAAGAAGTATATTAGTGTGGTGTTGACAGCATGGAGCTTGTAATGAGTCGGTAATTTGAAGAATGTGAAGTTATTTCCTCCTGTGCCGGCTAGATATATCTGCGTGATGAAACTAGCAAGAGGCAGGTAACAAGGACTAAGTAGGTGAGAGAGATAAAGAGCGGGTTTTGAGCCGTTGGGGAACACGTAGGCAAAGAGATTATGCTGAAAATAAAATAAACCAGAAATTGTTAAACATGGAATGCATTCAACACAATAAGATATACTGTAGTTTGTGATATATTTGTTTAGCGAGTGAAAGGCGGAATAACACGAGGTAATATTGTCGGATATCACTTAGAGAGAATAGGCCTTGTGTCGTGGAGAAGTGAGAGACAGAGGCAGAGAGAGAGAGAGAGAGAGAGACAGAGAGAGAGAGAGATACAGAGAGAGACACAGAGAGAGAGACACAGAGAGAGAGAGAGAGAGAGAGAGAGAGAGAAAGTGACAGAGTGCGAGTGTGTGAGAACAAGTTTGAAAGAATGAGACAGTGAGAGACAGTGTGGGAGAGAGAGAGAGAGAGAGAGAGAGAGAGAGAGAGTGAGGGACAGTGAGAGAGAGAATGAGAAAGAGTGAGATAGTGTATGAGAGTTTGTGTGAGAGTGCGCGAGAGCTTTGAGAGAGAGAGAGAGAGAGAGAGAGAGAGAGAGAGAGAGAGAGAGAGTAAGAAACAGTGTGTGAGAGAGTAAGAGTATGTGAGAGCGAGAGTGACAGGGAAAGTGAAAAAGAGAATAAGAGAGTGAGAGAATTAAAGAGAGAGTGAGAGAAAGTGAGACAGAGTGAGAGAGAGAGAGTGAGATATAGAGAATAGAAGATAGTGAGAGAGGGTGTATGAGACATAAAGAGTAAGAGAGAGAGAGTAAGCGAGAGAGTAAGGGTCAGAGATAGAGAAAAAGATAGATAGATAGATAGATAGAGAGAGAGAGAGAGAGAGAGAGAGAGAGAGAGAGAGAGAGAGAGAGAGAGAGAGAGAGAATGAGAGAGAGTGAGAGAAAAAGATGGAGAGAGACTGGCCGCTCTGTTTCGTGCACTCACTCACACGTCACATTAGAACACTACTGCATATTGTCCGTTCGGTAAGGTCATCGAGGTGGAGGCAGCCACATTAAATAGATACCAAAAACGTCCATGAGACACGTCCATGTTTTCCGCCTGACACGCTCTTGATGTGTGCAAGATGAGGTCACCCAGTCAGTCAGGACTATAACATATCCGGAACCCTAAAGCACACTAGTCAACGCGCTCATCCAGTATTGCTATTTCTATTGCGTGCATATTTTCATATGCTAGCAATAATGTTCGTGATACAGCCCCCCCACACCCCCCCCCCCCCAATCCCCCTGGGAGACACCATGATCCAACACTCACCATCACCTTTTCTAGACTGTTTGTCCCTGGACTTTTGCCTGAGCTTATTTGTTCTCCATGCCACTGCTGATCCATCGGTGCAGATGTGCAATGTTACGTCTAGCACCTCCTTTTGTTACTTCATCAAATGCCTTTGCTGAATCTACCCAGATCGCTGCGTGCTTTGTCTCTCGAAAAGTATCCTCTATGTCAGTGGTTCTCAGCCTTTTTCTTTTTTTGCCCATGCACCCCTTCACCATATGTTCAGAATATCATTCCCTCTTTTCGTTTTTCCTCCCTATAAATCCCCCCCCCCACTCACACACAGTACACGTACAAATGGAAGCTAAATATAATAACACATACCAGAACAAGTCTAGACTTCTACATAAAACATGATTTGCGGATTTACTTACATTATAAAACAAATTTCAGAAGAGCAAGAAGTACAGAACCGTAAAGTATGGTGGGAAAAACAATATCAAGTCATCGGTTCTTGTATTAACGCGATCTTGAAATAATCTTAATTCCCCCCCCCCCCACCCTTGGAAACTCTAAAATTCCCCCCTCGTAAGGGGGGTGGGGGGGGGGGGAGGGAAAATTCCCCACCTTTTGAGAACCACTACTCTATGTCCTAAGTTATATGTTATTTAATTTCATGAGATGGTTACTTGGTGAATCCTGCTTGTTTTGTTGAAGCTCAGATGCGATGTTTTTCCAGATGTCACATTAACCTGCTACTGATAATGCCTCCATTAGCTTCCCTACACTGTCTGTAGTCTGTTGTATATCAACACGTTATTAACGTAATGACATTCCGCAACGACGTCCTGAGAATATAATTACAGGACAGAGAGAAAAATAAAAACACGTTACAACAAGAAGAAAAATAAAATAACTGTTACTCTGCCGGGAGGAAAGGAAAGCCAATGTACTGGCGGGTAATCAAACACACGGCACGATATATAACACAGTACCGAGAGACAGAACAACACAATATTGAAGGTAGAAGAAGAGAGAAAGAAAGAATGGGGGAAACGCGACAGACAGATAGACAAACAGGCAGCGGTAATATGTCAAACGCCCTGCTTCACATAGCCCTGCCCACACAGAACGGTGTCAGACTGACAGGACAGCAGCCTCACGTGGACAACCCACGCATCAGATGTAGGACAGTCAACATCAGTCTTGGGAAACACTATCCATAATAGATGACCGACTCCTGAATCATGGATGGCGTGGCAAGCGATGTCACGAGTCGCCAGACACTGATTTCATGTGATGCTGGACGAAAGAGCATCTGAGAGTAGTAGGGATACAATGAGCATACATACCAATCAACATTAGCTGTGCGTGAGAGAGCACCCCCGATACTGCCCAGCGTGTAGTGACGGCGGTTCTCTTACACCAGTATAGGTCAGCTCATGATGTCCCGCTGTCTCATGGAGTCACTGGGTGGCTTTGCATCACTTTCATGGGACACGGATATCTAAACAATTGCTCAGTCTCCTGTTCGGTTTACGTGTGTAGTTTTCTCAGACTCCTGGAGGTCGTCGTTGGAGCCACAGAGTTCGTGCTTTCTGCGACGCTTTCAGTCAGCCGCCCACGGAAAGAGACCGAGCCATCGGGGATAACACCCGGTGTAATGAAGTCGTTCGTCTTGCCTTTTAAACCATGTTTGGTGTGCCTATAAGACGCATGCGCAAATCTACAAGTGAAGGGTGTATGTAGTTAGAAGGCTTCATGTTTGACGTCTGTGAAGGCTTGGTGTGTGCAAGAAGTGGACGGCCAACAAACAATATAGTCATACCGCTGTTCTCGTGTCGTCCAAGAATGTTTCATGACTGAGATGCATACAGTTGAGGACAGCAATTGCGATACTGACTGGTATGCTGGTATATATGGATAATGAACCAATTCCGCCAGAGACATCCCTGTAGAGCCCCGTGGCAAACCCATGCAGAGCCCCGTGGTTCCCGCAGAGTTTCATTACACAGGGGCATTATAGTTATACTTGTCTCTTTTAAACTACTGAGCGTAATCTTGCCAAGAAATCAACAATCAGCTGAAATATATACTGATGTTGACAGCGATGTCCTGTAAAGCAGTGGTTCTCAACCTTTTTTGTCCCATGCCCCCCTTCACCATATTTTCAGAACGTCCCCCCCTCCCGCCCCACCCTTTCGTATTTCATATCTAAAAATTTGGCCCGTGGCCCCCTCCCCCCTTCACTATATTTTCAGAACGTCATTCCCTCCTTTCGTATTTCCTACCTAAAAATCCTGCCCCCGCCCCTACACAGTATATGCAATAATGGAAGCTAAATTTAATAGCACATACTAAAACAAGTCTAGATGTCCACATAAAACGTGATTTGTGGGTCTACTTACTTTATAAAATGAATTTTAGAAGGGTGAGACATACGGAACCGTAAAGTATGTAGGGAAAAACAATATCAAGTAATCGGTTCTTGTATTAACGCGATCTTGAAATAATCTTAATTTCCCCCCCCCCCCCCCCGGAAACCTTAAAATTCCTCCTAGGGGGGAAGTCCCCACCGGTTGAGAACCACTGTTGTAAAGGATATCAGAACAAAAAAAAAAAAAAAACTCACCAATTTACACGACAACAGACAGCGGCGTACATTTAAGTGCTGCAACCAGTAGATACAACGGGTGTGTGAATTATTCAATCGGGACTGCGGCGCTTGTTTGTAATTATTTGATTGAGATGCCGACACAAATTAGATTCTCGGTGTCGGTGACAGAGCTGGAAAACGTATGTCGTAAAATCTGTGTGTTCTCGGTTGGTGACCAGTTACTAAAAGCACACATTTTTCTTTGTACCGCTGGAGCATTCAGCCGGGGTTGATGCTGAGCTTCTGTTAGCGCAACTTCTATTTACAACTTCACTCTATCTCTTTACTTTCATTTTTTTTTAAAGTTTTAACGTGCTTTTTTATGCCTGAAGGCATAAACGTGTTCTCTTAAAACTGCCCATGTGAAATTATAGAGAGGGTTCTTAAAATACAACTGGAATCAACAACTAGCAAAAAAACAAATTAAAAAAAAAAAAAACCAACAGAAACTAACTAAAGGATTACTGTCTCATCAATATTTGTTAGTTCACAGACCATGACATAACATACGTTTCTATTCAATGTGTAGCATCGTGATCACACACTGAACTCGTGTACACACCCACTGTATCATGTCATGACATTCCCCCTTGGTGTCGGAAGCATTGATCGGTTTGAAAGACAACACAATCATCATCAACATCGTGTGCCATGCCGCAAAGCGTGTGCGGCCATGGTCCGCCATGTCACATGAACCAGGCTTGGATCAGGTCTGCACGCCGGCTCCGACAATGTTATGTGGCAATACAGTCTAGGTCTCTTTCCCTTCTCCTAGATTTCGTCACATTAACGGTGCCAGTTATCAGTCAGTGTCAAAGTGTATCTCTCCACACAATGTGCCAGAAAATCGTAATGATCTACGTGTAATTCCTCTACTTATAATCTGACGTCTACCCTTTGTTTCCTGAAGGATTGTTCTATTGTCTGTTAGGGGAACTCCCTGAAACCACTGCCATCAAAAACACCTCATTCCGAATGCCCATTGTCTGTGTCTCAGGTGGCACTCCCTGTAACCACTGCCATCTGCACCATATTGCACCTCAGTCTGCCTGCCCATTGTCTGTGTCTCACTTGCACACAGTAGTACAGAATCCATATAGCCCTTTAACTTGGGGATTCTCCTTAGACAATCCATTGTTGACTGTTCTATCCATCCTGCCACAGGCCACCCCTGCAAGGGTGACCCCGCTCCAATCTTTACACGGTTTTATCTACCAGATGTCATGACTGTTCCAAGATACCTGCACCGACACATATATATATATATATATACCCATAAGAAAATGCAGATGGAATAAGTCAACATTCTTTGCCATGAATAGAGAAACAAAGAGCCCCTTTGTCAACAACAATTCAGATTAATGAAAATGCGATAGAATGTGACAGAAAGAAGAGATACGGCTGTATGAGTTAGAAAACGCGCTGAGAGATCTTGTCTAGTCTTAGTTAGCCACTGACAGAATCAAAACAACTCTCCCTTATATGTACAGCCGGATTGAAAACACGCCGATACCATGTCTGTCTTCTAGTACCTCTGTGCATTTAAGCGTGTTGGTGAGTTGTGGTATTCTATCTTTCGTCAACTAAGTAATATCGAAATCCCGGGCAGTAATATCAATCCAAATGCATCTAGGGCATCTTCGTGTTTTGAAACCAGATGTTGCTATAGTGGACAAACAGTGGTTTCACTCTTATACGATGAACTAACCAAGCTGTATGTTTCAGCAAATATTCTGTACACGAGAGTGTCCTTCTTATATTACAACGGAGCTGAGGTATAGTGTTGGGAACAGTTGTGTGACAAGGAAAGTCGATGTCCAGACAAGCTTTCCGTGTCAAAACACTGGGGCTGGCAGGACACTGGCCAACAGTGGTCCGTATTGATCTATTAACACGGTGATCAGAAGTTAGACCACAACAGTGGAAGGGGTTGCTCCATCAAAACAGTGATCCTGGGTCCACTACTATTAGTGTGCAGTTTCCTAATATTATCAACATTACATTGTCCAAGTATAGTCATCCAAAATGTTCTTTCTTGCAATTTCCACGTATAGTTATCCAAACATATTCTTACTTTGTCCAAGTATAGCCATGCAGACACATGATGCTTATTAATTTCCAAGTATGGTCATGCAAACACATTCTGACACTGGCGGAGTACATTCACATGTATGATATTGTCCAAGGATGATCATGCAAACACATTCTGACACTGGTCGAGTACAGTCACATGTTTGATATTCTCCAAGGATGATCATGCAAACACATTCTGACACTGGTCGAGTACAGTCACATGTATGATATTCTCCAAGGATGATCATGCAAACACATTCTGACACTGGTCGAGTACAGTCACATGTATGATATTCTCCAAGGATGATCATGCAAACACATTCTGACACTGGCCGAGTAGTCACATGTATGATATTCTCCAAGGATGATCATGCAAACACATTCTGACACTGGTCGAGTACAGTCACATGTTTGATATTGTCCAAGGATGATCATGCAAACACATTCTGACACTGGCCGAGTACAGTCACATGTATGATATTCTCCAAGGATGATCATGCAAACACATTCTGACACTGGTCGAGTACAGTCACATGTATGATATTGTCCAAGGATGATCATGCAAACACATTCTGAAACTGGCGGAGTACAGTCACCCAAGCACGTTCTGACACTGCCCAAGTGTAGCCTACAGTCACAGCATGAATGGTGGGTAAACAAACATGTGCCGTGCCCGAGCTGAAGATTGACAATGAGATGACATTACAAGCCGATCAAGAAAAACAAGGGCTCTCCCACATGAATTCCTCATACAGATCGAAAAGACAGACAGAGAAGAGAGGAAAGAGACTAAGCAATTAGTTACCTTGGCGAAAATAGTGGCAGTGAGAGGACGCCGTGTACATTCCGGTAGCAGACATCACAGTCAAACTGAAGACATGACAGGACATGACTGGACATGACTGGACATGACTTGACAAAGCACAGGACAGCATAGTGTTAGATACAGTGACGTCAACCGTGCACTAACAATGATGCGATCAAACATAACCAGGTCAGTAATCTTGTGCGCGCGCACACACACACACACACACATACATACACATCACACCACCACCACCCCTTCCTGGCCTAATGGACGCGAGTCAAAGGTTAATCTTACTGAATCCTCCAAGGGAAGTATACTGCTAACATCACTGTCAACTACTGCCTACAGTGCCTTGCTGTGTAGGGTGGGGGGGGGGGGCCGCAAATATTACCACACAAACAAAACCACTGGTAGTAGAACACCTTTAGCCAATAACAATTAAATATTACCACAGAGAAATAAACATTAGACAAACACCGTTAGCCACTAACAAAAAAGATTGATCCCGGTCTTTTGTTAATCACGGGACTACATTCAAATGGGTTTTAAGTCCTGTAAGTTATGGCATCAGAAAGGGTTTACAACTATTTCATCCATATCACAGAGATGATATACGACTTTAGAACACATCTGTATTCCATAGATGTGTCTCAATAATTTATAGTCAATGGTATACTCTTTTTTTTTAATGACCTGATTAAGGGAAATGCCCAATCAAAAAATTGCAGCGAAATGATATATTCAATACAGGTGTGGACATTGTTAATTAAAACTGCTTCTATCATTTGCGGCTGGTTTGTCAAGTGGACCAGACATGGGTTGCGATCAACATAGTTAATGCATTAACATTTTACCAAGGTAGTTGGTGCAGAATAATAATTCAGCAGTTTATTCATACATGTAAAGGTAAGACTGCTATTTACTTCAGTTTGCTTCCATGCATAGTCCTATTGTGTGACATCTGTCCATATTGTTGGTTGTCCACTTTTACTATCTCCCGCTATTAGATTTTATAATTAGAATAAGATAGGAGTAAGGACTATAACAGCATAGAAGTAACTCTTATTTTTTTTTTTCATATCCTATTTACAGGACATCACTGTCAACACGAGCGCTGCTGTTGTTGATGTCTTAGCAAGTTTACGTTCAGTAGTTTGCCATTGCTTTCTGAACGACCGGCTCCCATACCATCAGGTTAAAACCCAGCGCGACACGGTATGCTGCCAAATCAGTCGCAGCTGTGTTTCGAACGCACGTAAGCGGAATTACAAACCGCGTCCGTAACGCCTTTGCCACGGAGCTCGGTGGACTCTTGTTTGAAAATAGCAAATAGACACAGAGTAAGATTGTAGCTGAGGGATAGTAAAAGAAAAGGGAAAAGCAGCACTTAAGGAACATGCTCTAAAACAGTGGTTCTCAACCGGTGGGGAATTCCCCCCAAGGGGGGGGGGGGGTGGAAATTAAGATTATTTCAAGATCGTGTTAATACAAGAACCGATTACTTGATATTGTTTTTCCCTTCATACTGTACGGTTCTGTACGTCTCAAACTTCTAAAATTCAATTTATAAATTAAGTAGACTCACAAATCATGTTTTATGTGGACGTCTAAACTTGTTTTACTATGTGCTATTAAATTTAGAGTCCATTATTACGTATACTGTGTAGGGGCGGGGCGGGATTTTTAGGTAGGAAATACGAAAGGAGGGAATGGAGTTCTGAAAATATGGTGAAGGAGGGCACGGGCCAAAAAAGGTTGAGAACCACTGCTCTAAAACATAGCTGCTTGCATGGCCAGTGGCATTTGCCTTGGTTTTTCTCTTCCTCTTCCCCAGACGCTAAAATCCTTACAACACCAGAGCTATAGAAGTCACTCTACGCAGTTACTCACTCTGTATAAATACAGATTGGACCAAGAAAGTAAATTCTCACAACAAATATGTCATTGTTTCTAGCACTGCTGGATATGCTCTTCGCCAGCCGGCATAGTAACTCATCGGCAATTAAATGTCAACAAAGGGTTTTCGCATTGTCAACCATAATAAACATTGCGTACACTTTACCGTTTGGACAACTGAGATAATCATCCCAAATGTTTTGCCTATCCTTTACAGGACATCGCTGTGGACTTCAGCATCTTTCAGCTGATTGTTGATTTCTTGGCAAGCTTACGCTCTGTAGTTTGTCATTGCTTTCTGAGCGACCGGCTCACATACCCCGTAAGTTACAGACGCGGAGAGAACCGCTTCTAATTCTCGCGCAACGTCACGAGAGTATACGAGATTACTGAGAAAGTCATGTAACCTCTAGACCAGGGAGCCGGCTAATCATCCCAAGCATCAGCAATATTTTCTCAATCAAAAAGAGTTAAATCACCACTTTCCCAGTCAGGTTATTCGGCGGGGAAGACTAGCGTCAGTGGCCGCTATAGTGAATGGTTATAGATAGGACTTTGCCAGAAGCGTCAGTACAGTTATGAGTGTGAAATCATCTCGTTTGTTCCTGGTCTTCACTAAACTTTGATTTATCAACAAGACGCCTTATCAAGAAATATCCAGTATAAGCACCTTACAGCGCGCCCAGCCCCAGATGGAGATATCAAAAGTCTACATCATCATCAGGTGCTATCTAATACCTTCCCACCACTGAGAAAACATGCAGTTTATTAACCACGCCCACCACAGCATGAACACTAAAGTCTCATCTATCGGATACTCTGGATTCAAGTCAACACCATCCAGTCTTTGCTGTTGATCTCAACGCCACCGGCAACATCCGTTCTTCGGGATGCCATAATTCGCCCATAACAATTCTTGGGAGCCGATCTGTCAGAAGATTGCACAAACCTAACATAATAATGCCCCCATAACAATTCTTGGGAGCAGATCTGTCAGAAGATTGCACAAACCTAACATAATAATGCCTCTATAACGCTTCTTGAGAGCCGATCTGTCAGAAGATGCATAAACCTAACACAATAATTCCCCCATAACAATTCTTGGGAGCCGATCTGTCAGAAGATTGCAAATACCTAACTTGGTGACGTACTCTGTATAGGATCAATTCTTTGTGTGTTCATTCCTTACTGTACCTCGTACCTCCGTGATGATGTGCAAAAGGACAAGATAATGTCTTTATTTTCCATACTCATAGTTGTATTGTTATATGTCTAAATGAATTTTTAAAATATTGCCTAACTAAAATAATCCACAACACATTCATTGTTCTATGTTCATTAGTTAATGGTAGAACTAGAAAAACATTAATTCATCTATTCGGAATAATAAAGATATTCACTATCACACTAAACTCATAATATTATATATAGTTAAGGGTGAAAGTGTGTGGCTGAGCATTATCGTCTGCAAATCGCAGGGATACGGCTGAGGACTTTTAGTTTATGGACAGATGAAGCGGCGTCTGGTTAACTAGAACACCTGACATACAGTCTACGTGTCGGTGTGTACCCTATCTATCAGGTCTCTGTCGGCTAGTCCATGTCTATTAGGCAGCTTAATAACCCCACTGATATTTCCAACGAGCCGATTTCATAGACTGCCTTCTACTGTGTCTCAGACCGTTGGTTCAGAGAGAGAGAGAGAGAGAGAGAGAGAGAGAGAGAGAGAGAGAGAGAGAGAGAGAGAGAGAGAGAGAGAGAGAGAGAGAGAGAGAGTGAGAGAGTCTGTCCAAATTTCACCTACCAAAATTCTATAATGAGTTATGAGAGATCGAACCCGCAACAACATCCACGCACAAACAATCAGACACAGAAAATCCTATAAACACAACCATACATACACATAAGTTTGGAAATACAATCATAAAGTACACAAGAAAGAAATAATACAATCACGTTATTTCCAACGATATTATCGTGGGTATGAGAACAGAGAACCCGACACTGTACCGGACTAGAGATTCTCAAATTACGTTGTGCGGGCCGTGATTTGTTTGTTAAAAAGTTTCTTGGTAGACAGATTCTAATCGATGATGTGCATGTGTGTATATGTTGAAAGTTAGAGGTACTAAACACATCTAAACGATTACGGACTGTCCTATGCACAAGTAGCCATCTTTATTCTGCTTCCAGAACACATCACCAAACGACAATGTTTGCCGATTTCACACTGCTTTTGTTTTATGGTCTCCCAGTTTGCAATTTATTTGATTTGGTTTGAAATATTCCCACACACGGCCAACTTATAAACATAAAATGTAAACTATCATGGAAGACACAGCCATTCATTTATTCTTACTCTCCCTCCTCTTTTCCTGTTCGTCGTTGGTAAGGTTGTGTGCTGTGTTGCCTACATCGATTGATGGCTGGAACATCGAACTGCACGACCCGGGAAGGTTAACCCGGTCAACAAATGCCCGCAGAAGTCGGGTGTGTCGGCCTAACGGCGCAAGAACACAGCTCTGCTGTAAACAGGCACAACGCAGTCACATCCGAAAAAAAAATATCCGGATGAACGCAGAAGAAGAAGAACTGCACGACGAGACATTTTCCTATCACATTGTGTGCCGTGCCTTCCTTCTCCATCCATCCATCCTTCCATCCATCCATCCATCCATCCATCCATCCACCCACCCACCCATCCACCCATCCATCCATCCATCCATCCATCCATCCACCCATCCATCGGTCATGATTCGCTAATTCACTCGATCACCAGAGTAGTGGATCCGCTCAGTGTTCTTGTCTCGGCCATGCCACTTGGTCAAGCCATCCATGTATTTACTTCTCTGTCCTCCCCTTGTTTTCTGTCCCTCGATCTTGCCAGTTGTCACCAAGTTCTCTTATTTCTTCTCATAACATGTCCAAAATGTCCAAACAATTTTGACAATCTACGTCTAATTTCTCTAATCAGTTTATGATTGTCATTTGTTTCTTACAGAACGTGGTCGTTGGTTGTTTTGTCTGTCCATTCTTTGCATTCTCCTCTGTAATCACATTTCCAGAGCCATCAGATGTTTTTTCAGCTTTACTGCTCATTGTCAACGCATCACGTCCAAACACAAGTACAGGCTCTGTGTAGCACCTCAACACTCTTCTATATGTATAGTCTGTGTGAGAAGTGTATCTATTTACTTTTAAAGACATATATTCTGTTTGGGAAGTGTGTCTCAATTTTAACGACCGCTATTCTGTTTGGGAAGTTTCTCAATTTTAAAGACCGTATTTGTCTTCTTTTTTTTTGGGGGGGGGGGGGGGGGGGTGTAAAACTACAACCAGCCTTTGCCGAGGAATTTCACTAAACGCCACAAGCACCAAGCCCCTATTTGTCTGCTGCATGAGATGGCAAGTCTCCATGTTCACTCCCAGGTCCAGTATTGGAATCCCCTCTGTAACTAGCATCCGCAGATTATTACGTGCAGGACAAGTACAACACAATTTGTAGAGTTAGAAGAACGCAGCCAAACCTAGAACACACCCTGATTGTCACTGTGGACGGTTTCATGTTTTCCTCTACATGCCACAAATACTGGTCGACTAGACATCCAACCACGTCACCTACCGCCCCGCCAGCCCCTAGTTTGAGAAGCCCTGTGGTACACGGAACAAAGCCGGCAACATATCAATACTGTAACCTTTAGGAATTCAGCTTGGCGAGTATTGAAAGCACTCGGCTCCACGTATTCCATTTCTCGCATCATCTAAAATAATCGCATAGAATATTTCCCATAGAGGAATAGCCCAGTCCCCGGGGTACAGTGCACAAGCTAATATTAAACAATTTCAATAGAATATAAATGTAATTAAATGTCATAAATACACATTTTTAAAAATGTACAATGTTCAAGAAAAGAGTTAAATGTCAAAAGTACTCATGTATAGTATCAGGATTTCGGATATAATAAGTTGCGAATGTCTGAGCTTGTGTTACAATTTTCTGTCTCTGCACCCATGACACTGACAAAAGGGTTGCTGACAGATGTATACATGGTATATTTGTACATTACTAATACTAAAGCAGTGGCAAATTACTGACAGTAAATACTGCTGTATGAATTATAAACAGCCAGAACAGCGTTGGATTTTATTGCGACGACACCCCCAGGACAACCATTGCAGTAATTATTACATATTAATCAGAACATCCCATTCAACAAATGATTAGAGGAAATATAAGGGGGGGGGGGGGGAGAGAGAGAGAGAGAGAGAGAGAGAGAGAGAGAGAGAGAGAGAGAGAGAGAGAGAGAGAGAGAGAGAGAAGAGAGGACACCCAAAAAATGTTTACTTGCGTTATTTAAGAGGTGAGTTGGTTTGACCAAAAAGGAGAAAGGATTTAAACCACAACGGTTAAAAGAACAGATGAAACCCGCTGGTAGATCCTCTCACATATACACAACATGGCAGATTTGCTTTTGTACTCTGAGAGCAAAGGTTGCTACAAGCGGCATCTAAACATCGCCTGCTGTTTAATCTTTGCATCTGGGGCCTTAATCTGACTATGAACACAGCTCTGACTAACAGTGAGTCTCTGGTGTTATCAACCCGTACCGCAAGAGTCTGTGAGTGTAACACAACACCATGGCCGACACGGTCCTCCTCTCAAATAGTACTAACGGCTTAGACAAGTTGAGTCTGTCCGTGAAGAGACATATTGTCACTTAAAATATGTGTTTTACATTTAGAAGCATATAATAATAATAATAATAATAATAATAATAATAATAATAATAATAATAATAATAATGCTAACTAACGATGGCAGTCAATGAATAAATTGAAAATGTCTCAAACTGTCAATATCGCGGCTCCAAATCAACAACAATGGGACGTGGTCTAACGGAACCAGGTCCCAGCTGGCCATGGCTATGCACAGGTTAAACAGAATACAGAACTTCTGGCACACAGCCAGCAATTACCTTCGTGTACAATTGCTAAGAACACTTCGCTGGCTGTTGAACGAGGGGACGGAACAGTATGGGAATATCCTGAGTGCAGTGATGTCGGTTCTTAACTCAACTCAACTAATCTCAAGTCAGCTCAGCTCAACAAAATTGCTAAGAACGTGCATCTTTCCAGTAGCAGCATATGGATATGAGAAAAGAACCATATTTGAAAGACAAGAGGACTGGAGACAGGGACAGACATGAGTACAGGAGACAGTGAAAGACATGAGTACAGGAGACAGTGAAAGACATGAGTACAGGAGACAGTGAAAGACATGAGTACAGGAGACAGTGAAAGACATGAGTACAGGAGACAGTGAAAGACATGAGTACAGGAGACAGTGAAAGACAAGAGTACAGGAGACAGTGAAAGACATGAGTACAGGAGACAGTGAAAGACATGAGTACAGGAGATAGGGAAAGACATGAGTACAGGAAACAGAGAACGACATGAGTATAGGTGATAGGGAAATATATGAGTGCAGGAGACAGGGAAAGACATGAATGTGTGAGACAGGGAAAGAGAAGAACTGGCACGACAAAAAAAAAATATATATATAAAAAACAATGGAAAAAAAAATGACGGGAATGCAATATGGTAAGCACATACGGGTTATTCGAGGTGACGTCGTATTGGTCAAAGCTAACCAGTCAAGTGGCAAAGCATCCACGATGTGGCTGTTCTCATGTTACAGAAGATTGGTGTAACGATGCCACCATTAATTGTCCGGGATTTGTCTGTTATACAAACTAGCCGTGACTCCGGAGATGAGTCCATGCTGTGTTTGTAAAAGTTGAGCACAGACGGCTTCATGTCGGTGATATCAGCAATCAAGAAGTGGAATTGCAAGGCACCTAAATAACTATAGGAAAAAGAGAGCGGAACATGAGTTAAGGTAACGCATGCAGATCTTATGCACGGGGAAAGCATTTGGAAATCACGTCGCACTTGCTGGAGATATCTGATTACGGTTGCATGATAGCCAGGGAAGTCGATACTTGTATCAAGGAGTATGCACACTTTACAGACAAGAGGATCATTGGAAGAGAACAGGAATGTAAACATGCTTTTCGTTTCCAACCAGGAGGATGTGGGAAGCGGAATCACCTGTGTATTGGGTAGAGTGCCAGACGCAGGGCAGCCCGTGAACCAATAATTCAACCACCTTGGTGAAATTAGGCGGCGAAGAGCATGCAAGCCAGTAGCAGATAGTATACAGACGGGCGTCAAGCGACGGTAGAGAAGATGATACAGTCATGCGAATAACATATTCAAATAACAGGCATTCAAGTCTACGGCATAAAGTACGGGACATTGTGATTGAGATAGGCACATATGAAACTATAAAAGTGTTTGAACCGTCAACACACCGTGACCACAAGGAGAACTCCCCAGTACATCTTTAACATAGAAGACCTATAGTCCAGACCAAAGACAAGAAAGTAGAGGTATTCTTCCAACGCTAAGTATCACGAACCATTTCACAGTAGGCATGCAACAATATCGGTACCAATCGACCTGGCGGTTGCCTACAATATAAACTACAACGCGTTAATGAGGAGTACTGCGGCTTGTCCCACCTCCGTTGCTGGCACGTGTAAGTTACCTATCACATCCTGCATCCATCTAACTTGTGATCCTCCTCTCCTTAGCGTATCCGGTACCCCACTTTCCATGGTTATCTTTTTCCCCGATTGTCATGTCATGTTACATTCCCGCAGCATTCCATGTTCCTCAGTTCTGTTTGTATTAATAAACAACACACTTCCATATTGAGTTCCCGTTCAACAGATACGTGTGTGCATTTGTTCGCCCAGTAAGGTCTCACTGCTCCCACACAACACTTATATTCACAGAGGCATTCGTACTGTCCGGCAGGTGTGTGTGTGTGTGTGTGTGTGTGCGCGCGCGCTCCTGTTCGACCAGTAAAGTCTCACTGCTCCTTCATAACGTCCTGGCCGCGTCCTTCGGTTCACGAGTGAGATTTTTCGGAGACTCCTGTGGGTCGTCACTAGAACTATGGAGTTCGTGCTTTGTGCGACGCTTTCCGGGCTGCGGAAAGAGACCGAGCCGTATGGGATAAAACCCGGTGCAATGAAGTCGGCCCTGTCGACTTTTAAGCGACGTTTTTAGGCATCCGTGCTGTCCGGCAGATGTGTGTGTGTGCTCATGTTTGTCCAGTAAAGTCTCACTGCTCCTACACAACAATTATATGCAAAGAGGCATCCGTGCTGTCCGGATGATACGTGTGTGTGCTCTTGTTCTCCCCGTGAAGTCTCACTGCTCGTACACAACACTTATATGTAAAGAAACATTCGTGCTGTCCGGATGATGTGTTCACATGCCAAACTTTCACACCCATACCTGGAGGTCACCATGGCCTAGTGGGTGAGAACGAACGCTCTTAAACTTCTCGTGTGCTGATGCCGAGGTACAGGGTTCAAACTAAACACTGGTGAGATGGAGTAAAATGTTGACTTGACTGGGAACGTAATTACAAGTACCTCTAAAGTCGGAGTGGGTTCGCCTGATGGCGAGGGACACCGGTAATATGGAAAGCTATTTCACATACAAAAATCAGCCAAGTTCACTGAGTAGTTTCACGTGTATAGACTACCCTTGAGTTCAACGCGAGCGAGCACCCAAAATAAACAAAAAGAAAACAACATCGATACATTGCCACAGAAAATCTATATGCCGTCAGGACTCTTGACATCTGTCGCTGTATCTATTGTAATCAATAACGGGTTTAATTGTTTATTTTTTATTTTTTTACTTAGCAACGATTTATCTTCTTGTAATTTCCTTCATAACATTTCAATCGCCCGCCAGCGGTGAACCGAGTTACTCAACACTGTCTGTAATTGCTCCCCACTGATACATATCTGCTGTTGCTGATTTAGTTTACGTTTTCATTACTTTGTTGTGTTTGTTGCACGGTTTGTTTGTAGCTTTGCTCCTACACTTTCTTCACTGGATGTCCAGCTGCTCCGTGTTGTTGACAGTACCACCGTGTGGTCAACGAACGCAAGTTGGGCTGTCTCTATTCCACAGACCACTAGGATCATCATTGTCTCTATACTCCCCAACATGCGTCAAGGTGTGTCCAGTATACCTGTTAAACAGATCAGGAAACATGGCGATCATCTCCGACTCTCTGTTCTATGTATACACACACACGCGCGTACACACATACACACACATGTACGCACACACACACTCGCGCGGACACACACACCAAGTGTGGGGGACGCGATGGTTATCCCGCTTGCCTGCCAACCTGGTGGACATGTGCTCGATTCCTCACTGAGGTGGCCATTATTTATTTATTTATTTATTTATTTATTTGCGAGGGGAAGTCAATAAGTAACTCACAAATGGGTGTAGAAAAATAACTAAATATGATACCAACTTGAAAACAATTTATTTTTATACAAACATTGTTCCTTTATTTCTCAACATAATTTCCACCAACATTGATGCACATATCCCATCGTTTTATCAGTCTTCCCAAAACAGGCTGCATAGAACTGAGTGCTCTGATTTCTAAGCCACGTTTTCAGTTCACATTCAACTTCCGCGTCATTGGCGTCCTTGATAACATATTTTTTTCTAGCCAGCTATGCACCGCTTTACGGGACAAACATTTGTCAGCATAAACAGGAAGCATTTCCTTATGAATGTCCTTTGCAGGCAGTCCTTTTGCCCACACACGCACACAGACACAAAAACACACAACAGCACGTTGCTCTTTGGTTGTACACTCCGTAAGTACAGTCGCCATTTTGTTTATGCGCTGCGCATGCGTATGAGACACCTAGCGCCACCTGACGAACGGGAATATAAAGTTCGGTGATGCTGTCACCTAATGACACCTGTAGAAAACACAAACTTCATTTACCTGCCATCCTACAGAACTGTGTGACTTACGTATTGACTCGCCCTCGTATTTATTTATTTATTTATTTATTTATGTTTTGTAAATTAATCATGCCAGTCTCCCTGGCCTAGGCGTTAACGTCTTTCTCCGTAATCCCGTATATCCACGTGAGGAACGTAACCTGCGCGAGACTCGGTAGCTGTTCTCGCCGCGTTGGCAACTTACGGGGTATGTGAGCTGGTCGCTCAGAAAGCAATGGCAAACTACTGAGTGTAATCTTGCCAAGAAATCAACAATCAGCTGAAAGATGCTGATGTTGACAGCGATGTACTGTAAAGGATATGCGGGAAAAATATTATACCCCCAGATTGACCCCCGCTTAAAGTGGTACCTGGAAATATTCTGGAAAGTAAATGTGGCCTGCATGTTATTGTCGACATTATCCACTGTGCACCGATGGGCATATACAAGAATAGGACTAGGACCTATTAGTATTCATTATTCTCTATGGATAGGGTTGCCAGATACGTGGGCACCAAAAGGAGGACATAATAAGACAAACTAGAGGACAAGGGGGACATATTGAATGTTTCACTTGAATCGTTCCAGATTAAACCCACAATCAGTACAATTTTATTACAATAGCTGCCAATAAGTGTATCTTAGAATTACTATAATCGACTAGTTCGCACAAATGCATAGACTTTGTACATTTTAACAGAGTAAACGTACGGTAGAGTGTAGATACATGTTAAGTTGTAACAACAATAAATAAAAAAAATATAAAATAAAATTTAAGAAAAGCCGGAAATTATAAAGGTTTTAGCTTTGCCTGCCGGACGGAGAATATTAGGTTAAAAGGGAGGACATGTCCTCTTTTTGCCGGACATCTAGCAACCCTATCTATGGACAGCAATCCTCTTGAAATTGATAAGCTTGTGAGGGTAAAGCCGTTGGCAGCTGCTATTAGCGGCTGACTCAGTCACGGGACTATTAATCTGAGCCATGGATGGACCCTAATATAACTTCTAATTGAGGTTGATCGGAGTAGGGGTCATGGTAGAATCGAAACCAGTAAGATGGAAAGAATGAAACAGGGTTCTCTACTTGACGTATATCACTGTTGTTTCGGCGTAATCCGAGAAAGTTAGACATAAGATGCACTATCCCTACATAAGAAAACAGTGTAACATTTTCAGGTTCATAACTTTCAATAAAGACGAACGCTGAAATAATCGACAGACAGAACACGAAATAGACTATGGACAATGTCGGGAAATGGAAGATAGAAGTAAGAGACACATAAAACCGAGAACACATACATAAAGCAAATTAAACGTTCGTCAATATAAAGTCCACTTTGTGATGAAGAAGAGATAACAGAATTACTAGATCCACTTACACGCTGGCTGCTTGCAGTTCTCTGCCGAAAGCACTGAACCGTCTTGGTTTGAAATATTTCATAACTACATCTAGCACACGAGAGAAGCGAAACGCAGTGACTGGCTGAACAACAAACAACAGGCAGTCATAGTTATGAACAGAACACTCGACCTACGTATATCTATCTGTTCATTGCACAGAAATCCGTGTAAGAAATGTCGTTGTACTAACAGCTGGCTGGTGACTGAGCCAGGGGGACACAAGCTAGAACTGAGGCATACAGGGCTGCGGCTGTGCCAATGACAGACAAGTCTGTGGAACAGGGAATGGGGGTGTCAAAGGTTGACTCGCAGAGGAAGTCCGCAGCCAGTGTAGGTGTTTGGGTGAGCACAGCTTGTGGAAGCGATCTGGCAGAGTCGGGAGGATAAGGCGCTGGAATCAGTGTACCTGCCAGGTGTAGTGGTTTGAGCGTCGCTCGATAGGTGAATCAGAGCAGTAGTGGCACAGTCGTTAATGCGCTAGCTTACCACGACAGTGGCCAGGGTTCAAACTCCAGCAATTACAAAATTCGTGTCATACAGCTGTAATGCAGATGAGCAAGAGTGGGACAGTGACACCCGTAGGGAAATAAAATCAAGAGATAGGCGAACTGCCGTCTGACAGTGTACAGGGAGGAGAGGAGAGCGAGCGAGCGAGAGAGAGAGCGAGAGAGAGAGAGAGAGAGAGAGAGAGAGAGAGAGAGAGAGAGAGAGAGAGAGAGAGAAAGAGAGAGAGAGAGTACTGAAGCCTATCTTTATTTTGGAGACTTTACCTGATGGATTTATTGGTTAGAATTCTAGTATTTTTTATACCCTCACCGATGAAAACGCGACCAGGAATGGCACTGCATAACCAACCTCATTATGACGTAGACTAGAATATATGAAGGCCTAAACTGCACACGCCAATGCCAATATTATGGACCACTGATACCTAGTCAGTGTAATAGGTGAGTGGATTGTGTGGCTAAATAATTTGGTCAATGAATACATGCAGGATGCTTGCTTGCTTGTGTTCGTTGGCTTGAGCTCCAACGCGAAGTCCTGTATGTCGGATGAAGGCATCCTATTGTCCAACATCAGTGTGATGTCATACAGGACCTGAGGTTTGCGTGAGTATCCGTTGTGCCATGTCTGGCTTATTGGTGTGCAGACTGGTGGTTCCTCGCCGTACAGGCAGACACTCTATGACTTCAGAGGAATCGGCGATCCTACTGACTTTAGCCAGGACTCCGAATGGACCTGTTGCCCAAGACGCTCGACGAGGACGCGTCAATAGGTCTTGGCCAGTATATAACCCTGCCCTGGTGCCTTGGAAAAACCGTGTTCATTCGCACTGCGAGCGCTAACAAGTCAAGTCGCATTATTCTGTCAAGCAGCCTGATACGCGGGAAAATGTCACGTTGAAAGTCCAACAACAAGAAACACGCTGCTGCCAAAATGTGCAGCGTGGGAGCCGGCAACAAGAAGAACAACGTGGAGAGCCTACCTGCTAGCTGCATCAAAGAGCCTGATACCACAGTTATTACTGAAGCTACCACGAGGGAGAAGATTGACAGCCCAACACAGTCAAGAACCAAGACAGCAGAGAAGAAGGAGGAGAAAGACGCCAGAGTCGGAAACACCGACTCAAAAACAGTCCGATGGGTCGTCAAGCGGATACCAGTGGAGCTGACAGACGAAGAAATCCTAAAGCAGCCACGAGAAGAAAATCTTCACATCTGATTCTTGAAAGCGGAGCGGCTCCTCACCTACTCCAAGATACCTACAACCTTGGCAGTGGTGACATCGGAGGGCAGCGAAATGCCGACCACAATATCATACAACAAGAGAATGCAGCAACCAGAGAGATTCATCCCAAGAATCACTCAATGTTCCAGATGTCAGAAGGCCGGCCACAGCAGAGCTACGTGTCGCAATAAGACGGAAATCTGCCGATACTGCGCCGATCACCACGCCTTCAAGGAGTGTCCGCTGGCCAAGCTGAACACGGACTTCCGAGCTCCCAACAACATAAGAAAGTGCGCCAACTGCCTGGGCAAGCACGGAGCAAGATACTTGGGCTGTCCTTACCTGCAACGACACAGAGGCGTCTTGAAGACTGCCATCACCACAAGGACACCATACAACGAAGCAATGCGGAGGTGCGAGACAGCCATGGGTTGCTCGCAAGCGGAAAGAGCCCAACTGCAAAGCCAAATAGACGAGCTAAAGAAGCAACTCAAGCTACTCCTAGCACCGCCACAAACCAGTGACAATGAAAAACTGCTTGTTGAAATGAAGGAGATACAGAAAAACATCAAACAAGAGATGGAGCGCATGACCGAGATGAAGAAGGAGAACGAAGAAATCCTACAAATGATCAAGACAGAAAGAGAATTGCATAGAGCTGAAATGGAACTCTCTCAAAACAAACCAACAGAAGCCATACAAGAACTCACAGAGAAACCGCAAGATGAAAACCAAGAGACTGAGCCGGAACCGCAAGCTAAAGCCAGCAGCCCAACTACAACGCCCAAGAGGGAAATAATAACCCGTCGGATCTCTGAAGGAGGCACAGAATACCCAGTTAGCCAGGAGGAACTCAAGCGCTAGGAATTCAGAAGGCGCTGGGAAGAAAAAGAAAAGAAGAAGCCTAAGAAACTCCGGGGGAGACCGATGGCATACCCAGTCTTACACTACGACTGTGAGAACGACTTCGAGTACTATATAGATGACGGTAAAATCGTCCCATGGCTGACCACGGAGGAAGACAACTTTAGGCAGCAGATACTCAAACGCGACAGTGAAAACAAGCGCAAGGAGGAAAATGAAAACGTCGAAAAGCTCCTACAGAAAATACACAAAAAAGGAGACAAAAAGACCAAATAAAAAGTCCTTATTATGACTGCAGCCAGTCAAGCCAGACGAGCCAGGAGCCTACACAAACAAAGAAAACCACAAGAGGAAACATGCACAAAGGACAGCCGCCGACCGATCCCACTGCTGACGTCACAGACACAAACGCTACGTAACCAGTCCGAGATAGGACTCACAAGACAAGAATTAGGGTGAATAAACCCACAAAAACCACGGACCTCAACAATAACCACAGCTGATGAAGCAGGTTGGACGAGGCCGAATTTGGAATTTTTGTTTTTGAAAATTGGAATTGGAACTTGGAAAAACCTCTGCGTCCCATATGCAGGATAAGAAACATGGCGGACTGAAGGATAAATGAATGAAATGATTGTGATGGACAAATACGAAAATATACAGACACGTAGAGAGACAGACATAATTGTTTATGATCATGTGTGTAGATGTGGAGAGATCATGTGTGTAGATGTGGAGAAAGCCTGTTGCATAGACATATATGTAGGATAGTAGATATATATATTCAGTACAATAATGTCACAATTTTATTTATTTTTCTATGTGAATGTAACGTGCACATTATATAATTGATGTAAGAAAGATTAGTGTTTCGAAGACGGGTCTGCGTGCCTTATTTGTCACTCTTAAAAAATTCGTTCGATCGTTCGTTCGTTAGGGAAGAGATGTGGGTAACCGTTCACGCACGCAAGCAAGCATGAGAGAGAGAGAGAGAGAGAGAGAGAGAGAGAGAGAGAGAGAGAGAGAGAGAGAGAGAGAGAGAGAGAGAGAGAGAGAGAGAGAGAGAGAGAGAGAATGAACGTACGAATGGACTTTATTTTCAAAGGGTAACAAATTGGGCACGCCAGTCCGTCTTACATTCGGTCCTTCCAATCGCTCATCTTTCGTTCATCAGTGCATAGTACATTCACATAGGAAAAAAAAAAAACATTGTCAAATGAATGTTGTAAACATAAACACTGCATGCTAACATGTTATGAGACAAATACTCCAACCACACTCCCACCCCCTATCCATCCGCGCCCTCCCCCTCCTCACACACACATCCACCACCCAACCACACGCATATCCCCAGGCACATGCATGCCCCCATCCACCCATCCAACCCCCACCCAGACATCCCACACATACCCCCACCTACATCATCTCCCCGCCAACGCACACACAAATCTCTCACCCACCACACATCCCCCCATACACCTCACCCACCCACAAACTCAGGCACACATGCATGCACCCACCCACCCACACATCCCCCTAACTTCACACATCTCCCCACCCCCTCCCCCACACATATCCTCCACCCATCCCATAACCCACCAACACTTACGCACCCACATATAATCCACCACCCATCCACACATCCCCAACCACCCAACCAAACCCACATCCCCCACCCACACACACATATTCCAGCCAACTCACACATTCCGCACCTACACACATACAAAACCCGCACCCACCCACACATCCCCAACTTACACAGAGAATGGAGAGATAAGATCTGAGACAGAAATACAGGCAGGTATGGTTCTTAGCTTGACAGGGCATGGCAATCCCCCGTCCCTCCCAAACTACATACAGTATATAACCATGAGAATGATGTTACCACAAGTATTGTTCTGGTCGCACAAGCAAGCGGTACCCCAGCCATTATCAATCTCTGAAAAAGACACAAGCTATCAATCCCCACATAAGTCTCCTCTAAGAAAGCATTATCTCTCGCCTACTCTGACAGGGAATATGGAAATTAAAGAACTTTCTAGAAATGTGAAATTGCCAGAATGAACTAAACAGCCCTCGGCGGCAGCACGTAGAATGCAAGTGGGTTTAGATTTGGCGCACAAGTATTTCTGGCTAGCAGGTTGCGTGTTGCACTAATGAGAAACGACTTGGTGGTAAACAAGCAACGATAGATGCATTTCATTAACTAGGTTTTTCCTCAACGGCTCGGCCTGGGGACAGAAACATGATATGCAGTAAAATGTGTACGCTGAAAACTACTGAGTCAATTGGCAACGATCTATGCTGGAATGCATTTTAATGAAACAACCGATCCCCGCTGCTACATTTAACTACTGTGCCCCGTGCATCGGATAATTTTTATAGTTCAAGCCAAGTGGCGGTGGCGATCATGTCTCAACACAGCCTTCTGTCTCGTGTACTGCCAATCGTTTTCGATGTTACAACATGCCATGATGTCAAATTGTCCAGCAACTTCTCTGTGGGTCTCATCCTACCTCTAGTCCCCTCCAACTGTCCCCTTGTGACGACACACCCCAGCTTCTCCCTTCTCATGACATGTCCAAAGAATGTCAACTACCTTCTTCTGATGCGAGTAACCAGTTCTCTTTGTGAGCTAACTTCTTTCAAGATATCATCATTACTACTTTTGTCAGCAAACGGTGTTCTTCGTATCTTCCATATAATTTATGCTAGTTGTATACGGGCCGGTCTCTCTGGCTGTGGGGCTACAACACTTTCTCTCTGTAATCCCGTTTATCACGCAGAGTCTCGTAGCGGAGCGAGAGCTGAGGCGGTTCGACCCCCGCTCGTGACTTGCGGGATACTGAGCCGGCCGCTCAGAAAGCAATGGCAAACTACTGAGCGTAATCTTGCCAAGAGATCAACATACAGCTGAAAGATGCTGGTGTTGACAGCTAAGTCCTGTAAAGGATATGCTAAAAAAAAAAAAAAAAGTTGTATACGGTTAGCTCCCGTACATAAGGAATGGCTCATTACTACAGCTGTTAAACAGTATATTTCTCAGCTCGGTTGACTTGTTTGGAATCTTCTTCGTCTTGAGGAATGATGATTTTGCGTGGGGTGTTCTACATTTAATTGCTTTAGTGAACGTTCTATGTGCTGTTATTAATGTACCCACATGCTCAAATACACCCACTTGCGTCAGACTGATTTAATTAACTTTGATGTTTTATTAGAGAATACATGTGTTTTCGTTATAATTACCTTTACTTCTGAAGTTTTTTTGTTTTTGTTTTTGATTTTTTTAAATTCAATTATTCAGACTAAGATCTTTGTTTTAGCTTTCTGATAGAATTATATTTCTAATTGCATTGGCTACATGAACTAATTAAATTAGAGATCCTGCTTTAATTGTTTCTGTCGCAAGACAAATAAATGCTTTATCCAGTCAGTTCTTCTTTACATTACTGCTGCTACAGAACAGACAGCTGTTTCGTGAGCCCAGTCCGCCTTGTTCAGAACGCCTCTGCCCCAGTCACTTGTATATGTGACAAGTCCTATCTTTAATACGGTCTCACTTTGTATGTCAGCTAAAGGATTCTTCCAGAATCCTTGAGGCATGTTGCGTGTAGGGTATTATCCCCATAATTTTTACAGACTAATCAGTATTCCACAAATGATGTGATCTACACCACGCCGGTTGTCTAGACCAGTGGTTCTCAACCTTTTTTGGCCCATGCCCCCCCCCTTTACCATATGTTCAGAACGTCATTCCCCCCCCTTTCCCCCCCCCCCCATTTCGAATTTCCTCCCTATAAATCCCCCCACCCGTACACAGTGTACATAAAAATGGAAGCTAAATTTAATAACACATACTAGAACAAGTCTAGACATCTACAGAAAACGTGATTTGCGGGTCTAGAAGTACAGAACCGTAAAATTTAGAGGGAAAAACAATATCAAGTAATGGTTCTTGCATTAATGCGATCTTGAAATAATCTTAATTTTCCCCCCCCCCCCCCCCCCTTCCCTCTTCCCCTAGAAACCCTAAAATTCTTTTGTGATGTGCAACTTCCTACTAAAACTAGAGAAAATCAACTAGGATTAACAGTCTCATTTTTTATGGGGACCTAGAAAAAGAGGATCCTGTGGTGGTGGACTGGATATTCAATCTTCTCGATTGAGGGACAGATAAAAGGAGGATCATTTGTGAAATGTGCTTGTGATAAAACTACATCAGTTGTTAGAAGATTGAACCCTGCTAACATCTCTAATAATAGAACCATATTAGAAAGCATGCCTATAGAGATTATGTATAGCATGCATGGTCTGTTATACACGCACTTCGTCGGTACTATGATCCACGGTGTGTCCGTACAATGATCCACGTGGGTACTATGATCCATGTGGGTACAATGATCCATGTCGGTACTATGATCCATGTGGGTTCTACAGCCTTCGTCGGTACTATAATTCATGCCGGTACTACAACCCTCGTCGGTACTATAATTCATGCCGATACTACAACTCTCGTCGTTACTATAATTCATGCCGATACTACAACTCTAGTCGGTACTATAATTCATGCTTATATTACAACCCTCGTCGATAGTATAATTCATGCCGCTACTACAACGCTCGTCGTTATTATAATTCATGCCGATACTACAACTCTCGTCGGTACTATAATTCATGCCGCTACTACAACGCTCGTCGTTATTATAATTCATGCCGGTACTACAATCCTCGTCGGTACTATAATTCATGCCGATACTACAACTCTTGTCGGTACTATAATTCATGCCGATACTACAACTCTCGTCGGTACTATAATTCATGCTTATATTACAAACCTGGTCGATAGTATAATTCATGCCGATACTGCAACCCTCGTCGGTACTATAATTCATGCCGATACTACAACTCTCGTCGGTACTATAATTCATGCCGCTACTACAACGCTCGTCGTTATTATAATTCATGCCGATACTACAACTCTCGTCGGTACTATAATTCATGCCGATACTACAACTCTCGTCGGTACTATAATTCATGCCGCTACTACAACGCTCGTCGTTATTATAATTCATGCCGATACTACACCTCTCGTCGGTACTATAATTCATGCCGCTACTACAACGCTCGTCGTTATTATAATTCATGCCGATACTACAACTCTCGTCGGTACTATAATTCATGCCGCTACTACAACGCTCGTCGTTATTATAATTCATGCCGGTACTACAACCCTCGTCGGTACTATAATTCATGCCGATACTACAACTCTCGTCGGTACTATAATTCATGCCGCTACTACAACGCTCGTCGTTATTATAATTCATGCCGATACTACAACTCTCGTCGGTACTATAATTCATGCCGATACTACAACTCTCGTTGGTACTATATTTCATGCCGATACTACATCCCTCGTCGGGACTCTAATTCATGCCGATACTACAACCCTCGTTTGTAGTTTGATCCATATCGGTAAAATGATCCATACTAGTACTATGATCTACGTTGTTCACCTAATTCATGCCCATACAATGATCCGTTTCGCTACTACGACCCCTGTGGAATCTATGTCGAGAAAACCAGCTAACAATCCTTGCTGATGTTGTAATCCTTGCTGATGTTGTAATCCTTGCTGATGTTGCAATCCTTGCGGATGTTGTAATCTTTGCTGATGTTGTAATCCTTGCTAATGTTGGAATTCTAGCTGATGTTGCAATCCTTGCTGATGTTGTAATAGCTGCTGCTGTTGCAATCCACGATGATGTTGCAATACTGGCTGATGTTGCAATACTGGCTGGTGTTGCAATACTGGCTGGTGTTGCACTTCTGGCTGAAGTTACAATCCTCCTTGATGTTTGCAATTCTCTCGCTGGTGTTGCAATTCTCCCGCCAGTGTAGCAATCATTGCTGGTGTTATGAATTTTGCTGCTGCTGCGTTGCTAATCGATGTTGACGAACTAGTTGAAGTCATGAAGTTCGCGAGGTGTCTTGAACATCGTCCATGACAGGATGTTCACAGACTTACAATGAAAGACACTAGGCTGAGGTGATGTCATTACCCTGTGTAGTATCCTTATTTTTGTGGGGGGGGGGGGGGACCATTCTTAGAGCCTGAAGACACAAGCAGGAAAGCTCTAGAGACGTTTTTTTTTGTTTTTGTTTGTTCGCATATCCTTTACAGGACAACGCTGTCAACATCAGCATCTTTCAGCTGATTGTTGATTTCCCTAGACCAGGGAGACCCTAGAGACGTTGCTTAGTTGAATTATTAGTTGTAACTGTATAGGCAAAAAAAAAAAATCGTTACACCGGACATCAAAACATTAATAAAAAGTAGTTTCACAGACAGATCGGAGTATGGTATACATGATTCTGCAGCACCGAATGTGGAGACTTGTGTCAACATGTTGCATCACCGTCATCACAGTGAGTCGTTGTAGGGCGGCGAACACGAACATGTATCTTCTTCACAAGTTGTTTCGTACGTTCTTGATCTGCTCCATCAGTTATCCATCGTCGGCCATATTGCCGTGTTAATGACTGTCTAATGTCTAGCACCAGGTGAATGACCTCTCTTCTCCTCACTCACACGTGATGTTAAGTAGTGAAAGAATGCACTTGGCATTTTTTTTCTGTTGTCATCCTCTGTTTCTAACACATTCGATTTTGTCTTATTCTTTATGCATTCGAAATCTCCTTCGTATATATTAAGATTTACGCCTATCAAGGCTATGGCACATAGGTTATGAGTTAAAGATTTTAACTGATAAAAAGCCAATGTGTGGCAGAAATAGAATAAGCAAAGTGTAGAAAGAAGCAAAGTGTAACATAGAGGAACAGAAAACAAGCAAAGTGTAACAGAGAGAGGAGCAGCGATGATGATTGGGTATGGGACCTGGTGCTGGCACGAAGCCAGAAAACTAGATAACACATCGCATGAAGGAATCTAATAATGAGTTCATTCGAGAGTGAAAATTGAAAATACATTTCTATTTTTTATAGCGAGAGAGAAAAACAGAAAATAATGATTCACTACATGTGCATACACAAGAATGGATTGCTGCCTTAAAACATCAGGTTGCTTTTACATTTCTGATTTGTTGTTTTAGATCATCCACCGTCATCCAACGGCTCTGGTCTATGTTCGTGATCTTCTCCATTTTTTCTCAGCTTTTTCTTATTGCCTTAGTACTTTACAGTGATTATTGGTTGATCTCTTACTGGGACTATATTTGTGTGTACCTCTCTCTCTCTCTCTCTCTCTCTCTCTCTCTCTCTCTCTCTCTCTCTCTCTCTCTCTCTCTCTCTCTCTCTCTCTCTCTCTCTCCTGCTCGCGTGTTTTTAGACTAGAAATGTGCAGATACATAAAAATTAGGTTGTATTTTATGGATGACACAACAGTGTCCAAATGTAGATCTCAAAAGATGCAAAAGAACGAACTTGTTCACGTACTGAACAACAAATAGAAGTTGGTGTTCATGATGAGCAGATGGAGACTGCTGCAACGAATAATACTGACATTGACAATGAAACTATATGTGAACCAAATGAAAAGCGTATTAAGCTAATGGAGTGACTCAGACACGGACGATCATGTCGACAGCTCTTCTGATGAATTTCTGCGTTATAAAATGGAGAAGAAAGTTGCTGAATCGGTTGACCCTCTACAATGATGGAAACTTAATGAACATCGATATCCAAAATTGGCATTCCTTGCCAAGACCATTCTGTGCATACCGGCTACCTCAGTTCCATGTGAACGATTGTTCGGCTCTGCTGGTTATATTATTAATATGACGCGCTTGCCACTTGAATCAAATACTGTAAACATACTCGTGTGTTTGCATAGTTGGTTATAAGATGAAATATGAACAAGACACTCCATTGGTATTTAGATTTTTTGACAAATACGACTATAATGTGAGTTATGTGAGTATGTTTTACTTTAATCAAAATTAACAATTAATTAATCGTTACTTTTTCAAAAGTTAACTATTAAATTTAAATTAATCATTACCAGTCATATATATATATATATATATATATATATATATATATATATATATATATATATATATATATATATATATATATATATATATGTGTGTGTGTGTGTGTGTGTGAGTGTGTGTGTGTGTGTGTGTGTGTATGTGAGGTCTTAGATATGACTGAGCTACCGTATAACAGTAGACGGTACTACCTGCTTTCTGTTCGCACCAAACGTTGGGCGGCGCTTACCAACCCGACACCCCACATTGTGCCAATGGCTTCGGGCGGAAGAGCGCAATTGAGAGGGTACAAGTTTTACCCTGGTGCGAGGAAATGCAACCTAAAGACAAAATGGCAAGACAGGGCAGACCAGACCCTAAGCCTTGGTTGGCAGCTGGTCTAGGATCGGAGGTCCGACACGCGGACAGTTAGAGCATTGCTTTGCAGATCCGGCAGCTTCTGCAGATTGTTCCAGATGTAGAGGTGTTACCTTTCCTCAGGAGTGAACTAGGCAGGCCGAGAGAGGGATCATGCTGCATGGGCAACACATGATCTCTATATTTTAGCCCAGGCTTTGTGCTATGAAGAGGCAATAACTCCATCCCTGGTCTTAACTGGTCTCGGAATCAAAGCGAGAGGCGACTGTTACGAGTTATAAGTCCCTGTCAATTGGCGTAGACATGGGGCGCCACGCGTTGCCTCTGACGGTGGGAGACACCTACAGGTGTCACTGATCAGCTACCGCCCGCCTCAAGCTGGGCAGTGGCCCTGCCAATTGGGTGCTGATCCGCCACAGCCTGGCTGCATCAATGGGTGCTTGGGGCTAGGACAAAATCTGAATCGCAGGCTGTAAAACCAATGCACCAGATACAAGCAAAAAAAAAAAAAAAATATAAAACTCAAGCTACGGCTTGCAACCTGGAACTTGAGAACCATGTGTCCAGGATTTTCCACTGACTTGACCAATATTGACGATGTGAGAAAAACGGCTGTGATTGATACCGAACTCAATCGTCTTAACATTGATATTGCTGACCCGCAGGAGACTCGCCTCGCTGAGGAAGGGTCACTCAGGGAAAAAAAAAATTACACCTTTTTTTGGAAGGGTAGAGGGCAAGCAGAAAAAAGGCAACACGGTGTGGGCTTTGCAGTGAAGAATTCGCTACTGGGAATGATTGAAATTCCAGCAGGAGGAATTGAAAGACTATTTTCCCTGCGCTTGGCAACCTCTTATGGTTTTGCCACAATTATTACTGCATATGCACCGACACTCGATTCCTCTGATGATGTGAAGGATTCGTTTTATGATGTGTTAGTCTCCGTGATCAAGGCTGTTCCAAGACCTGACTACATTTATATGCTCGGTGATTTCAATGCTAGTGTGGGCAAGGACTCGAGTTCATGGCCAGTGTGCCTTGGAAAATACAACATCGGTCGCATGTATAAAAATGGGCCAAGGCTGCTGGAGCATTCCAGAAATGACCTATGTATTACAAACTCCTTTATTAAAACAAAACAGCTGTATACGTTCACATGGAAACATCCAAGATCCAGCCATTGGTACCAGCTGGACTTCATCATCACACGGAGACAACATCTGAACCATATATCATTGACTAGAAGTTACCACACTGCTGACTGTGATACGGATCCTTCTTTGGTTGTTGCAAGGGTTAGACTGAGACCAAAGAGAATCTACACAGCTAAATAAAATCCAGCCCCAGGATTAATATTATTAACACTCAAAAGCCTGAAAAGTGCTTTCAGTTTCAATAGTAACTTGAATTCGCTTTCACTGATACACCAGAAAATTGTACAGTAAGTGAAAAGTGGGGTCAACTTAAAGAAACTCTTTATAAAACTACCGTAGGAGTTTATGACACTGTGGATCATAAGAGGCAAGACTGCTTTGCGGCAAACAACCAGACTCTGCAGCCTTTGATTGATAAGAAGAAGATAACTCTCTTAAGAAACAAGGAAAGACCAACACCTAACACTCTGAGTAAGCTAAAGCAAGCTAGGAAGGATGCGCAATAGGCTGCCAGGCAGTGTGCAAATGATTATTGGATCAAGTTATGTGGGTCCATTCAAATCGCAAGTGATAAGGAAAGCATCAGAAGCATGTACGAAGGAATAAAGAAAGCCTGTGGTCCAATGATCAAAATAAGTGCACCATTGAAAACCGTGACTGGAGAAATCATAACTGATAAGAAACAGCAGATGGACAGATGGGTAGAGCACTATTTGGAGCTTTACTTAAGTGAGACCACACTAGTGGATGATGCCCTCAGCGCCATGGGGCTCTACCAACTCTTGACCACCTGGACACACATCCCACCATAACAGAAGTTAAGTGTGCTATAAATGAACTTGCATCTGGCAAGGCTCCAGGTAAGGATGGGATTCCATTAGACGTTATTAGGAGTGGGCAAGACACACTCACTCTACAGATCCAACAGCTAATAGAGCTATGCTGGCGAGAAGGACAAGTCCCACAGGATTTCAAAGATTCAAGCATCATAACACTGTACAAGAACAAGGGCGATCGGAGCGAATGCAACAACTATAGGCGTATCTCACTTCTGTGTATTGTTGGAAAAGTATCTGCCAGAATTGTTCTGCGCATACTTCAAGTCCTAGGAGATCAAGTCTACCCCGAATCACAGTGTTGCTTTCGACAGAATCGGTCTACCATTGATATGATTTTCTCATTACGACAAATGCAAGAAAAATGCTGTGAACAGAATCAACCACTGTTTATTGCCTTCATCGACCTCACAAATGCATTTGATTTAGTCAGTCATGAGGGTCTGTTCAAGGCACTAAAGAAGATTGGCTGCCCACCAACTCTTCTGTCCATTGTGGAATCGTTCTACACAGGCATGAAGGGTATAATCAA
Organism: Cepaea hortensis; assembly: GCA_963921405.1. Classification (NCBI taxonomy): domain Eukaryota; kingdom Metazoa; phylum Mollusca; class Gastropoda; order Stylommatophora; family Helicidae; genus Cepaea; species Cepaea hortensis. The sequence continues at coordinate 45,904,389 of OY992879.1, forward strand.
GTTTGATGGTGCAACTTCTGAAGAGTTTGAAATCAAGGGTTGAGTTATGCAAGGTTGTGTACTAGCTCCCACCTTGTTTGGAATATACTTTTCACTTCTGCTGAAGTATACCTTTCGTGATCAGGATGGTGGTATATACATTCACTCACGCTCAGATGGCGGCCTCTACAATGCTCAGAGATGAAAGGCCAATACCAAAATTAGGAGGGTACTGATCAGGGAGTTGCTTTTTGCAGATGATGCTGCAGTTACGACCCACTCTGAGGAAGAATTACAATGTTTACTATCTGCATTCTCCAATGCTTGTTCTGAATTTGGTTTAACAATTAGCAAAAAGAAGTCACAGATTATGTCACAAGGTGCACATGGGGTACCATCAATCTCTATTGACGACGCCGAACTAGAGATGGTAGACCATTTTACATATCTAGGATCAGTGGTAAATAGCAAATAATCGCTAGATCAGGAAATCAACATCCGGATTGGTAAGGCAGCAACAACAATGAACAGGTTAAGAAAAAGAGTCTGGGAGAACAGGAAGCTTACTGCCAAAACAAAAGTCCTTGTCTATCAAGCCCGTGTCCTTAGTACTCTTCTTTATGGCAGTGAAACCTGGATAACTTGCTCACACCAAGAGAAGCGTTTAAACAGCTTTCATATGCGGTGTCTGCGAAGAAGTCTTTGTATTAAGTGGCAAGACAAAATCACAAATACTGAAGTATTGGAAAGATCAGGTTGTGTGACGGTTTATTCCATGCTCATTCTTCCTAGACTTAGATGGATAGGACATCTTAGGAGGTTGGATGATGGTAGAATACCAAAGGACATCTTTTTTGGTGAATTACATATGGGTAAGATATCTCAGGGTCGGCCTCTACTACGATACAAAGATGCGTGTAAACGGGACATGATAGATACAGACATTGGTAATGTACATTGGGAGCAAGTCGCCGCTGAACGTGTTGCATGGAGGGCAAACATCAGAAATGTTATAAAGACAAAGGAGAAAATTATTTCAGATAAGTCAGACACCGAGCGTGTGAGACGTAATATGGTGCATGATGATGGAAATGACCACGTGTTCACATGCACCAACTGTGAACGAACATTTACAGCGCGAATTGGCCCTATCAGTCACATTCGCTACCGCCATGTGTAAAAGTTATTATGCCTTTTTGAAGCACAAACTATCGTATATATGCATACCAGGTAGAAAATAGACACGCACATAAAAAGATACGCAAAAATCAACAAACAACAATAATAATAAGAAACATTATTATTATTATTATTATTATTATTATTATGATTATTATTATTATTATTATTATTTTATTTTCATTATTATTACTTTGTGATGTTTATTATTATTATTATTATTATTATTATTATTATTATTATTATTATTATTATTATTATTAAAATTTTAAAGGCTAAGAGATCAATGATGATATAGATATTATAGAGGAAAATGAACAAAAGACATTGGAAATATTGACTCGCTTAAAGGGAATCGTGCAACAGATGGGGCTGGTTATCAACCAAGATAAGACAGAATATATGGTAATTTCAAGAGAAGGAATGACTCAAAACTCTGGCCAGATACAAATAGATAATATGACCATTAAAAGAATGGAAACATACAAATACCTGGGCACAATCTTCAACTGCTCCAACATCATAAGGGAAGAAATACAAACTAGAATCAATTCTGGAAATAAGATATACTATGCACTACAACACCTACTAAAATCAAATGCGCTATCTCGTAACACCAAGATCACAATATACAAAACACTGATTAGACCAGTACTGCTGTATGGCTCTGAAACCTGGAGTACAACGAAAGGAGACGAAGCCTTGCTACAAAACTTTGAGAACAAACATTAGGGATACGCAAAGTGGGGAGTGGAAAAGAAGAAGTAACAAAGGCATTTATGATCTGTTTAAGTCCCCCCTAATAACTGGTATCATGAAGGCTAATAGACCACAATGGCTGGGGCATATAGAAAGAATGGAAGATAATAGGGAAACAAAACTCGCTTACACTCAGGAAATAAATGACCGAGGTAGGCCAAGAAGACGGTGGAGAGATAATATATATACAGTCCTACAAGCACTTGGAATCAGCGACTGGCAAGAGAAGGTCAACCAGATAGACGAATGGAGACGGATTGTATCTGCAGCAAAGAACCTCAAGGGCTCGGAACGCTGAAGAAGCGGAAGAAGAAGGGATTCAATGATAGACGAGGGGAAGGGGTAGATAATCGTGGAAAAAGAAAGTCATATAAACAGATGCCAATGTAGGAAGATAAACAGAAGGCTAATCAGAATTAAAGTAGTAAGACCAAAGCTGCACGCAACAATGACGTATGCAGCAAACTATCCAGTCTGTCTGCTTGCTCCCTATTATATACATCACCCCACTTGTGGCACATAAGTGGCGTCCTGTCTGCTGCACAACTCTCTTATTTAGTGCAGTTGACTTGTCTTTGTCTCACGCCAAGACACCATATTCATTATGAGCCGACAGCAACCGATCATAGCTTCCTGTCACGGCCAACTATTATCTTCAGAATGGCAGATTATGGTACTCACATCGCTGGGGTTGGAATTATGACGTTCTCTGTCTTTCATTGGTCTGTCTCTCTGTCTGTCTGCTTGACTTCCTGCAAGTTTGTCTGTCTGCTTGACTTCCTGCATGTTTGTCTGTCTGCATTTTGTGACGGTCTGTCCGCTGCACGTTTATGCTTATTGATTTATCAAGTTTATTGGGCTTCGGCGAAAGAGTATATATAGGTTTTATGGTGACACGTGTCTCAGGGCATCTATGAAATAAATAAGGCATCTTTCATTGTGACATTTGTCTCACGTTTATTGAACGTAAAATTATTAAAGAAATCACAAACAGCACACACACAAGAAGTGAGGTTGACTGCGACGTCCTTTAAAGGAAATGCAAGTGTCTCTGGGCATCTGTCAGATATATGCAACCAGAGTCTAGACCAGTGTTTCCCAACGTGGGGCCCACGCCCCACAGGGGGGCAATTTGATTGTTAAAGGGGGCAATTCGAAAATGGAAGAAATCGGCTGGATATAACAAAACGGGGAGACTTGAGACTGAAGTTAACTAAATTGGAACCTGACATAAAATCTCTTTGCAGCAAACATCAAGCGCAAGGATCTCACTAAATTTAAATAATTACTAATAATTAAAATAATATAGAAAAATCTTTCATAAAAATTATTTTGTACTTGAATTTCAGTTCTCCATTTATGTTTTGAAAATTTACTTACTGTGTTTGCTCAATAATTTCCTAGTGATTTCTTCCTAAAACCTATCGGTCCTTTGGCTAGGATCGGGTGCATTTGCTGCTCTCCCCCAATAGTGCGCCTTGTCTGGTCGGGGGCCGGGATGATCAAATAAAAACCCATCACATATCTTCACCTTAGATGTGGGCCTGCTGGATCACTGTGGACAATAGCTCACAGTGAGACTAAGGGTCCACACAAACGTGAGCCCTTCTAAAAAAAAAAAAAATTCAAGTTTGTTTAGTGAACATTTCAATTTTTGAATATTAAAAATGATGCATATGTTGGTGGGAGGCGGCCTTAAGAAATTAGAAAGGCTTAGGTGGGGCATAGCACAAAAAAGGTTGGGAAACACTGGTCTAGATGCTTGTGTACCGGACAGTGATGCCCTGCCAGTAATGACCCAGTGAATGCTAGAGTATGGCACATGGGCGTCTAGATCGCATCTCTTGGCGATGACAAGTCACACTTCCTTACACCCATCAACAGTGCAACTTCCATAAGGTTCAGCCTCTTTCTGCAGGGTGGCCTGCCGAAACCGTTACACACAGCAATAACTCTATAGCTCCAGTGATGAGCCCCTCGAGTCTCCGAGAAGAGTGCACTCGTGAATAGAATATCATGGGCCGGAATGGAACCCACAACATTAGGAGCGAGAGGAGGGCGCTGTAAGCACTTGGCCACGGAGACTGCCTGTCTTCAGCCCGCGGCTCCCCATCTCCTTGGTGAACACGTTGCAGCTGACAGAAACCATCACACGCGTGGTTACTCCTGCTGTACACATACCAAGGAATAATCATCAAATGCCTTGTCGGTTGGCGTGGGCGATCATGCTTCTCCACAAACTGCAAGCTCCAACGGCATGGTTCAGTTCCCTACTATGACACAAGACTGTTCATAATTTTATCTTGCTGTCTTCATATATCTCTTTTACCACAAATCTTTCCGGTTGGGATAAAATGTTCAATTTTTTGCCTTCTCATAATGTGGGGAAGAAATGAGGACTGCTTCTTTCTGATGTTTGTAATAAGGTGTCTTAGCGACTTATCCTCTCTCACAATGCCCAGATTGCTCATTGTCGCTGTAAAATGAATTTTAAGTATTCTTCTTGTTTAAACTGCATTTAAGAGGCTTCTAGTGAGTTTTTCCCCTGTTTAATAATTTTCCCGGCCTCGCAGTCATAAAAAAAGAGTTCTATGTAACATGTAAGAACTCTTATTTTTTATTATTATTATTAAACTTCGGTTGCATAAAATATTCTTAATTTCATAGAATGCAGTTTTCATTTGTCCTATTCTTTTCTGTATCTCTGTGATGCATCATCATCTAATATTATCCATGTGCCCAGATATTTACATTTAATGCGCTTGCCACAAAATTGCCGGCTTCGTGGCTTAGAGGTTATGACTTTTTTCCGTAATCTCGTATACTCTCGTCAGGTAACGTGATGACGGTTCAAATCAGCAGTGGTTCGAATCGCATCGGTAACTTACGGGGTATGTGAGCCGGCCGCTCAGAAAGCAATGGCAAACTACTGAGCGTAATCTTGCCAAGAGATCAACATACAGCTGAAAGATGCTGGTGTTGACAGCTAAGTCCCGTAAAAGGATATGCTAAAAAAAAAAAAAAAGCCACAAAATTACCACATTTAGTGTAATTATACATTTAGGCACAGTCTGTTTCTGTGACATCACCATGACTTTTATCTTTCTATTATTCAAGAAAATACATGAATAATTCACAAACAGCTTATGCAATTCGTATACGAATGAATAATACATCAGTGGCAAAACAAACAAACCCGTTAAGAATGTGCAACTGATAAAACGGCAAAAAACGACACGGATAACTACGATAGTAAACTACAAGGTAGATTGCATTTAACATCAGCTTAAAAGTACGGAATGAAGGCCAGCTTGCGCGGTATGGGTTCGAGACCCATTTAACACGTGGGAAACACAGTTACCAAGCAACTGATGTAAATTAATCTAGAATATTCCACTCTCTACACCTGAAACACAGCGGGGTTCAAGCTGTCCAGACAAATGTTGCTGCTGCACAGGGTGAGTGCGTGGAAGCAATTCATATCCACCTTACAAATCATCGTATCTTCCATACACTTCATATCTGTCTTAAAAATCATATTGGCAGACTGTGTAACACATATACAACATAGTACGCGAACAACGTACTGTTGTACAACGTGTGACCGTGTCGTCTTACATATATTTTATTTTTACTTGGCAACAGTTAACGGTAAACAACAATGCTTCTTAACGGTGAATAGCATTGAAAAGGCTACGGATGGTGTGTTGTAATCATAGGGTGGAGCGTATATATGGTCAGAGAAGTGTACACTAAAGTCCCTGAAATATATAACAACCAACAACAGGAAGCAGGAATCACACTCACTTTAACATATCTCGGAGAACGAACCTGCGATAGCTCTATAATGTGTTAGGGTTATCACACCGTGTTGGCCGCACAGTGAAACAGTTGTTTGGTTTGTCCCTCAATTAGCAGAGGACAGGCGCACGCGGCGAATCAGCGGCCGACGGCGATCATGGCATTATCAGCGAATACCCCTAGCGATTACACTAACGCGCCTACTAAATTGACTAGAAGTTCTTGTACAGTGGTTCTCAACCGGTAGGGAACACCCCCCCTCCCGGGGGGGGGGGGATTTTAGGGTTTCCAGTGGAAGGCGGGGAGGGGAACATTAAAGATTATTTCAAGATCGGCGTCGTTAATACAAGAACCAATTACTTGATATTGCTTTTCCCTCCATACTTTACGGTTCTGTACTTCTCGCCCTTCTGATATTCGTTTTATAACGTGAGTAGACCCACAAATCACGTGTTATGTAGACGTCTAGACTTGTTCTAGTAAGTGTTATTAAATTTAGCTTCCATTTTTACATATATGTGTAGGAGGTGGGGGTGATTTATAGGGAGGAAATACGAAAGGGATGAGGGGGAGGGGATGATGTGCTTAACATATGGTGAAGGGGTGCATGGGCCTAAAAAGATTGAGAACCACTGTTCTATTCAGTTGTCACTCGATTCTGTATGTATGTTGTATATATTAATAAGCCACTACTGCCAACAGCATAATCAGTCTGCCAGGAAGGGGTTACGAACGCAATCGGCAATACTATGCTCGAAACAGAGTTGCAGATAATTTGGAAGCACACCGCCTTGTGCTGGTTTTCATACAGGAGTGCCTGTAGTTCAAAAAGCAACGGCACACTATTCTGGACGTTAATTTGTCTAAATTTCACATAGAGATAAAAAACGACGAAAAATACAGAAACGGACTCACAAACACAGCATTCGCATAATATAGATTGCACAGATAGAATCACATCACAGAAGGAAAACACATGGTAGTGGCTGAAAGTTAAATTTAGAAACAAACGCCTACTAAGGCTTCAAGACTGATACACACTGCTTTACAACAGCCAACAATATGCCAAGAATATATCAATCGTTTCCATTGTTGAAGCTAGTACAGACTCAAGTGAAAATCGACGTTATAAGTAGACTTGTGCTCAGAAATCTTCAAAGCTGGATAAGTGATTCTCGGGCTTTTAAAGACCGTGAAAGGGCTCTTGTGTCTGGGAAGGGATAATATTAAGAGTGAAAGGAAAGGAGAGAAAGGGTCAATGACAAGAGCAATGTGGAGAATTGAAGTTCAGCGCATATGACAACAGGACGGCTGAAGGCAAACTGAAGTACACGGTGAGCCATTGATTGTCAAGAATAAGGCGATGTCAAGTCATAACAATACCCCGTTTAATTTCCATGTCACAAGTATCGCGTGGAACAAAATAAGTGTGTGTGTGTGTGCGTGTGTGCGCGCGCACACACACACACACACACACACACATAGGCAAGCAGACAGCAAGCAGAAGCCACTAGCGCCATCGACTGCTAAAGTCAAGCGAACACAAAACTGCAGTATATCTGCAGTATAGCTAGGACTAAATCACACTTACGCAGAATCAACACCCGTGAGATGAGATGCTTGAGGAGAGCTGCCAACTTAACAATCCGAGACCGAGTAACAAATGATGTTATCAGACAGATAGTGGGATCAACATGTGTCATATTTATTAAAAGACTGAAATGGTTTGGCCAGCACATTAGAATGCAACACAGTCAACTACCAACACTGTCGCTACATCGAAGAAAATCTGCTATGAGAGCAAGAGGACGCCCGATAAGAAAATGGACCGACGACATCAAAGGCATTGTACAATCAATTGGAATGACATTATTCAGGGCCACCTATTGGACGCTGGAACGCCAATTATTCCTCCCCACCTCGCTTGACGATAAATGTAGAAGATGAAGATGATGGTGACAGCTAGGACAGGTAGTCAGGTACAGTCAGCGAAAAAAGCTGACAAGCGCAACATGCAACGTTGACTTTTCTGTGTGCTATACAGTTGGACATTGTATTGATATAGTCGGACAATGTGTTGATACAATCGGACAATGTGTTGATACAGTCGGATAATGTGTTTATACAGTCGACAATGTGTGTTGATACAGTCGGACAATGTGTTTTTGCAGTCGGACAATGTAGATGTGTAGATGCAGTCGGACAATGTGTTGATACAGTCGGACAATGTGTTGAAACAGTCGGCAGTAATACTCGGTGGCATAGCCATACTGAGAGAAAAGAACAAATAGCTGGTATAAGTCAACGCTAGCCTCATGATCTCGCTTAAAGCATGTTACCGCTGAGAACCAATGGGTTGTTTAACGTCAGGTGATTTAGTAAAGGAACTGGGCTTGATGACCAGAGAAGTCAAGAGAAATGACATAGTGTAGCATTATAGAATCAAATATGAGTTATGGGCAGTGCAGAAAAGAGAGGCTGATGGTGCGGTAACATAAATCGAGTGTTGATCGGCCATGATCGTAGGGATAAGGAGTGGTGGGCTAGAAGACAAGGAGTGAATAAAATGGTGTTGGTAGATGAACTAGAATCAGTGATCTAATTATGCTTTGTACTGTTTTCTATGTGTTGTGTCTGTGCCAATGACGTCAGATGTACTATTATGTTTGTCAGAGTATTGAAAACCAGTTTGTCAGATAGAAACGTTTTGTTCCTTCTTTTACAGAGAAGCCATGACGATATGTCACGGTTACTCTGGGTGTTTCTTTGTGTGTTAACATTTCTCAAGTATCACTTGTCCACCTAAGCTGTTTGGTCGATCACTGCCTTACTTGTATAGTAGTGTTGTTAGGAGGATATTATACAACTGTTGATGTTGATGTGTGGAAACTACTGAAGTAGACTGAGTACTGTTGTATCGAGTGGTGTATTCTGCATTCATTGTATGAGATGCTATGTCATTTTAGAGCACAATAAAGTTACATGGATGTATCTATTTCATTTGTTTGGCTTAGCTTGTGTAGACTGGTTGATGTACACAATAGTTGAGTTTGTGCCTTATGTGTGGATTGAGTTGTTTGTGTTGGCTGGTAATCACAGAATACCGTTTAGTATTTATGACTGTACTTCTAAGATCTCTGCACAAGAACCTACACACTTGTCTGTCTGTTCTCGTCTATCCCGTGTTTGTTACACTGTGTCCATCTTTGTGCTTGTCAGCCCCGGTCTCCCATTCAGGCGCCATATCTCCATCAATAGTGTGTTCAACCACTGCGACATGTGCCGATCTCCGTGGCGAAGATGTTACGGACGCAGTTCGTGATTCCGCATACCCGCATTCGAAACATAGCTGTGCGCGATTTGGCAGCAAACTGCGTTGCGCTTGTTGTTTTACGAAATGGCATGGGTGCCGGTAGTTCATAAAGCAATGGCAAACAACTGAACACAAACTTGGCAAAACATCAACAACAGAAAGAAAAAAAAAATGCCGGTGTTGACTGCAAACATCCCGTAAAGGATATTCAACGAACTTACTTATTTTTTTTTTTAAACTGTGACGGGTAATACGACAAAGTATGTTACCTACGGTGTCATCACATTGGTTATGAACTCTGTGTGTGTGTGCGCGTGTGTGTGTGTATGTGTGTGTGCGTGGGTGTGTATGTGTGTGTGTGTGTTCGTGTTTATGTGCTAAGGGGTCACTAATTGTTTTCTCAATTACTTCATTTATTAACTTGGAAACTCATCTTCAGCTATACATTAGTCGTCAAACAATGAAAAAATACATTAGTCGTCACTTAGTGAAATTATTAGTGCTATGAATGTGTCCTTCAAATCAAACAGAGAGCTCATATCTCAGTGCACGCAAGCACGAACAAAGTTCCCAATGGATTTATATCAGAATGTCGACTCTTTGTTCACCTTCAATTAGTATGTATTTCAAAAGTAATTTTAAAATGTTGAAAGAGCAGCAATTTGTATTGGCCTACTCTCAGAACTCAGGTAATAAACAAGATCCATGCCTAAGTTACCCTACAGCAGGAGTCACCTAACATTGTTCACAGTGGACCGGATAACTGACAAAATGATGAGCACGGGCGGCACAATCATTCTGTACAATACTTGCAAGCCAGCACGAAAGCTCTGGGAAAATAGACGACAAACTAAGATTAGCATTCCATGTTAATCACGAGTGAGTAGCGTGCAACACATTAAAAAAAAAACAAAGACAACCAAGATATTTATTTACTAAAAAAATAGTTATCAAAATAGGCGACGTTAGCAAAAAGATAGTTATGTCAGACCTAGTGTGCACATATCCGAATCTCACAAACTAAGCAACAAATGAGGTTAGTGAGATATGCGAAACTGACGTTTGGCTAATTAGATATCATCAATGTTTGGTCTGGCATTGCTGCATCCAATAAAGAGAATTGCTTTCAAATGTTCATCAGCACCGTCGGGGGGTGGGGGGGGGGGGGGGGGTGGGAATGATGAACTAACGTTGTGGACCGGATCCGGCCCTCGTGCCGTAGTTTGGTGACCCCTGCCCTACAAGATAGCAATATAATATACTAGAAAGCGTACATGACATAGGACACATAAATCACGTGAACTAATGCGATGAGATCTATTTAATTAGTGCTTTCATGAGCATCGTAGATCAAATGTCGAAATAGACGTCTCGCCATGGCAAGGTCCCGTCTGCAACAGTTAGCGAATGCACTAGTCATATAGGTGTGGTCAGTTGTGTGAGGCTATATGGTTTAGTAAATAGATATATGCCCACTGTTGTTCTGTGATAATTGCAAACAAACAGCATTGTGTTTGTGAGTGGCAATTTTAACTGGAATCCGACAGAATATGAAGGGCAAAGTGGCCCTGATAGAGAAATGTACCGGCCAAGCCGACTACAGGGCGTCTCTTATTAGGTCATTGCACAACCACTCCAGGACATCTCTATTCTACATTTCCCACCTGCCTAGGTAATCTCGATACGTTCTTGAAAGTATTGTTTTCTCGCTTGCCTTAGAATGTCAGGATCCGATTCTCTAGCCAGAGACAGTTGTCAATGAACACCATTAGGTCTCTCTTCAAACACTGTCCGGAGAATACAATGTCAGAAACATTTTACCAAACTCTTAAGTTCCATGCGGAAGCCATACCTTGGAGTGTATCTCACGTTGATTAAAATATAGGCACCTCTCTACGTTGAAACATCTCTGGCAGCCATTTGTCAAGACGGGTTGACAAGAGAGCCCTAGCAACTCAGGACATCATTTCCTGCCTAGTGATAGAAAGCTGACCTCTGTGTTAGTAATAGTGCTAAACTGACTGTAAGAGATGGCAAGGCCTTTTCTATGTTTCACTCAAAATCTGATAACCGGCTAAACCGTTCTTGTTTCTTCCTTAATGTGTTTTGTCTTTGAGCTTCCCGTAGAATTCCTCTAGGTTGTCAGATAAATTGACTGCTCCTCTTTCAAGTCACAGACTCTCTTATCTTTACTTGTCTGATTATGACTGTTAATTTCCGATGTCTTGTCTGTAGCACATCCGTGGCTGCCTGTGAACAATGGACTTCACTTCCGTCTTTTAATTGACCACGTGAGAATAACATCGTCCATCACGGTCGCTGTGACGTTAAATTGTTAGAATTTTAAATGCATTCAGTGATTTACATTTGTACGGAATGTAAAGTACACATCTACTCGTAAGTAAACTAAAGGACCAGTTTACAAGTATTGAGGCCTCCTACTGGCTACAAGGTGCAAACTATATGTTTGTATAGACCAATGTGCACTGGAGTGTTGATGTGGTCACTGGCCACATGGTGCAAACTATATGGTTGTATAGATATAGACCAATATACACTCGAGAGTTGATGTGGTAACTGGGCTCATGGTGCAAACTATATGTTTGTATAGACCAATGTGTACACGGGGGTTGATGTGGTCACTGGCCACATGGTGCAAACTATATGTATGTATAGATCAATGTGCACTCGAGAGTTGATGTGGTCACTGGCCACATGGTGCAAACTATATGTTTGTATAGACCAATGTGCACTCGACGGTTGATGTGGCCACTCGCCACATGGTGCAAACTATATGTTTGTATAGACCAATGTGCACTCGACGGTTGATGTGGCCACTGGCCACATGGTGCAAACTATATGTTTGTATAGACCACTGTGCACTCGAGGGCTGATGTGGTCACTATCACATACGGCACCTCTACAGGTGTGTCCTATAGGCAAATACACACGGTACTGGACGTCCGACACTGGAATACGTTTATTCATTCAGAAGGGCAACGGTGTCATTTTCACGTGATGATTTCTAAGTGGAACGCAGAGAACTGTGTTTGTCTGTTGTTTAATGATTTCTTCAAGTTGCTCTTACCCCTAATAGTGTACGTATGTTCTAAGACTATTCAAACAAGAACATTCATTACTTCTTCCAGGGGTCGGCATGGCCTAGAAGAACCGACTACGTAACTAATTTGACAAGTATCTTTAAAAAAATGTCGCTTAGAAGTTGATAGGGTCGACTTCATTGCACAGGGCTTTATCAAATATGCCTCAGTCTCTTTCTGCAGTGCGAGCTGCTGAAAGAGTCGAACAGGAGCACGAACTCCGTAGCTCCAGCGACGATCTCCAGGAATCTAAAAAAAATTGCACTCGTGAACCGAAAGACGCGGCCCTGAATCGAACCCATAGCCTTCGGATCCCGAGTCAGATGGCTTGACCACTTCGCCACGGAGACTCCCAAGAATCTAGTGAGGACTTGTTTCGCAGGACTCCAAGTACAACTTCTGCTCCATGACTTCTGACCAGCAGATCGGATCGCTAGCCTTCTCAGACAAGGATAACAAAAGGAAGGTGCCGTCAAACTAACTATCTAATAATCTAGCAATCTAGCAAACATTTTCGAAAGGAAGACATGGTATAGAGTGGCGGTATGAGACTGTTTTGCTAAATATATAAAAATTTGAAAACATAGCCATTACAAAAGATGTTGTCACAAGGTGATTATGACATAAAGGAGTGGCTTGATTGTGTCTAGAGGCTGTCTGTGTGCATGTTGTGTTGGACAACTGATCAACAACGATAAATCAACATCGAAGACCAGGCGGCGCACATAATCTTTTTAATTTGAACACAACACGATGATATAAGATATTTTAAAGGAACAGTAAACAATGAAATATATTTAGATTATAACTTCCCAGATCCAGCACACTCAGATTATCAGATAACACAGTAACTCCAGCAACCACGCTATTTCCGTCTCTCGGCCTCACATACCACCCTGTTACGGGCTCTTCTCCGTCCGTGAATCTAATAACCTCCTCTGAGTCACCTCTCTCTCGATTCAGCTCCAAACCTCACTGTAAGCACAAGGTGAAGTTCACCCTAACTTCGCCACAACTCAACTCCAGAACTCAGACCTCTCATGTCTGGCTCAAAACTTCACTGTCTCTCAATTTTCAGACTTGTCACTTTATTCATTCTTCTCAGACCTCACACAAACTGCCATATAACCCTAATTTACATTACATTTAGAATTTACCTTTATTTTCTACTGCTCTCTCATGATTCATCTCCCCACCGAGAATTCTAATCTAGATAAGTGCGTGACATCCCCACCACTTGTTTGGGACTTCCCCCATTAGCATAACTATTTAGAATGATTTGTCCGTGCCTAAACCATCACCTAGTCTGGGACTATCACAGTTTTTTGAAGATTGTGATTAATCTTCTTGGCCCCATACGTGCTCTAACAATTCCTGTGTTGGGTCTCACCCATTGTCTTTGGGTTTCTTAATCGACTTCTCTGACCTCGCATCCGCTCTCATTTCCTCTTAACATCTATGACCCTTTGTTGTAAATCTCACATTCTTAGGTAGTACAATGACCCAATTACATTGCTAGTATTAGCACATTCCTAACAAGTCGTTTACTCCAGATTTTCCGCACACCCATGCACGTTACAGATGTATTACCTCTTCAGATTCCAGTATAAATAGACAGTCAGACGGACATATACAGACCGACAGCCTCAGTGTATTCTGGTTACAGTGTAAAGCGGCGAGGGTCGACTTCATAGTACGAAGTGTCGCTCCGTTTGGATAGGCATCACCCCCGTTTGGCTAGGTCTCTCTCAGCGCAACGACACGCCGTCTAAAGAGAGCTTCGTACAATGCACGATTACCTAGCTGCTTCTCTGAAACCTACCCCTCCTCCCCTCCTCCGGCGATCTGAGAAAAAAAAAACGACACAGTTCGGAAACGAACATACGACCATCAGCATTCGATACACACTGTTTAACCACTCCGCTACCGCGACCTCCTTTTGAATGTTGTTGTGAAATGTCAGTCAGGTTAAACTGAGAGACAGACACACGCTGAAGCTGGCATTACTGACATAGCTGTGGCTAGTGCTTCTGTTTTGAAAGCCCACTAGCACACACACTTATAAAAACACCTGTTCCCAACAACATTTGTCCACCCGTGGTGTCCTGAGTGTTCAAGAGTAACTACTTACAAGTGTTCTGGTAGTTATGACTGTGACTTACTTCCACCCCTGTCTTACTGTCGGTCAATAAAGTATAGTAAAGAAGCTCCATTTCACGCCATGATACATATCTGGTATATGGTACTGACTCAATATTCTGAGACCAATAAGAACTGACGGGTTATATGGTCAATGCCCGGGAGATATTTTAGCTTTAGAAAATCAAAACAATGTTTTCCCGTAGTGAATTTGAATAACGAAGACACAAACCATAGATTGTAGGATTATTAGTTTTAGTTTTAGTCGACGGATCAACATCACGACACACTGGTGTAACCCATAAGTGCTCCGTTCTACTCCTAACTCAAGCCTAAGTCCGGAGAATCTCAGCTCAGTGCATGAATTCCGTACACGGTGTGGATCCTGAAATACTTTGGGTAGATTTTTAAATCGAAATTTTGCCCGGACAGCGCCGTTAGGCTACTCTTTTTCGATTTCCATCAGCCAAAGAATGTTTTACGTAAGCAACAATGCACACGGGAGTTCGATCTCACTACCCAGAGACCAGGAGACATTTTTGTTACTAGAAGTCCACATGAAACAATCCCTACCCTCACAGTGGCTTGAACCCGGGACCTCCATCACTCGAGCCGGACACCATACATCGAGACCACTAAGCTCCCCCTCCCCCCAGGTAGATTTGATGTCGGTGGTGTATTATTAGTGAACAAGATGAGTTCGTGCCTGCCACCACTGGCTGTGTTATGACAACTGTATGTAAGTGGGAGGTCAATTGGAAGGATACCTTTACCCATACCACCGTGGCACACTGTCAGGCCCGAAGCAGCTGTTAACGAGAAGTGCGGACATTAATACGCTGACTGTTCCAGATTTCTCGTAACCATTATGTTGATTCAGACCTGAAACGTTAAGTCAAGAATAACACCTCGATCTGAGATGGATGTGAATGGAGCTGACTGGACCAGAAAGAGAGTACACTAGCTACTGCTATATTATCGCGGATCTAGAGAACCGAGACACCAAGAAACCGGGCATTTTCACACAGGCAGAGCAGAGCAATAGACAGGCAATCGGTATAAAAACAAACACGCAAACAAACACACGAAGAGCCAAAGAAAAAGAGGATAATGTATTGGATGAAGAGTTACGGAGGACAGACACATTTTAGCGTAGAGCAGCTTTTGTCCTTTGACGTGTCATAAACGATTAAACGTCCTTTTAGGGGGAAACATGTCAATATGAACTGCTTGCTGAAAGGCGTAATCGGGATAGCGGAAACAAAAAAGAATTAGACAAGCTGTGTAGCTAAAGACAGGATAAGGTGTCACGGAGCCATGGCCATCCAATAGCGAAAACAAAACATTCGCTGTTAAACTTTCTAAATGACAAAGGCAACGCAACGAAATAGGAGCCATCCGCTTGTGATCAAAATGGCAACTCTAATAAAAGCTAATGGATCGGTCAAGTGGACATAATGCATAAGATGTTGTTCTTAGCAGAACATGCAACACTAGCCTTTCATTGGTTTGATCATTCTTTCATTCGCTGCGCAGACTTGTGTGTTGCAGCCAATGAAAGCCAAGCCTGTTCACTTTCTTAATGGTAAGACATGGTTTAAATGTGTGTGGGAAAGATTAGAACTGCTGCTGAAAAAAAAAAAAAAACAACATCCCAAGTGAACAATGTTATAAAGTAGGTAAGTGCAGATGCTAGGCTTAGTAGCTCCCTCAAGGTGAGAGTCATCACCGTCAAGTGCCCTACCAGCTGGCGTAGACGTTCATGTTGCTACACAGATCTCAGTCTTTGGTGTTCTGGATCAACTCTGCTGATGATATTCCTCCATGCCACCATCTCATTCCATCTCGCATCATTTCTCTTGGCCTGCCTCTGCCTCTGTTCCCATTGATCTTTCCAGTTGTCACGATGTTCTCTATTACATCTATTCTCACCATGTGACCCAAGAAAGATGTTTGTCTCTTTCTTATTGTTGTATATAATGTTCTAGTTTCATTAGCCTCTTTCAGACAGTCGTTGTTAGTTACTTAGGCTGTCCAAACAATACCAACATTCGTCTCAGGAACCACATGTTCTTGCTCCATAATTCTTCCTAATTTGTTCATTTACATTCCAAGATTCACTGCCATACAGCAAAACATGCTCCATGCAGCATTTTAGTACTCTCTTTCGTACATTCAATTATAGTGACTTACTGCATAAGATACTTTCCATTATCTGAAATGCAGCTGTTTCTTGCCCTAATCTAGCCTTAATCTCTGTTGTAAATCTTCCATCTGATGTTATAAAACCCTTAGGTATTTAAAATTATCAAAGTATGAATGGTTTGTCAAAAGTTAGCATAAGGGTGCCTACTATGTGTTAGAATAGACATAATAATTCATGGCAGGATACCCCATCTAAAAATCTGTTGCAGCAGATATGTTGGCCCTGTCGTGAAGTCCAGACCTGTGTCTTGTTTGTATCATTGAATTAACAATTTGAAAGCTTGACGTCATCTCATTTCACATCGTGAAGAAAGGACTTTTTCGTCTCTTGCCTGTTATCCGCCATTGAGGTATAGGCACTCAACCAACTCCGGATCCCTGCAACTCTTAGCTATCCTATCCCTTGTCCATGTCCTCGCAGTATGTGCTGGTGTTCGTAACATTGTTGAATCTCTGATGTTGTGTCCTATGTTCGTTACATTGTTGAATCTCTGGTGTTGTGTCCTATGTTCGTTACATTGTTGAATCTCTGGTGTTGTGTCCTATGTTCGTTACATTGTTGAATCTCTGGTGTTGTGTCCTATGTTCGTTACATTGTTGAACCTCTGGTGTTGTGTCCTATGTTCGTTACATTGTTGAACCTCTGGTGTTGTGCACTATGTTCGTTACATTGTTGAACCTCTGGTGTTGTGTCCTATGTTTGTTACATTGTTGAACCTCTGGTGTTGTGTCCTATGTTCGTTACATTGTTGAACCTCTGGTGTTGTGTCCTATGTTTGTTACATTGTTGAACCTCTGGTGTTGTGTCCTATGTTCGTTACATTGTTGAATCTCTGGTGTTGTGTCCTATGTTCGTTACATTGTTGAACCTCTGGTGTTGTGTCCTATGTTCGTTACATTGTTGAATCTCTGGTGTTGTGTCCTATGTTCGTTACATTGTTGAACCTCTGGTGTTGTGTCCTATGTTTGTTACATTGTTGAATCTCTGGTGTTGTGTCCTATGTTCGTTACATTGTTGAACCTCTGGTGTTGTGTCCTATGTTCGTTACATTGTTGAACCTCTGGTGTTGTGCACTATGTTCGTTACATTGTTGAACCTCTGGTGTTGTGCAGTATGTTCGTAACAGTATTGAACCTCTGGTGTTGTGTCCTATGTTTGTTACATTGTTGAATCTCTGGTGTTGTGTCCTATGTTCGTTACATTGTTGAACCTCTGGTGTTGTGTCCTATGTTTGTTACATTGTTGAACCTCTGGTGTTGTGCAGTATGTTCGTAACAGTATTGAACCTCTGGTGTTGTGTCCTATGTTTGTTACATTGTTGAATCTCTGGTGTTGTGTCCTATGTTCGTTACATTGTTGAACCTCTGGTGTTGTGTCCTATGTTTGTTACATTGTTGAATCTCTGGTGTTGTGTCCTATGTTCGTTACATTGTTGAACCTCTGGTGTTGTGTCCTATGTTTGTTACATTGTTGAATCTCTGGTGTTGTGTCCTATGTTCGTTACATTGTTGAACCTCTGGTGTTGTGTCCTATGTTTGTTACATTGTTGAATCTCTGGTGTTGTGTCCTATGTTCGTTACATTGTTGAACCTCTGGTGTTGTGTCCTATGTTTGTTACATTGTTGAATCTCTGGTGTTGTGTCCTATGTTCGTTACATTGTTGAACCTCTGGTGTTGTGTCCTATGTTTGTTACATTGTTGAATCTCTGGTGTTGTGTCCTATGTTCGTTACATTGTTGAATCTCTGGTGTTGTGTCCTATGTTTGTTACATTGTTGAATCTCTGGTGTTGTGTCCTATGTTTGTTACATTGATGAACCTCTGGTGTTGTGCACTATGTTCGTTACATTGTTGAACCTCTGTAACAACCAGCCAGTCTTAGCCGCTTGTAATTGCCCTGCATCTGACTTTTGGTGAACTGTTCCCCCTGCAGCAGGTCATGGAACCGCATTTTAAAATGTTCTATAGTTGATTGCGATGTTTGGTTGTCATGTAGTTTGTCCGCCGACATTGTGTTTTATGAGTTCAGTAAGATTGTGAATGTTTGTGTGTTTGATGACACATGTGATTGTCACGGAAAAAACTTGATAGTTTCGATCGATGACAAAAAGACCCGACATTCGTCTACAAAAACAGGCAACCCTTTGATGAGTAGGGGACTGAGGAACAAAATAAGTCGCGTCAAATGTCTACACACAGTCGGCATTTTGTTAACAAGTTGTTGCTCGAGACGGGAGAATGGCGCCAGCCGTCTGCAAGGCGGTAGTCAGCCTTTGAAGTTGTGGACGGAATGTCTGGACAGACGTCGGATGGATTCTGTGATGTGGGGAAAAATCCCCTGGTTCACCGGCAGACGGGACCTTTGTTGTATGAGAAAAAGGATTCCCAGATGAAAGCAAACTAGACGGCTAATTGATTCTAGTCAGTCGAAAACAGGGGGAGAAAGCCAGACTCTGGACTGATTAGCGTCTAGACTTTTTGGTGAAGTCACTCAAGCCCCGAATTAAAACCAGTTGAGGTAAACAAGTTGAGGGAGTCGACCAAAAGTTATGAAGGGCAAAGGATCGGCAGTATTCCTGGTTGTGTTATAGAAAGAGACTATAGTGTCAAAGTGTTGATATTTATCGGCGGACATAGATCCAGTCTGTGATTGCATAGTCTCAATCTTCAACCGGAATAGCCATATGGTATTCTATTAAACATATTTAACTTAGAGTATGTTTAGGAATAGAGTACAGTATTATAGGTGCGGTGATATAATGTATTATAGGTGCGGTGATAGAATGTTCTATAAGTGCGGTGATAGAAAGTATTATAGGAGCGTCGGCACTAGTAGCCTATTCTGTAGCTTTAACTAGCTTGTGTGATATATTATTTAACTCAGGGAGTTAAGGACAATGTAGTGGAATAATAATTAGAGAGATTGAGGATGGTTGGGAGTGATGAAGGGAATGTGAATTGGTAGGATCTTCCAGTAGGGCATCTGCTGGGTTTCTACCCGTTTCCTTTAATCTTTACTTGTGTTCCCATGTCTCAGACCAATGTGATGAGCTATTTGGCCGTATAACAGAGTTCGGTTCTCTGTTATAGATCTGAGTGCTGCTATCGGCCTACACTCACCTAATTAAGGTCAGAATTGAGTTGCTTTCACCAGGGATTCTCTATTCTACAGGTTCCACTTGATGAGGCTACGATATACTACCAAGAAGTTAGAATCAAAGTTAAAGAAAGTGATGGCTCACGGATTGAAGACAGAGGTTACTGAGAGGCATGTACACTGGGCACATAACCTAGTTGGTCTGCAGAAACCTGGCTTCTGCTGAGCAGGACTTGATGAACATATGTGTGATGTTTTTTCTTGAGTGGTATGCTACATCACCGAAGATTCAGAACACTATAAATAACACATATACCAATATACATAACTACCTGGAACATTAATAGGTTGTTTTTAATATGGGGAAAATCTTATAACCAGTGACTTATGAACAGTTAGATTTTCCCAGGTGACATTTAAGTTATTTGAAAGATTCTCTGATCAACGAACATTATTGAACAGAGTAAATTCACAGTGTTTGCTAGAGTGAAGACCAATATTGAACAGTGTCTATCATTGATGACCAGCGTTCTGATAGTTCGAGAGTTATCGGAGAAAGTCGTCACGTGGCCGGAGAAACATCATCTGGGTGAGGTTTTCTGTCCGGAATACATGGTGCTGTTGTGTGCTCAGCACAGTGATGCAACTAACTGTGCTCCTGATTCACTGGTCTGATTCTACATACACCTTAGAATATTCGACACAAATTCTACACATTACACACACACACACATTTCTCACACACATACTCTTTGCTTTAATAAATTATTTTGTATTTATTTGTTAAAGCTAGAGTTGTTGAGTATGTTGTGTTGGGGAAGAATGAGAGGGGGCATGATCCAGGGTGAGTGAGAGTAAGAAAGAGGTGTCTACAGACTGAAGGAGTTTTGTGGACGGATTCTGGTGGTTTCTCTAGGACAATAATATTGGATTAATAAAAATGTGGGTGTTGATTCCCCTCACTCCAGGGACGACACTAAAGTAATAAAGGATTACTACGACAGTGATCAAATCGTGTAATACTTTAGCACTATTTGAGAGGTGGATCGTGCTGTCTGTATATCTGCAAGTTCCACCAACTATGAATAGGTGGACATTGTCCCTGGTCTCATCCGGTTTGACTGCTCTCATTATTTCTGCATGAACAGGTGTGGGGAGGGAACGAGGCATGCCTGACTCCACAGAGCACTCATAACCAGTCGGATGTTTCTCCGGATCCACCGTGTCGTTCATTCTTGTGCTCATGACGTGTTATTCAAATGAATCTGGACTAGTAGAGGTGCCAGACAGTTGGTGCACTGTATGATGCTCTCTGTAGGCATGAATTACTCACTGCTGTTACTATTTTCCTTCTCCTTTTATTGTTAGATCTTCGCCTATTTTTTATCTTGTGGACTCCAGAAATAGGTCCTCCTAGTTATGCATTCTCAGTAGATAACTGGTATCTGTGTAGTTCTCTTCATGAGCTCCATCTTGGTGATTATGTCATACTATGTTAGTCCTGAAGTAAGGAGAAGTTAAGTTAGACTTGATTCGGGCGCCATACTGAGTGTCAATTCAACACCAGATACAACTCTTACACCTAGATCCGGAAACAGCTGCCCCTGTCTTCTGAATGTATTGTTCGATTGCTCATCAATAATTGCTCATACTTTGAGGTATGTTAACGGCCTCAGGGTTTCCTGGCGATGATTTGACCCCAAGATACGTGTTACTCACACCATTAGTGTGTTCACGCTAACCCAACGTCCATCTCCCTCCCACACCTCCCCAAGCAGCAGAGAGCTAAAGCCGCTTATGTTGATGGTGCCAACAGATCAGAAACACTGCGCATTAAGGTAATTATCAGCCGAAAGACATTAGCCACCCATAATATATGTTCGCCACATATAATAAACTCAGATTACGCCAGTCAATAAATTAAATTTGCGAATCCCTATTTAGACGTCGTCATGGTAACCAGAAATGTAGCAAGGCGCTAGGCTTCCAGTCGTATGTAAATGTGGGTCACAACAAAGTGTGCTGCCTGGTGGGGTCATGGTCAGTTTGTTGATGTTTCATCAGGTCAGCGCCCTCTCCCTCCAGCTCTTTACCTGTACGGAGCAAGGGCTTGGCACAACATGGAATCAGAGAAATGCCTGGGGAAGTGAAGGCGTTCACCGGATTGCTAACACAACTTAATAACAACTCTTGTGCAGGGTTTTGTCACAAAATATCCATACCCGTATCTGGAAAGAGGTTTCTCACAGGACCGCTCTCCTAGCAGGCGACTGCTCTAGTTAGAGTCATTGCCACCATTCCCAGACATAATCTCTGAGCACTACACAGCAACACAGCACAGCCATACATTCATCTATGCATTCATCTAACAGATAACGCCGATGTTGACTGCATTACAGTATATAATGAAACATAACGGTGTGTTTAGATTCTCAGGACACACACAAATCAAAAACATACACATACCTGACTAAAGCGTCAGTCTACGTAAACAGAATAATTAACGCAGTGGAAGATAGATGAAAATAATGTAATAACAAAATATGTATGAATAAAACACACCTGAGCGAAGTTTCGTAAGACACTATCGTTGTCAACAGCAAAATAAATATAGATACACGAAAATTAATATGACATTACAACACAATACATGCACATGAAAACATAGTAAACGGTAGGAATTTCGCAAAGGAGACGGTAATGGGAAGTGTAAACATTTTTGCGTTTTAATTTTTTTTTTTTTTTTTTTTCGCGTTTCCATCCTGTTTCAGGATATTGCGGTCAACACCAGCATCTTTCAGCTGTATGTTGATTCCTAGGCTAGATTACGCTCATCAGCACGCCACGACTTTCTGAGCGACCGGCTCCATACTCTCATAAGTCACTTTTGCGATTCGAACCACTGCTAATTCTCGTCGCGTCACGTGACGAGAGTATTCGGAGTTAGCGGAGAAAGCTGCTAACCCCTCGGCCACGGAGCCGGTTTTTGCGTTTTAATGTCTCGAGGAAATGTTACGCTGTGCTCAGGGGTAGAGTCAGAACTGAGAAGACAGTGTGACATCAGACAGACACGCATAAACACACAGTTACAACTGGATACCAATCGCATATCGCATACAATAAGGTTGTCTTTTTCAGTTAGAATTAACAGAAAACAAATGCACTTTTACGGGTAAGCAATTTTAGTGAAATTAAACGTAACGTGTTGCTGCCTCTGCCAGGCGAGTGTCACGTGGCTGTCTGCATGCAACACTGCTCCACACACACAAGACATCATCGCACGCGCTCTGGTACTGCCGCTGTGGAGCCGAGTTATCCCCCAAAGGATTAGACACGTTGGCAGAAACCCCGGGTGCTGCAACCCGGCGTAACCGCTGGAGTGCCCGGGTTCCAAACTAACATACATCTACTATCCAGTGCCACCCAGCTCCGCATGACTCTTAACGGCACAACTGAACGAAGAAGATGATGATGATTATGATACGAATGTTTCTTTTTAATTTTTTTTTTTTTAATGTTGCAGCCGTGCTCCCTGGCCGAGAGGTTAAACGGCTTTCTCCGTATCCCTTTTATCCACGTAGGGTCTCGTAGCGAGAGAGAATTTGTAGCGGTTCTCGCCGCGTTGGTGACTTACGGGATAAGTGAGCCGGCTGCTCAGAAAGCAATGGCAAACTACTAAGCGTAATCTTGCCAAGAAATCAACAACAGCGGTAAAATGCTGGTGTTGACAGCGATGTCCTGTAAAGGATATGCGAAAAAAATATCCCTTACAGGACGTTGCAGTCAACACCAGCATTTTATTCAGTCAACTGGCAGATGCATACACATACCATTCAGTCAACTGGCGTATGTGTATACAGATCATTCAGTCAATTGGCGGATATGTGTACAAGGAAAATTCAGGCAAATGGCGGATGTGTACACACACCATTCAATCAACTGGCAGATACGTACACACACCATTCAGTCAACTGGCGGATGTAATTACAGACCATTCAGTCATCTGGCGGATGTGTAGAAGGACTATTCAGTCAAATGACGGATGCGTACACACACCATTCAGTCGAATGGCGGATGTATCCATAGACCATTCAGTTAACTTACGGATGTGTATACAGACAATCCAGTCAACTGGCAGATGTATACAAGGAACATTCAGTCAACTGGCGGATGTATACAAAGACTAGTCAGTCAACACAGACCATTCAGTCAACTAATGGATGTATACACAGATCATTCACACAACTGGCGGATGTATGCAAGGACCATTCAGTCAACTGGCGGATGTGTGAAAGGACCATTCAGTCAACTGGCGGATGTGTCCACAGACCATTCAGTCAACTGGCGGATGTGTGCAGAAACCATTCAATCAACTGGCTGATGTATACATCGACCAGTCAGTCAACTGGCGGTTGAGTACACAGACCATTCAATCAACTGGCGGATGTATACACAGACCATTCAGTCAACTGGCGGATGTATTACAAGGACCATTCAGTCAACAGGCGGATGTGTACAAGGACCATTCAATCAACTAGCAGATGTGTCCACAGACCACTCAGTCAACTGGCGGATGTGTACACAAACCATTCAATCAACTGGCGGCGGATGTACACAAGGACCATTCAGTCAACTGGCGGATGAGTACACAGACCATTCAGTCAACTTTCGGATGTATACAAGGACCATTCAGTCAACTAACGGATGTGTACACAGAACATTCAATCAACTGTTGGATGTGTACACAGAACATTCAATAAACTGTTGGATGTGTAAACAGACCATATTAGTCAATTGGCGGATGTGTGCACAGACCACTCAGTCATATGTTGGGTGTGTACACAGAAAATTCAGTCAACTGGCGGATGTGTACACATACCATTCAGTCAACTGGCTTATGTGTACACAGACCATACAGTCAACTAACGGATGTGTAAACAGACATTCCCAGAATGCATATTTGCCGAGCAATTCTCCTATGTCGTTAGGGAGCGGAGACAGCGGAATACCTTCGGTGCTTGCTTGCAGACCCGGTCGTCATGTGCTCAGATTGCGATTTCCTCCAGTGACCCGGGCGTTCAGGGCAAATACGTAACAGGACATTCATTGGAGGTAGACTCAGCCGATGTGGACCTGACTACATCGGCCATCCAGTGCCGATCAGACTAGAAATGTGGGGCCAGCACCATATACTCAACATGTGTCAACACACGACATGGGATCCTTGAATACTTGGTCTATCTATGCCATCATAAGTGTTGTTGAATGAAATAACGTATGAGAAGACAGAGAGAAGGAGGGCAGAATGTCAGACAGGCCTACGTAACCAATTCTTAACCCTTTGAAAATAAAGTTTGTTCGGTCGATCGTTCGTTCGTTCGTTTTGTTCGAGTGAACTGGGTACCAGAAAACTGTCTGAAATGTCTGGAAAATATAATGGGAACATAGGGAATTGATAGCTACACCACCCACTTTTACAATGGCCCCCGTGTCCTGAAATATATAGTACAGTGTTTATATATATATATATATATATATATATATATTTTTTTTTTTTTTTTTCCGCGTTTCCATCCTGTTTCAGGATATTGCGGTCAACACCAGCATCTTTCAGCTGTATGTTGATTCCTAGGCTAGATTACGCTCATCAGCACGCCACGACTTTCTGAGCGACCGGCTCCATACTCTCATAAGTCACTTTTGCGATTCGAACCACTGCTAATTCTCGTCGCGTCACGTGACGAGAGTATTCGGGGTTAGCGGAGAAAGCTGCTAAATCCTCGGCCACGGAGCCGGCACATATATATATATATATATATATATATATATATATATATATATATATATATATATATATATATATATATATATATATAATTTTAAGAGACTTGTCGCGTAATCTTCTCGTACCTAGCCTGTCATAATATAGTATCCTTGATATCATTCTCATCTCATCTCATCTCACCATGTTCCTCTTATACCTTGCGGTGTCGAGGTTAAGTACAAAACGGCGGGAGAGTGTCCGTTTATGGGCTTCATGTATCGATACTCCCATTGACTCTGCTATTCCCTCCGTCCATCATTTACGCGGTCGGCCTCGTCCTCTGCTTCCATCTGGTCTGTACATTATTGTTTGTTGTGGTAAACTGTTAGTGGGTAACCTACTTGCATGGCCAAACCATTTGACTTGCTGTCTTCTAATAAAATCAAGCGCTGCTATAACCCCCACTTTAGTCCTGATTTCTTCATTTCTGATCTTATCTCTCCTTGATACATTGAGTATTCTTCTCAGGAATCTCTTTTCTGTTGGTGTGATGTTTCTTTTCTCCTTCTCTGTCATTGTCCAGGTTTGCGTAGAGTTGGTAGGAAGATTGTGTTTTAAAGTACTTTCATAGTAACTATTGATACATGTTTGTTCTTTAGTATTGGTGCCATTTGTTCAATGAGTTGGTTTGCCGTATTGTATCTATTTTCGATCTCGTCTTCTGATTTCCCAATTGATGATAATATACTTCCTAGGTACTTGAAACTCTTTACTTGTTTCAGGGGTTTTTCGTTTAGGTGAATTGTTGTTGTATTTTCTTCTTTAGTTATAGTCATTACCTCTGTTTTACTTGTGCTAATTGTCATGTTATGTTCCCTACACATATCGTTTAGATTATTCATGTGGTCTTGTAATTCAGCTTCTGATTTTGCTATTAGTGCTTGGTCGTCCGCAAACATGAGTTTTCTAATGGTGTAATTTGGAAATAATTCTTCTTCTGTGTTCTCGTCATGTGGTGTTCATGGCTCATGCGGTGTATGTTTTGTTGATTTCTTTACATATGTCTATATAGGTTATGAACAAGAGAGGGGAAAGGACACAACCTTGTCGTACTCCGGATCTTATGGTGAAGGGTTCTGAGTGTCCTCCAATTGCTCTCACTATGTATTCACTGTTGTAGTATAAGCTTCTGCATAGGTTTATTAGATGTGTTCACACTCCATAATTTTTAAGAATTTCACACAGATTGTTTCTATCTACTTTATCAAATGCCATTTCTTGGTCGACAAAGGCTAATTAGAATATTTAATTAAATTTGATTGATTTTTCCATAAGTAGTCTAAGATAAAAAATGGCATATTGTTATCGTTATAGTTGTTTTTTTTTTATCATGTATTAGCTTATCACACTTAAACAGCGCATAAATGTGCATGTTTTAGTTGTTAGTTTAGTTTGGTCGACGGATCAACATCACGGCATACAGACGTAATCCATAAATTCTCCTTTCTACTCCTAACTCAAGCCTGAGTCCGGAAAATCTCAGCTCAGTGCACGAACTCCCTACCACCTGCGAGGATCCTGAAATACTTTGGGTAGATTTTTAACTCGATATTTTGCCCGGGCTGCGCCGTTAGGCTACTGTTTTTCGATTTACAACTGCCAAGGTATTTTGTTTACCTTCGCAACAATACACATGGGCGTCAGATCTCACTACCCAGAGATGTTTAGTTAGTTTAGTCGACGGATCAACATCACGGCACACGGGTGTAACCCATAAATGTTCCATTCTACTCCTAACTAAAGCCTGAGTCCGGAGGTTCTCAGCTCAGTACACGAATTCTGTAGCACCGGTGAGGATCGTGAAATACTTTGGGTATATTTTTAACTCGAAATTGTGCCTGGGCGGCGCCGTTAGGATACTCTTTTTCGATGTCCAACTGCCAAGAGATTTTTTTACGTGCGCAACAAACCAGCTACCCAACAAACAAACCCGCAACTACCCAGAGACCAGGGGAAAATATTTGTTTCTAGAAGTCCATGTGAAAAAAAATCCGGACCTCATCGGGGCTTAAACCCGGGACCTCCAGCACTCGAGGCGGACACTATACCTCAAGACCACTCAACCCTTAAATGTGCATATAAGTGCGTGCTTCGGCATATTTTAGGAATAGGTCATTTCCCAACACGTGTAGGTCACATTCCGACACTTCAGGTCAGATTCTTTCATGTTAGGTCACATTATGACATGTTCATGAATTTTGTTTATTTCACACCAAATGTTGTGAAAGCTACATGCCAGGTATGGGTGATAGTCTGGCCTAGAAAAACATTGTGTTTCAAAAACAATGTATTCCCTTAGTGAATGTAAACACACGAGTGATAAACAATGTGTTGCATATTTATTGGCTGACATATTTATCTTCATTTCATCAGGTCCATTCTGCAGAGTCGTTTATCGTATAAAGGTAATACATGCATTTCAGCGGAAATACTCTAAAACACAGTCACAAGAATTGTTCAAATGTGTAGAATTTGTTATTCCCGCGATCATTTCAAATGTCAAACGAATGCTTTCTATTTGCATAAAATTGTCTGGAAACGTCTATTTGCTGAGACCTCATCATTGCTCAGATATAGGTTCCAATCCCAGTGTTATTAGTTGTTTGTGATGTTCTATAGAATTGTTCTTTCAATAATTTGCCGTCGACCACTAAGCAAAACGGCAGACGCTCATACAATTATGAAAATCACTGCACAGAGATCCCAAGTCAGAGAGCAGTAATGGTGAACGGTGTTCGACAGCATAAACATACTATTCCTGAAACAAGTAAACAATAACCTATCATTAGTCAAATAGATCCATATGCAGTTAAATAACGTTGTGCTGCTGTGACGTGGACAGTGAGCAAGCAATTAGAGTATCAGAGTCTTTGCGTGTGTGAATATACAGACGCATCTGTGGAGATAATAATAGGCGTCAACTATAAATATAATATACCAAACGGAATCTATACATATATACCAGACTTCCGGTCGCCAACATGGAGGATAGGCATGTGAACGGTTAAGGCCTCTGGAATGTTTATGCTTGTGGCTAACGTTTGCATTCGCATTTTCCTCATGATGGACTGGAAGTGTAGCGTTTCGCCACTCTGCTACTGATTTGAGTGCGTGGCGCGACACTGTGAGCTGTGAATTTCGTGTGGAATGCTTTTACGTCGGTCCGCGGTTGTTTTTATCGTGAACTGCATGATCGGAATGATGGTGGCTGGCCTGTCCCAGAAATGACTGGATTGCCTTATGCAGTAATATGTGGCTGCTGATTTTCTAGTGATTGCCGCTTCCATCGACGATGAACTGTATTTTTCGTAGAGGACTTTTGTTTTGGCATCCTGTCCCCATGATGCACAGTGGACCCATTCGGGCTGCTGGTTTGTCGAGACTCCTGTCTGTTTCAC
This sequence comes from Cepaea hortensis, assembly GCA_963921405.1. Classification (NCBI taxonomy): domain Eukaryota; kingdom Metazoa; phylum Mollusca; class Gastropoda; order Stylommatophora; family Helicidae; genus Cepaea; species Cepaea hortensis. The sequence goes on from OY992879.1 coordinate 45,933,184, forward strand.
GTATTCACACGGGGCAGTGAGGAGCATTTTGTGTGATATTCACTGGCACAGGAACGGAGCATAATGGGGATGACCCGTTGCTGTGAAGTTGGAACCGCGACTAATGACTAATACCAGACGACATCTATGAACATAGTATACGAGACAGCATCTATAAATACAATATACGAGACAGCATCTATAAATATAATGTACAAGACGTCATCTATAAATATAATATACCAGACAGGATTTATAAATATAATATATCAGATGGCATCTACGGACATAATGTTCCAAGTAATTGCAAACGACTGAATGGAAACTTGCCAAGAGATCACAAACAGCCAAATATATCAAATGGCATCTATAAATACAAACTGCCAGACTAATATATCAGACGGTTATCAGTTGTATGTCTTGAAGTAAGTGGTCAATAAACTCTGATCTCAAAAGTGTATGTTGTTCGGGAGTATACAAACATGTGACCACAACTAGGCGACGACAACAAGCAAATAACAAATACAAACAGCACACTATACACATCTTATATTGTGTATTCGGGAACGGCAGTGGCACAGTGTTTACTGACTTCAGTTATCTGAACAGTGGTGTGAGTTCACTCCGCAGCTATGGTGAGATTACTCTGATATCGACTAGGCTCCAGCCATTAAATGTGTGTCGGATCATTTCTCGGTGTGATGTTGTTTCCCCGAGAAGAGAGTGGGATCAACATGCACATCTTTAAACTGATTATCTGGTGGGATTATTGACTGACTTTTCGTCTACACTCCTCTCTTCTGTCTTCCCTTCCATATATCTCTTTCTTTCACTCTCTCTCTATTATTCTCTCAACACATACTTCGACAACAGTTCTTTTCCACATTAAATAAAAGATTTAATTTAAAACTATGTCTGGTGTATGGGTGGATATTGTCTGTGTAGTTGCTAGTGTATTCTATTGTTGGTGACAGAATGAACTCAGAATGTCTATCAGCGGTATCTTCTCGCCAGTCATTCTTCACGATTACAGGACATCACATCAAACAGGACAGAGCTCACCCGGGATGATCCGTAGACTTGAGTCTGATGGTAAATCCGTTAGTGAAATGAAAACAAACTGTTCACCACTGCGTCACCGTATTGCTATAAAAGTCCCGTAAGTTTATGACTGTGCCCAAATCGGGTTCATGATATTAAGTATCCATCATCGAGAAAAAAACACCACATTGTCAATGTTCTTCCTATTGTCTATTATGATTATCACTATTGTCTTTGTCTATTCCTTCTACTCTATGTATGCAAGTCGTATGTAGGTTGAAGTCTCTGCTTGCCCCACCTTAACATCTCTTTCTGTTTAGGAGCCCCAGTGGTATATGAGTGTTAGCATACAGTCTTCTGTATTTTACTGGATGTTAGTATTTGTTCATCTGAACAAACTGTTTAGGTTCTTTCTGGATCTACGTATGTACTTTATTGGTTCAAGTAGAGTATTTTTTCCTTTCTTCTCTAATGTCCCTAGAAACTGGGAACCTGTGGATGAATATAACAAGTCGAGTGGTAAGCGTCCGCCCCTTACTCCTAACTTATGCAAGTGTCCTTCTCCAGCCATAATGACAAGGCTTTCGAAGTCACCATCAGCATACGACATAAGAATTCACCTCAGTCTAAAACACCCACTAATAATATGTAATGATAAAGGTAATACACGCTCATCTATATTTCCTATTCTAAAACTATATTTTAATATACCTTATACACATCTCTGTTCCTTTATAGAATTAAGGTAGATCCACGAATCGAAATTAATCCGCAGCCAAGCACTTTATCCCATTATAAGGGAGGATATTTCTTTTCATTACAGGACACATAATTCTATCTTTCCGTCCAGTTGGGGAACACACACTCAACTGACACAAAGAAGTGGCCACTCTCTTTAGATCATCTTTGTCCCATCGTCCTTGACATTGCTGGACAAAGCCAATTCAGACTTCATTATCCCTTGTCAGTGGAAAATTTCTGATCTCGAACTTTTCCGTTGTTTAATACAACCAAACCACATTCTGCTGTCCAGTCTTAGTCGCAAACCTACCTCCAGAACGCAATAAGCTGGTCCATGATGCTGTCTCTCTTTGTCGCTAACCAAATTTTCCACTCGACAGTTACCTGTGTTGTAGTCGACTCTCCCGACTTGACCTACATACACATGCGATGGTCAATCCTTTGTGGTTATCCTTCTGTTTCATTAACCCTTCTCCCACCTGGGCAGTTGGTGTATGCAGTCGTCCATCTGGGAATCATTAACTCTCAGTATTTCACGACATAGGCCCCCTCTTAAGAGATTAGACCGCGTCGAATCTTTCTCACTGTAGGTTTGATTCCCATGATCCACAACCCTAGTCTTCTTCCTCCGGAGCTGGGTGTCTGGATAAGAAATCTGCTCCTACATTCTCCTTTCCCGGGATGTATTCCACTGTGAAGTGGTATGGTTGCAGCAACAATGACCATCTCATCAGTCTGGCGTTTAACTTCTGTGATGTAGCTAGGAACATCAAGTTGATGATATGATTGGATCCTCACATGGCTCATCTCATTATCCAGTAGGCGCTCTAATTGACACCCTACTATACTACTAACGACTGAAACTAGTGTTGGCTCCTCGCTCCTGTACGTTCAGTCGACCTCCTTTCGACTTGCGTCAGCGACGGCTCACAATACAGACGGATTGTCCCATCCTGATTGTAACACTGCTTCCATGTCCTCTTAGTTTCCCCCGGCTTTGCCTCTGGGGATGCTCCGCCTCGTCCTCGTCGGACCGAGTCGTCTTTCCCAAACCTCCTGGACTTTTGTTTCCAGGACCATCTTGGGCGATATTGTATCTGGTCAGCCAATCCTCGGTTTGAGTCCTGGGTAATTCTCGATTTTCCCGACGTTACCCACCCCTTCTGAACTTGTTTACCGGTGAAACTTTCACTCTTGTCCTTTCCCTGACTTGTGATTTCCCTCCTCCTGTCGTTGGGTAAATCTGACCTATCACGTACTGTCCCATAGGTCCTCCTATGTTGTACTGGCGATCTCTGGTCTTCGTCTGGACTGGTAACCTTTGTCCCAATAGCTGCCATCACCATAAAGTGCGAAGCTTTACTCCCGGATCTCTCTTCATATTTCCTAATGAGATGTCTAGGGAGATTTTTCTTCTCTTCCCCGATCCGTATTTTGTAGATGTTCTTGGACACCACCTTTTCCACAGGATAAGGTCCTTTCCATCCTACTTGGAGTATATTGGTCTCTGCTGGACTCCACACTTCCACTTTGTCTTCCACTTTAAGAGCTAGTTTCCTCTTAATTCGCTTGTTGGGTGGTGCTTTCTGGCACTCCGAACAAGACTTCACCCACCGGCGTACATCTCCGGTCATTCCTGGCCAGCAATAATGGCCGGAAATTTGCTGCAAGGTCTCTCTGACACCCATATGTCGATTCTCGCCTATGATGTGTCCACTCTGAAGAATGTGAGGACGGTGGGTCTCTGGAACCACCCACTGCTCATGCAGGTTATCTCCCCTCCCAGCTCTCCGATAGAGTAGTTGATTCTTCAGAAAGTACTGTCCCCGTTCTGGTGGCTCAGCACTTCTTTGCAGCTTCCTGTAGCAAGGATGCAACGTAGTATCCTTCCTCTGGGCAGTATGCAATTCTCCTATCCCTGAGTTGTCGCATAGTGTCTCTGCCTCTTTTTCCTTCCCTTGAGATCCACTGACTACTGTTCCCTTGTGGGTTGGCTGTTTTGGCATCCCCAAAAAGACATATTTCGTGCCAATGATCATTGGGAATAGGGAGTCAGCTAATACCGCCGCAGGAATAATGCCCGTGACGTACCTGGATTTAATCTCCACCTTGGCGATTGGCAGCGTCATGGAAACAGCACTCCTCATTGCCGGCTTTAGCTCTATGGTCTCCCCTGTAAGTTGGTCTGGGCTTACCAAGCTGGCGTCTATCACCGCTTCCCCATCCAAACCTGTATCGTAGAGACAAGCAACCTGTTGGCCATTTACTTCAATCAGTTCAACCACAGGTGGTCTCTCTTGGTCCTGAGTGTCTTTCATCTCCTTGACCGTTTCCTTGCCTTCCTCTTTTGATTCCTCGAGGTTGGTTATGCAATTGGCATCGTTTGCCTTGCATCTGCAGTCCACAGTATTATGTGTTATCGACTGGCAGTGAGTGTACCATGTTCCCTTCCTAGGTTTCCGTGTGTCCTTTGTGTTTCTTTCTCCTTCGCCAACCTCAGCCTTGTCTGTGATCACCGATGTAGGAATCACTTTGCATGCTGCGAAGTAAGAACTTTTAGGTTTCGATCTGCAGTCTTTTGTGTTGTGGGAGGCCGCCCTACAAAACGAACACCACTTTTCAGACCACTGTCGTTTCGCTTGAGAATTCGAGGTGCTCTGGGTTCCTACCTTCACCTTCTCTGAACTCTCCTCTGTGTGCTTTATATAAGGTTCCCCTTTTTCTCCTTCCCAGTTTTTAGGTTTCTTTTTCTCTGGTTTCTCCTGACATTTGGTTTGTGTACTTAGTTCCTCAGTTTCACCATGTACTTCCACGAATCGTTCCGCCAGCTTATTCACAACATCAATCCGTTCCGCCCCTTGTTCTCCCAAGAAGGTTCTGAGAGGTTTCGACATTTGCTTTCGCATCTGGTCGACCACCATCATCTCTTCGAGACTCTCATAATCCCTCTTGAATTCTGCCAAGTCCATCCATTTCTGGAGATAGGATTTCAGCCTTAGACTATAGGCGGCGAATAATTCTCCCGGCTCTCGTCTAGACGATCTAAACTTCTTTCGATACGTTTGTGCTGTGACTTCATAATGTTTCATCAAAGCGGCTTTCAATTCCTCATACTGATTTTCCTGTCCTGGTGGTAGGCGTGTGTAGACCTCGTAGCCCGAACCACGTAAAGACTGGGATACTTTAAGAGCCCATCTGGATCTTTCCAGTCCCATAGCGATTGCCATAGCCTCGAACCGATCCAAAAACTGGAATATCTTTTCTTTACTTTCATCATAGACTGCTAAAGGAAACTTCATGGCATGGTAACCCTGTCCAATCATGTGGGTTGCCCCAGGTGAAGATGAACTTCCTTCTGCTGCATCTATTTCACCCTTAGTTTGTGTCTTGAGTTCTAACTCTTTCAAGCGGTATTCATGTTCCATTTCTTGTCTCCTGGCATTCTGTTCCATTTCCAGTTTCTTGGTCTCCTGGTCCATTTTCTTGGCCTCTTGTTCCATTTTCTTGGCCTCTTGTTCCATTTCCAGTCGCTTGGTCTCCTGTTCCAGTTCCATTCGTTTCAATTCCAACTCAGTCTTACGGTCTTCTCTTTCCGCTTGACGAATCTCTCTCTCTCGTTCTTGTATGTAATCAGTTAGCTCTGAACCAGCTAACCCAATTTCCTCCCCGTTGGCCTTCAGTTCGGCTGTAGTTACTTTAGGAGTTGCCATAGTTACAGCAGATAAGTCAGCACGTTGAGTAAAGACACCCCAAGGCAGAAAAGAATACTCACTATAAACAGATAATCTACCTAGAACCTATATCCTTAATCTATGTCTATTTAATATAATAAATCTACAACACCACACAGTACATCACAACCACTCTCTCATCCAAAAAAGGCGATATAGGATAAAGACTTATGTAGACGTGTGACCGTGTGACTAGGTATGTAATGTGTCTTACCACCTATCCACATTCACTCTGTCTGGAACTTTCTCACTGTAAAGTCACCAGCCTTAATGAAATGTTTCTACCATAAATGTAATGGCACCATATATCCAATGGACGTCCTTCCATTAAAAGTCATCAATGTATACTTCTTCTTATTCCAATCAGTATGTCCCAACATGTAGGTACTCCGCTATGCCTGTGCCAATATGCAGGTCATATGGGTATAATGTATGTACGTATCCCGCTCGCTCCACTAATTATGTGATGTTGTTTCCCCGAGAAGAGAGTGGGATCAACATGCACATCTTTAAACTGATTATCTGTTGGGATTATTGACTGACTTTTCGTCTACACTCCTCTCTTCTGTCTTCCCTTCCATATATCTCTTTCTTTCACTCTCTCTCTATTATTCTCTCAACACATACTTCGACAACAGTTCTTTTCCACATTAAATAAAAGATTTAATTTAAAACTATGTCTGGTGTATGGGTGGATATTGTCTGTGTAGTTGCTAGTGTATTCTATTGTTGGTGACAGAATGAACTCAGAATGTCTATCAGCGGTATCTTCTCGCCAGTCATTCTTCACGATTACAGGACATCACATCAAACAGGACAGAGCTCACCCGGGATGATCCGTAGACTTGAGTCTGATGGTAAATCCGTTAGTGAAATGAAAACAAACTGTTCACCACTGCGTCACCGTATTGCTATAAAAGTCCCGTAAGTTTATGACTGTGCCCAAATCGGGTTCATGATATTAAGTATCCATCATCGAGAAAAAAACACCACATTGTCAATGTTCTTCCTATTGTCTATTATGATTATCACTATTGTCTTTGTCTATTCCTTCTACTCTATGTATGCAAGTCGTATGTAGGTTGAAGTCTCTGCTTGCCCCACCTTAACATCTCTTTCTGTTTAGGAGCCCCAGTGGTATATGAGTGTTAGCATACAGTCTTCTGTATTTTACTGGATGTTAGTATTTGTTCATCTGAACAAACTGTTTAGGTTCTTTCTGGATCTACGTATGTACTTTATTGGTTCAAGTAGAGTATTTTTTCCTTTCTTCTCTAATGTCCCTAGAAACTGGGAACCTGTGGATGAATATAACAAGTCGAGTGGTAAGCGTCCGCCCCTTACTCCTAACTTATGCAAGTGTCCTTCTCCAGCCATAATGACAAGGCTTTCGAAGTCACCATCAGCATACGACATAAGAATTCACCTCAGTCTAAAACACCCACTAATAATATGTAATGATAAAGGTAATACACGCTCATCTATATTTCCTATTCTAAAACTATATTTTAATATACCTTATACACATCTCTGTTCCTTTATAGAATTAAGGTAGATCCACGAATCGAAATTAATCCGCAGCCAAGCACTTTATCCCATTATAAGGGAGGATATTTCTTTTCATTACAGGACACATAATTCTATCTTTCCGTCCAGTTGGGGAACACACACTCAACTGACACAAAGAAGTGGCCACTCTCTTTAGATCATCTTTGTCCCATCGTCCTTGACATTGCTGGACAAAGCCAATTCAGACTTCATTATCCCTTGTCAGTGGAAAATTTCTGATCTCGAACTTTTCCGTTGTTTAATACAACCAAACCACATTCTGCTGTCCAGTCTTAGTCGCAAACCTACCTCCAGAACGCAATAAGCTGGTCCATGATGCTGTCTCTCTTTGTCGCTAACCAAATTTTCCACTCGACAGTTACCTGTGTTGTAGTCGACTCTCCCGACTTGACCTACATACACATGCGATGGTCAATCCTTTGTGGTTATCCTTCTGTTTCATTAACCCTTCTCCCACCTGGGCAGTTGGTGTATGCAGTCGTCCATCTGGGAATCATTAACTCTCAGTATTTCACGACACTCGGGTCCAGCCATTAAATGTGTGTCGGATCATTTCTGGAGTGTTCTGGCATTTCTCCCCAGAGAACGGACGGCAAGGACGGCCAAAACGAGAATCTCGTCGTCACTATGACGCAGCCTAAAAAATATGACAACTAACCTGATATCTGCCTTGGGGAAGTCCTGACCTTTACTATATCGCTGGGTCACGCTGCTTGATCACTAATGATCGCCAAATATTCAATTTTCGCAAGATCGCAATTATAAAGTTCGTTCACAGAATTCTAGATAGGATCATTGCAAACGGAATGTATTTTACCCATTGAGCATATGGTACCAAACCCATATTTGTATAGACCAGTGGGCAGTGATGTGGTCAGAACCGAACTGCTCTTTTACTTGATGCTGGGCCCATCTCGAAGCAAGGTCAAGTTTTAAAAATCCGCCTCGATGGGGATTCAGCCCATTGATCGACCCATGAGTGTCTAGACACCACTGGACCGACAGGTGAGCGTCTAGATACCACTGGACAGACAGGTGAATGTCTAGATACCATCGGGCAGACAGGTGAGCGTCTAGACACCACCAGACGGACAGGCGAGCGTTTAAACACCACCGGACGGGCATATGAGTATCTAGACACCACCGGACGGACAGGTGAGCGCCTAGACATCACCGGACCGACATGTGAGCGTCTAGATACCACTGGACCGACATCTGAGCGTCTTAACAACACCGGACAGACAGGTGAGCGTTTAGACACTACACTACCGCGGCCCCCAAATACAATCAAACCTCGGTTTTTGTCGATTATCCGTCCGAAAACAATCGGCGAAATCCGAAACCGACTAAAACCGAGGCAATGACTTACATATGAAACAATGTAAATCAAATTAATTCGTTCTTGAAACTCCAAAATACATACCACAAACACATTTTATAGACAATAAATATATATTGTTTTGAATAAATATAGTGTTTAATACTATTTTTCGGCCCCAGACTTGTCCGAACTCGCACCTTCACCGTGCCTAGTAACACTGTGTATACCAATGGGCCTCTTGAATTGTTCAAACCACCCTCTACTGGCCTTAAAATCTCTAAATACACTAGCACTTGTTACAAGCACTTTCTTAATGAGATCGGCATACAACAGTTTGTTGTATGATTGCCTCCGAAACAGAATCGCCATCTGGCTAGTTTTGATTTATTCAAATTAATTATAACTTCCACATTTTCAATTGTCTACGATCTGTTTTGTTAGCACATTCGTGTCTTTCGCTATATTAGCCTCCTGTATATTTTCCATTTTCACCACAATGAAACTTATCGTGGATGACGACTTCCCGTACATGCGACCGATGTAAGCAATCTGAATGCCGCTGTCGTACTTTATTATTAGTATGTGATTCTCACACAACGAGAAACAACGCCAAACTTAGCAAAAGACCGCGTGGGTCCGTTTGTTTTCGTAAAATTACCAGCGAAATCGTGATGGCGCGCCGACGAAATTCGAGGCAATCGACGAAACCGAGACACATTTGTTGCGGAAAATGACGACGAAAACCGAAATCGGAGAAAACCGAAGGCAACGAAAACCGAGGTTGTACTCTAGTCTCAAAAACCACACAGGCCATACAACTTTAGCTGTAGAGAACAAGGGACAGCACATTGTAGAATAAACTAGTCATGCAATATTGTCCAGATTGTTTCCCTTGAACTGTTAGTTCACCAGTCATCCAAACTGAGTTATTGTATGCTTGAAGCTTGTGCTTGCGATTGTTTCAATATATACATTTTCTCACCGAATATCTTGTATGACTTGTGCGTGTTATAGTATTTTAATAAAACAATATTCAATTGATGACGTCTTTCGACTTGGCATGGTGTGTTTTGCCGGCTGGTGTATATTTATTAAATAAACCAGTTTTGTTTAGTCTAGTTTAGTTTAGTCGATGGATCAACATCACGGCACACTTTGTGTAACCCACAAGTGCTCCGTTCTCCTCCAAACTCAAACATGAGTCTGGAGAAACTCAGCTCAGTGCACGAACTCCGTAGCACCGGCGAGGATCCTGAAATACTTTTGGTAGCTTTTTAACTCGAAATTTTGCCCGGGCAACGCCATAAGGCTACTCTTTTCGATTTCCAACTGTCAAGGGATTTTTTAAGTGCGCAACAATACACACGGGCGTCTGATCTCACTACCCAGAGACCAGGGGAAATGTTATTACTAGAAGTCTACGAGAAAAAAATCCCGGTCCTCACCTGGGCTTGAACCCGGGACCTCCAGCACTCCAGGCAGACACCATACCTCGAGACCACGCAGCCCCCTATATTTTGCGAAAATTAAATAAACCAATACCACACTCCCCACGCGTGCTGGTTACTGCACAGATGATACATGTCCTTGTACTCTTTGCCTCACACGGTGTTGATCAAATACAGCCATACCATTCTTGAGGAGTGTTCGGGATGGTCTAGCGCAGTTGTTCTAAACCGGTGGGTAATTCACCCCCCCCCCCCCCGGGGGGGGGGGGGTAATTTTAGGATTTACAAGGGGGAGAGAAGGGGGTGAATTAAGATTATTTCAAAATCGCGTTAATACAAGAGCCATTACTTGATATTGTTTTTCCCTCCATACTTTACGGGTCTGTACTTCTCGCCCTTCTTAAATTCGTTTTATAACGTACGTAGACTTGTTCTAGTATTTGTTAGTAAATTTAGCTTCCATTTTTACGTATACTGTGTAGGGGCGGGTGGGGAGGATTTATAGGGATGAAATACGAAAGGGAAGGAATGACATTCTGAACATATGGTGAAGGGGTGCATGGGTTTAAAAAGGTTGAGAACCCGTGGTCTAGAGGTTATCAGGTTTGTCTCGTACTGCAACAGATCTGGTTGGATTCAAATTTGCATGCAGAATGTTACGAATAAGCGGACTGTCTTCTAGGACCAGGGAAACAAACACGGTGCCTCGTGTGACAACTGCCTATAATAGAATTAGGTTCAGTAACAACTGTCTGGAATAGAACTAGGTTCAGTAACAACTGCCTGGAATAGAACTAGGTTCAGTAACAACTGCCTGGAATAGAACTAGGTTCAGTAACAACTGCCTGGAATAGAACTAGGTTCAGTAACAACTGCCTGGAATAGAACTAGGTTCAGTAACAACTGCCTGGAATAGAACTAGGTTCAGTAACAACTGTCTGGAATAGAACTAGGTTCAGACTTCTGTCTGTATACATGTGTACCTGTTGACCCTAACTTTGTCTGTTTCTTTTGTATTTTAATTCGCATATCCTTTTTACAGGACATCGCTGTCAACAGCAGCATCTTTCAGCTGTCTGTTGATTTCTTGGCAAGATTACGCTCAGTAGTTTGCCATTGCTTTCTGAGCGGCCGGCTTAGTTATCCCGCAAGTCACCAGCGTCGGACGAACCTCTCCCAGTTCTCGCCCGCTACAAGACTCTGCGTGATAAACGGGATTACGGAGAAAGTGTCTGTAGTGGCACGTAATATCTCAGTGTGCTTGCCAGAGTGCTCAGATTGCTGTCTGAAACTCACTTCGGGAGACAAGTCATGTACTCACTGCTAGAGTGTCCGTCAACCTATCAGCAACCAACTCTGCACGTCGACAAGCCAAAGACAACTCATTCGATTTTAATTGGCCATTTTGAAAACCTTTTCTTTTCTTTAAAGCTCATAAAATGTCCTGGGGATCAATCTCCAGGCAGAATTCCCACCAATGGGACTTTGGGATCGACCCAGCCTCACCAAGCGGCAACTGGAACTATCTGGAGAAACGTGAAGGTGACGGTGTCACATTGACATTAATAGCCCTCGTGCAACGTTTAGTCCGCAAATTGGATTTCACAAGAGCTGCCATTAAATGTTCGCTAATCTCGAAGGAATCTGGTCGTGCCGTGTGTCCGCTATACGGTGACTTTACTAGGCCTGAGCCAAACTTCGAATGTGCTACAGCTAAGTACAGACTTGCATACGAGTGAGGCATATTTAGGATACGCCATGTGATCAAAGAGCAAACGAAGGCTAACATAGTCAGTCTCAGACACTCGATTTTGTTTTTCTCTGGTACCATGTGATTGAAGTGCCGTCACCGGGGGAGGGGGGGGGGGTACCATATGCATCAAATATCGCCAAAGATGTTTACCATGTTATTGAAGTGCCGCCATGGGTAGATACCATGTGATTGAAGTACCGTCATGGGTGGGTACGATGTGATTGAAGTACCGCCAAGGGTGGATACCATGTGATTGAAGTACCGCAATAGGTGGGTACCATGTGATTGAAGGACCGCCAAGGGTAGGTACCATGTGATTGAAGTACCGCCATGGGTGGGTAACATGTGATTGAAGTACCACCCTGTGTGGGTACCATGTGATTGAAGTACCGCCATGGGTGGGTACCATGTGATTGAAGTACCACCAAGGGTAACTAACATGTGATTGAAGTACCCCAAGGGTAACTGCCATGTGACTGAAGTACCGCCATGGGTGGGTACCATGTGATTGAAGTACCGCCAAGGGTGGGTACCATGTATATGAGATACTGTGCAGTTGTCAAAGATCTACACAGGAGCTTAGAGAGTTAAGACGGAGCTATACAGAGAACACCAGACAGGAGAGACACAGGCACTATATATAGCTTGACAACAGGACAACCTCGTGTCAACTAAGAGGTCATTGAGTACTTATGAGCGAGGGTTTCCCAAGAGTATAGGGAACTCGCCTCTCGACGAGTAACTGGAGAATACCAGTTACTTTAGTTAACTGACCAAGCGTGCTGGTACTCTACGCACGCAAACTCGCCAGCTCACGGAGGACTGAATGTCCCTGGTTCAACGCGCAATTAGAAGCGTGCCTCAGACTGGGACAAGGACAGATAGAGAGCAGACATGTTCGCTAGGAACCTTATATAGTTTATCGCCAATAGTGTTAGCTAGGCTTTAGTTTTCAATTAGTTAATAGTATCATTATTTTCACCTCTTCAATGCATCTGTGAAACATACCATGTTGTTGATTATCCATGAAGTATTCCGCTCGCAGAGCTTGTTTGTAATCAGCTCTAAATAAAAATGTATACTTTTGCAAACCACACGAGTTATTGATTCGTGTCGTGCACAAGTAGGGAGTCCTGAATTACCTGTCGCAAGTAGGTTGCTGACAGCAGTATTGACGCAGGATGATTAACCATTAGTCCTTGACGGCTTACCCAGGATAGAACGTCTCAGACAGAGTACATAAGTCAACTGAATCATGACCCTCACGCGCCCGCTCCCTGAGAGTGTCAAGAAGGTGAAAGGGGCTGAAAAATGCGGCAGTATGGGGAAAGACACTACTTCTGATGATCAGAATCCTCCTGTCGTGATTTGCTCGGCGCGAAGTTTATACCACTACATAAAGGGCAACAGAGCCAGTGAGAAGTCAGCAGTAGGAGGAGAATGCGAAAGATACCGAGAATGTCTATCGATGTGAGACATAAATAGAAAGTATGATTTATTATCAGTGGCATTTTCCCTGAAACAAGGCGATGGCGTCGAGGGGAATTTGTCATATAGATTAAAGGTCGCAGGAGACAGACGAAGAGCAAGAAATAAAACAAATGACGACAGGAAGAAATAAAACAAAAGGCTACAAGAAAAGAAAAAAGCATGTGAAATATGAAATTAAAATATAAAGGGGAAAACTCCGTGTGTTGTCAGCGCCATTTCTCAATGACGTCCATGCTGGCAGCTGCGAAAAGGTCATCTTCAGCATTGATTTTGTAATCACGTCTGATGTGTGGACATAGCAATGGGACCACGTCTTCGCGGGGATCTATAACTTTCTTCATACGAAATACCCATTAACATATACATATGTTCAGTGGTTAGTGCATTGAAAACAACCAAATATGTAAGAGCCGTAGGCACTCCGGACTACAACGCAACATAATCAAACGGGGCCATACCGGCGCCAGGGAAACAGATATACTACGACCGTGCCTTAATGAATGGTAATCGTGTAGAAAACGGTGAGCGCTGAACGGGAAGAATTAGAAGAAACGTAAGAATGAAGGATAACGGTTGAAAGGAAGGGGGGAGAGAGAGAGAGAGAGAGAGAGAGAGAGAGAGAGAGAGAGAGAGAGAGAGAGAGAGAGAGAGAGAGAGAGAGAGAGAGGAGAGAGAGAGAGAGGGAGAGAGAGAGAGAGAGAGAGAGAGAGAGAGAGAGAGAGAGAGAGAGAGAGAGAGAGAGAGAGAGAGCTCCTGGCTAGAACTAGTCGCAACAAGTCAGTAGAAGCTCATGAATAATCATGATCGCGCTCTGGTGACTACAGATACCCCAGCGCCGAAAATGTCTCCATAGAGAGATAAGTCATTCCGGCAGTTGAAAACAAGATACCCAGACACAACAACTTGTTCAACCCATGCCATTAAGGAATGATTTCAGCATGGAATAGAAATAGGTCGTAGTCGGAGAAGAACCGTTATTTTAGCATTACATGACAACACGGAGACAATAGTATAGCTGAGGGCGGCTGAAACTGAGGGACTATGTTTGTCTCTCCCCATCGGGGGATGAGAGGGGGGACAGTACGCTTGGGGAACAGAAGTTTGCTGAATACACCTTTAACAAGAGTTCTTTCTCTCTCTCTCTCTCTCTCTCTCTCTCTCTCTCTCTCTCTCTCTCTCTCTCTCTCTCTCTCTCTCTCGCTCGCTCTCTCTCTCTCTCTCTCTCTCTCTCTTTGTGCATTAACAACAGCCAGATATGTAAGAGACGTAGGCACTCCGGACTAGTTGTTGAGTTGAGTTGAGTTAAGAACCGACCTCACTGCACTCAGGACATACCCATACGTGCTCCGTACCCTCGCTCAACAGCCAGCGAAGAGTCATACTACTAATTGTTCCCACCGCTATCTGACTAAACGTTCTCCTGGTCTTCCCTCTCAGTTTTGAGACTCTTCCAGAACCCCTGCCGATCCCCCGCAATCTCATTCTTTCCACATATGGGTTCTCAATCTGTTCCTCCGCCTTCTCTACCTGGTCCCACAAGCGTACGACCACCTCCCCCTTGTCCATAGGCAAACTACCACCAAGAGGTGCATTCCCTGCTAGCTTATCAGCCTGTTCATTCCCCCGTACCCCCGAATGGCCAGGGCAAAATATCCACACAATTCTCACAATCTGTGACCTCTGAAGCGACGAGAGCCATTCCACACGAAACATTCCTTTCTCCACCTTACTAAGCATACTCCTTGAATCCGTAATGAATACAACGTGTGTTGCTGTAGTCTCCTCTAGCCACCGGAATGCCACTGTTACTGTCGCCACCACCTTCATTCTCATGCTGGAGGTCGTAGTCTCATATGCCAGACTCTCCTTTTTCAAGACTCGTCCATTAGCCTTTGCAATAAAGCCCCAGCCACTACGTCTGTTTCTCACCACTGACCCATCGGTGTAGATGACTACGTCACCTTGATGTGTGTTGCTCTTTTTCAGCTGTTGCACTTCAAACTCAGTGCGGCCCGCTGCCCATTCTCTGCACTCACGACCCAGTGTTATTATTACATTGTGCCAGTCCGATTGGTCTTCCTGAACTTCAACCCACTCTCTTTCACGATTGATGGTCTCTAGATCACACACCTGACGTATAGAAAGTTCTGCCATCCATGATCTACCTCGTCTTAGTCTATGACCCTTGATCATATCCATTGCTGCATATAGCGGGTGATCTCTGTCTGCGACAACTCTCAGGTACCATTTGGCCTGAAGGACACTATGCCTATCCGGACTAGAAAACAACATAATAAACCGGCGCCATTGCAGCGTTAGAGAACAAGATATACAACAACCGTGTCTTAATGAATGATAATCTTGTAGCATACATTGGCACCTTGCCGTCTTGACAGACGATAGTTTGTGCTTTAAAAAGGCATAATAACTTTTAACTATGGCGGTAGCGAGTGTGACTGATAAGGCCAATTTGCGCTGTAAATGTCCGTTCACAGTGGGTGCATGTGAACACGTGGTCATTTCCACCATCATGCACCATCTTACGTCTCAAACGCTTGGTGTGTGACTTTTCTGCAATAATTTTCTCCTTTGACTTTATTCCATTTCTGATATTTGCCCTCCATGCAACACGTTCAGCGGCGACTTGCTCCCAATGTGCATTATCAATGCCTGTATCAATCATGTCCCGCTTACACACATCTTTGTATCGTAGTAGAGGCCGACCCTGAGATCTCTTACCCATCTGTAATTCACCAAAAAAGATATCCTTTGGTATTCTACCATCATCCATCCGCCTAAGATGTCCTATCCATCTAAGTCTACGAAGACTGAGCATGGAATAAACTGTCACACAACCTGATCTTTCCAATACTTCAGTATTTGTGATTTTGTCTTGCCACTTAATACCAAGAATTCTTCGCAGACACCGCATATGAAAGCTGTTTAAATTGTTCTCTTGGCGTGAGTAAGTTGTCCAGGTTTCACTGCCATAGAGAAGAGTACTAAGGACACAGGCTTGATAGACAAGGACTTTTGTTTTGGCAACTTCTTGTAGCATATATATATATATGTGTGTGTGTGTGTGTGTGTGTGTGTGTGTGTGTGTGAAAATCAAATACTATATCTTAAAGGAAGTTTGTGGTACGGTGATTTCGGTCACTGGCATGGGGGAAAGTTATGGCTGTTGTAATGCGTCTAAAGGGATATCTGTACCATACCTCGGGCACCAACCAGCTCTGTGCTGGTGTCACGGAACGCCTTGCTAGACCTGAGCCGTACGTCCATGGCGTACACCACGGATAAATGGTCTAATCCGAACTGGCTAGGGATCTATGAGTTGGTGGTCATTACAGAGATGAAGTGATCAGGAAATAGTCTGGCAATGATCTTCGCTGTTGCCTATCATGGGTAAATGATGTCCAAAGAATGCGCTACCTATTACATTGACAAAATTGGTCTATTGGCCGCCAGATACCATTTTTACTAGATGGCAGATTGAAATGTCCACTGAGTGTTAGTGCTAGTAAATGGCAGTTCGGTTCAAATGTCCACAACGTGTTGTATGTCAAACGAAAAACTGGCACTGCGAGAGAAGACTATGGTTATATGTGCATGTCCCACAAACCTGATAGAAAAATATCGAGTGTCCTTGATCTGCAACACTGCATGCCATATGCACGGTTAGCAAATCCAGTTGGTGGAAACTCTCAGTGCGTGGGTGTCATCAAAGTCCAAAATATGCAGACTGCATCTTCAGGTCTCCGCAGAGGCGGCATCTGGTGCACGTGAGACTCAACTTGCCGAAGAGTGATTAAGCAGCCGTATGCTAGACATGACAATTGCTTGGGTGAGCCCAGTATCAGGGTATCACGTGTCGGCTCTGCGTTAAAGGAAGCCCCGGCCTTCCCTTGAGGGCCGATAGGCATTGATGTTTGCGACGGACTAGTTGGTGTCAACAGTGAATAGAGGGACACAGATGACAGTTTGAATAATTGATCAGTACTGACCGAACACAGAGTGACATACGTGAACGTCAGAGGTGCAAGCACTACCAATAGGTCGGAGTTCAGCATGGGAGTGAACAAAACCGCTAGGAAATGGAAACCAGCCTCATATTTCCCTGGATAAAACAAAAACACACACGCTTCACTCACTGACTTTACACGCCAGTGATTCGGGGTTTGTTTCTGGGTCCGGTCAAGGATATGTACTACTGATGAGCTCAAACGAGAGCGAAACTCAAGTATAGTACTTCCACATTGACGTGGATAGGCCTTAGGTTCATACCAGAATGCAATCAGCGTTGCCAGTAGTGGGTTGTGCTCAATATTACAACAACAAAAATAAATAAATAAATTAAAAAAAACATATTACTGGACCGAGCAGCCGAATCCCACCAATGATCACTGACACAATGTACACATGCAGAGAGTGTGTCTGCAGTCTTCAGTGTGTATAAAGAAGACCTTTCGGTACACTTCAAGACTATTGGGTCTATGGTGCTTTTCCTATATTTATATAGAAAAAATCGACGCTTGATGCACAATGTTGTCAATATCATGTTAACCGGGTATCTAGTGCGACAATCGATATGCATTTCCACTCACATGTCTTCTGGCATTCACAACCTACACAAACAGGGGATAGACAGGAGCACACATACACAGAGAGAGAGAGAGAGAGAGTGAGAGAGAGAGAGAGAGAGAGAGAGAGAGAGAGAGAGAGAGAGAGAAGACAGACAATCAGACAGACAGACAGACAGACAGACAGACAGACAGACAGACAGACAGACAGACAGACAGAGGAGAGGGGGTCGATCTGCTGAACGGTAAGCTTACACGTATCTAAGCGAGCTGTGTCAGTGACAGCCTGGCATTGATCCAACGGTCAGACATACAGACAGACATACAGACAGACATACAGACCTACTTACCTATAGTGTACCGATGCCCGTCTAATGTGACAACACATTTCCGTCGGCTGGCCTGTAAGGCAGATCCCAGGCTGTTCTGCCTTCGTAGGTTAAGGTTTAAATCCGATTCATTATCAGTTTCCGCTGAGATCAGAGTCAGTGTGTCGTTATCGTCGTGGTTCATGGTCAAGCGTGGAACAACACTGAACTTTAAACACCTCATTCGTGACAATAATCCCTGATGATTCCAGCATGATGACGAATGGCACTGCTTGTCGTAAATAAAGTGAAGGGTCTCAAGCTTCTGACCACTACAATAGGATTCCAATGTTTCTGACGCTTAGTATATCGCACGCCACCTGGCGAGGCATGCATTTCCAGCTACACATGTGAGGACACCCTTCAATCGCTACACATGATTGTCGGTTAACGGCTGTAGCTTTACATTGTCAAATTACAAAACATTGCATGGTGCATATGTATCACATGGTCACACACTCAACACTGAATCTACAAAGGTAATATCTTGTTTTATCCTTCTGGGTTACACTCTGATACACAGGGTCAATGGTAATTTAACGTAGGAGCCATTCTACATGAGTGTTTGTAACGTCCTGGCTATTATGCTAGTCATATTCTCACTGCCAATATTCCTCGTGGAAATGTATGTGTTATAAGTGTCTATTCCATAGCATATAGAAGTTTCTTAATCTGTTATAACTGTCGGTGCCAATTCGTATATTGGGTTCTTACCGTATAGAAGGTTAGTCTTCTATTATAAGTGTCTATGTCTATAGTAAAGGAGTTTCATCTTGCTATATCTACACGATCATGTTACGCTCGCATGCACATTTTGCTTCTTCAATGTTTTAGGCACAGTGTGTCGGTAAACTGTATGTAACTATGGCAGCCGATGGCTTCAGTTGCACACACGCCAACTGGCTCACTAGAGACCCGGGGAGAAAAACATGTGTTTATGGTAGTCACTCCAAAAATTTTTAAACCATTTGAGAAGGAAGGGCAACAATGCCATATTCTGACTTGGAACACAACAGACATCAAGTAAAATATCACTAAATAAGCTTAGTGTTATCGATGTATAGTGTCCGTCACGAGTGCTGGAGGTCCCGAGTTCAAGCCCCGGTGAGGGCCGGGATTTTGTCACGTGGACTTCTAGTAACAGAATTTCCCCTGTTCTCTGGGTAGTGAGATCGGACGCCCGTGTGTATTGTTGTGCACGTAAACAATCTCTTGGCAGTTGGAAATCGAACAAGAGTAGCCTAATGACGCTTTCCGGGCAAAATTTCGAGTTAAAAATCTACCCAAAGAATTTCACGATCCTCGGCGGTGCTACGGATTCCATGCACTGAACTGAGATTCTCCGGACTCAGGCTTGAGTTAGGAGTATAACGGAGCACTTATGGTTTTACATCCGTGTGCCGTGATGTTGATCCATCGACTAAACTAAACGGAATAGGCTCCAACTACAGTATGTCTGCAGTCTACATATCCTCACTAGACAGGCAACATAGCTTCTGTGAGAGTCCGCGTCTTATGACAGGAATGGTCAAGCAGAGATAAACGTAATACCGTATATAGAACAACACAAAAGCCGATGAACACATGCATCTATCACAACATATTACTGGGCCGAGGAGCCGAATCCCACATCTCAATGGACAGTTAACAACAACAACAACGCGTCACAAACGGCTGATTTCCGGGAAGGTTAGCCCGGTCAACACGTGCCTGAAGAGGTCGGATGTGTCGATCGAAAGCTGTAAATATCGCAGCTCCGCTGTAAATAGGCACAGCGCAATTGCGTCTTAAACAACATTCCGAATGAACGCAGAAGAAAAAGAAACTGGTTTGATGTGGCCTGTCCTTCCTTTCCCCGCCCGTCTTTATTTCTCGGCATGATGTAAGTTTAAGTTAGTCAGGGTATGAAGCCTGTTTTGCCACAGTGGTATTGCTAGTGATAAAACAGTGAAATACTGCCATTGTTGGCACTCGAACAGCTGGCTACTAAATCGGCTTGCCAGTGAAATCACAACCCTAACATCAATTACATCTTTAAATAAAACACGTACACATTTTTAAATCACTTAAGCAATCAAAAACCAATACAATCTCTGGTGCATCACATACCCACGTACGGAGTGTCAGGCATTGGTAGTACCTTTGGTAAGGATGACTCTCATGTCCTTTTCAGGACCCATCCCCCACTGGTCCAAGCCTGACACCCAGCTCACGCCTGTGGCTCCTAGTAGCTGTCAGCATACGACAGCGGCCACCCCCCGGGCAACAGCTGTGAGAGGCTGGCTAAACCAGGTAGGGTAGCCGATTTGGTGTCACATCAAGCGGTGAACTAGGGTATGCCTACCCAGCATGTGAAGACAGGATTCGGCAGACTGCGCGGAAGAAATCATTCCTGATTCAACGGGCAAGACGGCGTTTACCTGCAAAGCGTTGTGGAACGTTATGAGCACGGCAAGGCACGTAGAGCGCCCTGGTCATCCACTGCACCTGTATTCGTCTCCAGTCGTCTCGACTTGCCTTGCCACTGGACTAAGATGGACTCAGGCGAGAGAGTGAGGTCGACGAATTACGCAACTCTTCTTTACTTTAATCCAATTCATCGAGCAAGTCATTCTTCATCCAACGTCATATATCACCTTCAAGCCCTGTGACGATGGGCGAGCGGCGAAGTGGCAGGCGTGGGTACTCTGGCAGCCGTAGTCGCAGACCTGCACACAGGCGGCTCAGGCCATATGGTCGTCTTCTACTGACCGGAGCAGCAGTGGGATTCGGCAGCCCCTGAGCGACTGAGCAGCCCTCTATAGGAACACACTGCTCACCTCCATAGCATGAGGAAGGGGCTAGAAAAGGTGCCCTAAACATTGTCTGCTCCATCACTACCTAACCAGCTAGCCGCGGTTGGTGAGTCCCCTAAACTGCGGTCGACATACAAAGAAAGAAAAAACAGGTGAAGCTAAAAGAGCAAACCGTATTCCCTTAACAGTCGAAACTTGGAATGTACGCACCCTACTTTACAGAGACGGCGCGACGGGTCCAGAGAGACGAACAGCACTGAATGGGAGAGAGCTGGGCAGGTACAACATCGACATTGCAGCTTTGAACGAGACATGACTTGCAAAGAAGGCCAAATCTGTGAAGCTACACATTTTTGTAGAGTGGAAGGAAAAGGGAGGAAAGACGCCAATCTGGTGTGGGATTTGCCATTACGTCGGCCCTGGTCGGCAAATTAGCTGGATTTCCAAAAGCTAATAACGACAGGCTCATTACCATTAAGTTGTCCCTGCTGAATGGAAGGAAGCATGCAACTATTGTGAGTGTCTACGCACCAACTATGACCAATGAAGATGATGTCAAGAACAAGTTCTATGAGGACCTGCACAATGTATTAACATCTGTTCCCAAAGGAGACAAACTTATACTCCTTGGGGATTTCAACGCCAGAGTAGGCACGGACACCACATCTTGGAGTGGCATTATTGGAAAGCACGGAGTCGGAAATTGTAACAGCAATGGATTCCTCCTCCTTCAGACATGCCCCGAACACGATCTCCTGATTACCAACACAATGTTCCGTCTTCCCACGAGAAACAGGACATCGTGGATGCACCCTCGCTCGAAACACTGGCATTTCATTGACTATGTCATCGTCAGGAGGAGTGACAGACAAGAAAGACGTTCGGGTGACAAAATCCATGTGTGGTGCCGAATGTTGGACAGACCATCGTCTCATTGTCTCGAAAATAAACATACACATCAAACCACCACGGCGTCCTCAAGGGGTAAAACTGCAAACAAAAACACTAAATGTCACCCGCGTAAACAGCAAGAAAATGCAGCTGTCGTTTGAAAATATGCTGGAAGACCGCCTCAAGCCCAATGCTGCTGCTAAATGGGATACAGAAACAGAGGCGAGAGCCCTAAAGGACATAATTTACAACACTGCTATGGAAATCCTGGGTCCAACCCTCCGAAAGCATAAAGACTGCTTTGAGGAAAATTCCGAAGACATCAACCAATTGCTGGCCGAGAAACATCTTCTCCTCAAGGCACATTTGAATTACCCGAAGTCAACATAAAAAAAAGATGCCTTCAAGAACATTCAGAGAGTAGTGCAGCAGAAACTTCGGCACATGCGGGACTCCTGGCTGAGCAGCAAAGCTGATGAAATTCAAGGCTTTGCTGACAGACATGATATGAAAAACTTCTACGACTCACTGAAAGCGGTCTATGGTCCTCCATCACCAGGTATAGTTCTCCTCCTCAGTGCAGATGGGGGAACATTCGTCACCGATAAGAAAGAAATCCTTCAAAGCTGGGCAGAGCATTTCAGCAACATCTCAAATGCAACTTCCTTCTTCGATGATGAAACCGTCAACTGCCTTCCTCAAGTTCCCACCAATGATACACTTGATGACCTGCCAACCATAGTGAAAATAAACAAAGCCATCCAGCAACTGTCCAGCGGCAAGGCACCTGGTCCTGACTCCATCCCAGCAGAGATATACAAGGCAGGTGGGCCTGTCCTAACAGAGCAGCTTCACCAAGTCTTTACAAACATATGGGTGAACGAGACCATGCCACAAGACTTCAAGGACCACCTTTAGAAACGCAAGGGAAACTGCCAATCATGTGACAACCACTGAGGCATCTCCTTGCTTTCAATTGCAGGGAAGATACTCGCCAGAATTCTTCTCAATCGCCTCACAGCCCATCTCGATCAAGGTCTTCTTCCTGAGAGTCAATGTGACCAGAAAATAACGAGGAACTGTTGACATGATTTTCGCTGCAAGGCAGCTGCAAGAGAAATGTCGGGAACAGAACTGCGAAATATTCTCCACTTTCATTGATCTTTCTAAGGCTTTTGATACAGTCAGCAGAGAAGGACTGTTGAAGATTATGGCAAAATATGGCTGTCCACGAAAGTTTGTCCAAATAGTGCGGCTATTTCATGATGGTATGCAGGCAGGAGTACTGGAAAATGGTGAACTGTCTGAGCCCTTTCCTGTCACCAATGGAGTGAAACAAGGATGTGTCCTGGCACCAACACTGTTCAGCCTCATGTTAGAGTCATGTTGACGAATGCCTTCGAGAACAACGACATTGGAAAAGACATCAACTATCGCATGGATGGAAAGTTATTCAATCTCAGAAGGCTGAAAGCTAAAACCAAAATTAACAGCGACACCGTCAGAGAGCTCCTGTTTGCTGATGATTGCGCTCTATATGCCAACTCAGAGGCAGACATGCAACACAATGTTTCAGCTTTCTCACATGCCTCTGCCAACTTTGCGCTCAATATCAACTTGGAGAAAACTTTAGTTATGTACCAGCCAGCTCCAGGGATTAATCACACTGTGCCGAATATCAAAGTGAATGGTCATAGACTAAGTGTTGTGGACAAATTCACCTATCTTGGCAGCACTGTGTCACAAGCTGCCACAATTGATGACGAAGTGAATGCAAGAATCTCCAAGGCCAGTGCAGCCTTTGGCAGACTGTGCAAGAATGCATGGCACAGAATTGGAATAAACCTGCAAACAAAGCTGAAAGTCTACAAAGCAGTTGTATTATCCACACTGCTATATGCTTGTGAAACCTAGACTGTTAATCAGTGACAAGCTAGGAAATTAAACCACTTCCACACAGCCTGCCTTAGGAAGATTAAATGGCAAGACAAGATCCCAGACACTGAAGTCCTAGAAAGAGCGTCCATGCCCAGTATCCACACTATACTAATGAAGAATCAGATTAGCTGGGCTGGTCACTTGACTCGCATGCCAGATCACAAGCTCCCTAAACGAATTTTTTACGGCGAGTTCCGTTGTGGTAAACGCTCCCAAGGCGGCCAGAGGAAACGCTTTAAAGACACGCTGAAAATCTCACTGAATGCTTTTGGAATTCTTCATGACACCTGGGAGACTGCAGCCAGAGACCGAAATTCGTGGCGCGCATCATTACGCAAGGGTGCAGTCATGTGTGAGGCAACCAGGACTGCAAGAGCTGAGAAGAAAAGGCAGGACAGAAAAACCACTGCAGGAAATCCTCCCCCAGAAACGTCAAGAGCATTCTTTGTCCACATTGTCAAAGAAAATTTCGAGCCAAAATAGGCCTTATCAACCATCTTAGAACTCACGGCTCCATACTTTCAACCCCACTGGATGAAATGAATGGTCATCATCATTCTTGATGGACAAACAACAGACAACACACATACCCACGTCAGATATCCACGTCAATTCCTCAGTTCAAATACCTACGTCAAATACCCAACGTCAAATACCCAACGTCAAATACGCACGTTAAATACCATCTAAGAATCCACGTTAAACATCACTGTAAAAATCTACGTAAAAACTACGGTGAAAATCCACGTCAATTTACACGGCAAACACACCCTTCAAACACCCACGTCAAATGCCTATGTCAAGGTACACGGTAAAGAACCACGTAACAAATCCACGTTAATCACACACACCAAACTACAGGAAAAAGCTACGTCAGACGTACGTGAACGTGTAAATTCTTCACTTCAAATACCAATATTAAACACCACGGCAAAAACAAATGTCAAATGTGCACGAAAACGCCATGTCAATTCTCCGCATCAAATATGTGAATCCCCCCCCCCCCCACCCCGAAGTGCAAATACACACGTCAAACATCACTTTACCTCTCCAAAGTCAAATACCCAAGTCTCTACGTCTAAAACCACGTAAAATAACACGTCAACAATCCACGGGTGATCTCCAAATGGGTGTATCGGACGCGGGACATCTTGCTTATGATCGAGAGGTTTTCCTAAAGGTTCTTATGGGAGCGAGGTTCTGCAAAGGACATGCTACTGAATGAATGAATGAATGAATAAATGAATGACTATCTACGTCTCCATGTCAAATAAGGCTTTAAATACAATGCCAAACTCCTCACGTCAAATATCAGCGTTAAATGCCTACGTCAAATATTAGCGTTAAAATACCTAAGTCAAATGTCAAACGCCAACTACCCTTGCAGTAAATACCACATTAATTGGGCTCACAAGTCCTTGTGTTAGTGGGTCTCTCCTTCCCCCTCTATCTCTTCCCCCAGCCCTCTCTCTCTCTCCCTGCCCCCTCTCTCTCTCCCTCTCTGTCTGTCTGTCTGTCTCTCTCTCTCTCTCTCTCTCTCTCTCTCTCTCTCCTCCCCCCACCCCTCTCATTTGTCCGATGTTTGTTCGAACACGAGTGTGTACTGTCATTGTCACTTTTAACTCAACCCAAATTGACAATGGCTATGAATGCTGAAAAGATAGTCCAGACTATGGTAACAAGAAAAGGCTCTAGTCATCACACAGATGTAGGCTAAGGTGAATATAATAGGTGCACAGAGGTTTAAAGGCGAGAGGCTCCAGTCCATGGCTCCTTGTTTACGCCATCTGACTCAGTCTTTGTCCGCAGAGCTGGCTGCCAAGACTGTTGTGCAAAGCACGGATCCGTAGCTCCCCCACGATACCGTGGAACATCCGAGACAACTGTACTCGTGAACCGAAGGACAGAGTTCAGAAACGAATTCACAGCCTTCGAAGCGCGAGGCAGGTAACTTAACCACTTGGCCACGGAGACCTAGGAGGCTGAGATGTATATTTAACCTCATACAAAAGTACTCCCCAGCTAATTATGAAACCGGTCTACTAACCCCTCTTTCACCCAGTATTCAGTGACTTATTAGATATTCCATTATCTACAGGTACGCCTAGCATTACAGTTTAGACTCCTCAGTTATGAGCTAAGAACCGACATCACTGCACTCAGGACTAGACCCTTAACATCGCAACAGTTCATCTATGGGTGGTGAAGTGAAGGATGATAGTGAGAATAGTATCACTGTAGACTCAAATCACCAACGTCATCATCATCAGCATATGCTTGTTCTGCACTGAAGGTCGACTGCAATGAATCACGAAACACTTTGTACAAAATTTCGAGTTAAAAATCTACCCAAAGTATTTCAGGATCCTCGCCGGTGATACGGAGTTCGTGCACTGAGCTGAGATTCTCCGGACTAAGGCTTGAGTTAGGAGTAGAACAGAGCACTTATGGGTTACATCCGTGTGTCGTGATGTTGATCCGTCGATTAAGCTAAACTAAACAAACTAACCTAAACAAGCACTGGGTGCCCTCTTTACCGCTCACAGGCTCAAATATCACAAACCAACTAGCCACCGCTACCCAATCGTTAAGGCCCTTGAATTAAAATGACAAATAGTGACAGATGAGGACTGCGATTTTAGGGAAGTAATACAGATCTTATTCAAGACACCGGTGATCATACGAGATTTCAAACGGTAAATTCCCTACGCTTGTCAACACGAAACATAATTATGATGGCACTTTAATTCGTTAACAGTCATGTTTTCTATTGTAAAGTAACATGTGTAGAGGTCAATCGTTTTTGGCAGTGCCAGCAAACACATTCTGCCTGTAACACAATGTACGTTTATTAACATTATGGTTGGTAAATTAGCCAACTCCCTGCATGCAGCCACTTTCGAGAGGGAGAGGAAGGGTTGACTGTTGCACCAGGAGGATTAGAAGTGGGTCATGAGCAAAAGAGACAACGCTCCGATGGCATGTAGTGAGAGAAGTTCGCGTGTTAGATATGCGCGATAATGTACTCAACAAGTAATTGAACAATGACCACACAACCTTCGTCGCAGTTCGATAAAAGGAAACTCCTGAGTGCACAACTTGTTGGCAGAGGGTAGACAGCGGACAAGAGTGCAGCAACAACTGCATTTAAGAAAACCGATTATCCATCAGAAAAACCGATTATCCATCAGAACAGGTGGACAACTATGTATGTTAAAAATCAGACAAATCAATTTTCCTGACAATATCAAGAAAGGAGAAGACTAAAAAAAACCTTCAATGTGAGATGTAAATTACAATAACGATGTCTTTGTCTAGTAACCCGTCAATATTGTTGTTAAGGATGTCAAGAGTGTTACGCACGCGGCATCACAGTGCAGACGAACACTGTGACGTCAAAAGGACAGTTTAATGATGGCTGCTCGACTTTTGACATGCACCAAAGAGGAACACATTTTGTTTTCCTTGTGACATGAATGTATCAGTGACATTAATGTATCGTTTTGGCCATATTAGACCTTAACTTTCTCCACTGCACCTCCCAGTGGTAGAGGATGGGAAACACATCGCGGTGTGGCAAACGCAGCCCTGGAGAGGGGGGGGGGAGAGAACCGAGTATCCACTGGGATAAGTGGACAACTCAGCAGCTGAGCAGAGCAGGGCATTTACTTGTCCTGACAGCCGGAAATTGCTGTCAAAGGGAGAGATAACAGACCCCGACGTGGATGTGGAATTCAAGGGTAAACCACCACATCGTCTTCCCAATATTTCATGAATAGTCACATATTAGAGGCAGTGAACGGCGTTAATGGCTGCCTTGGGACATCCTCGTCCGGTAGGACAGTCATGAGCCACAGGTAACACCAGACCGTCATCCAGCTACTGATAGCAAAATCATAACAAATAAGTTTTAAATAGGGAATACATTTAAAATGGGAAATAAATTTAAAATAGGAACGTGAATTGTTAGAACATTGAATGAGTTGGGAAAGTTGAACAATGTGATAAGATAAATGGAAAGCATAAAAATGGATATTCTAGGCATAAGTGGAATGAGATGGAAGGGATCGGGTAAATTTATAACCGACAAACACACAATAATTTATTCTGGAGGGGATTCACACGAGAAAGGAGTAGGACTACTATTTGATTTAAAAAATAAAAAACCAAGTCAATTAATGGTTACTGGTGTATTTCAGATAGATTTATAATGGTCAAAATGAAAGGCAAGCAAATAGATGTAAATATTATAAAAGTATACACATCAACAACAAGTAGTAGTGATGAAGAAATACAACACTTTTACGATGAAGTAGATATCGCGATGAATGAACAAGTCCTTCAAGAAAAAAAAAATGACTATCGTAAACTGATTAGAGACATTAGACGTGAACAGTCAAAATTTTTTGGGCATATTTTGAGAAGAAATGACTTGAAGAACTTGGTGACAACTGGCAAGATCGAAGGGAAGAGACCAAGGGGAAGACTTAG